>NNCF01128799.1:28832-55805 GCA_002313205.1 Laupala kohalensis
CGGTGGTCTTAGTTTGTGCTGACAGATGGCAGTGTTTACACGGTACGAGGAATGTCATAGGTATGTATCCATAGATGGCAGTACTTACTGACGATTGTGTATACTAACAACGCAGACAGAATAACTGACCAGAAACACTGTCCGTTTATTTTTCACCATTAGATATTTGATTTAGTGACATTTACGTACAAATATTCAGTAGATTAGCACCTGAGTTATCGTGAAAATATTTCCATTTTTATATTCATAATTTTACAATTTTTGCATAAATAACCGATATGGCAAATTATTAATTGGTGAACTATAGTAAAAAAACTCACATTTTTCCCTCTCACACCCTTTTTTCAATTGGAATTTCAAAAAACCTTCTCGTAGTGGTTGGTAACATAACACAAGTTATCTGTCCAAAATTCATATTTCTAGCTTTAATGGAATAACGAACAAAAAAAATCTCGCAGTCACATGCAACGTGAAATTGTTCTAATTTATATTCGAGGGGTTCACATTTCGCCATCCTCGCACGGCGTCGCGAGCGCTATGTCTTTCCTGTCGCCAGAAACATCTTTGTCTGACATCCAAGCCGATTTATTGTGTCGAGCGTATGATAGCTATCGAAAAATATCCATCCTTTTCAGTTTTAACGATGGTTTCAACACGCTCTGAACTTCTCTGGATACGCTTTTATCACGCAAATATGAAGTAATAGAACAAGTACTATGATACTGCGAATTGTACGAGCACAAATATAATAATTCAAAACATAAATTTTGTTTTTCCTATGGTAACATCTTTTAAGAAAGTTTTATTTTTCCTCTGTTCCGGCTCCGATATCAATACGAACAATTGATCTTACATCGTGTTGATACGTTTAACATTTCATTTTTGAGATATCAGATGGATAAATAAGATTCAGAAGGCAAGACCATTCGATGGTGAATGAGTCGAGATAAATTCGATAGATCGATTTTATTCACTGTGTTGATTTTTCTTTCATCATGGAGGATGATACCTCCATATTTATCAACAAAAAACGTTTTCTCAGGTTGGTCCATACATCAGGACCGACTTGACAATTTATTTAATGAACTGTGACTTCAACACTGTTCTAAATGGATGAACAAATCATTCCATAATGAAGCACTCCTGGTCACTAAAGCGTGTTCATTGCAATATTGTTGCAGAGAGTATTTTGAAGGAAACCTTTTGATTTTCATGAAGTGTATGAGGTAAGTTCATAAAATTTAATTCACACTCCAAATAATCACACTTTGGCAAATTGTTCTTGTCATTGACAGTCTATCACATAACGGATTCATGCAGCTCAATATACTGAAAAATTCCGTTCCTCAATATCAAAATGGAACTGGCCCTACGCTGAATATATCTATCCCAAAACTTTATATATAACATTGATAAATAACATACATTTACCTATGCAATTTATATTTAACATGTATTGTAATTCTTCTAATATATTTTTATAAAGAATAAAAAGAGATCATTAATAAGTACTAGATCTCACTTTTCAAAACATCCCATTTAAGTGTTTTAAATAATGCATGAAAATATTTTTTTCAATAGTGAGGCCCTCTTCACTATTTCACCTTAAGGACACTTCACATACATAAGGGTTGCTCCAGTAAACCCTCCAACCACGCTGACAGGCAACTCGCTGTCTTCTCGGCGAACAGCATCAAAAATACAGCAAATAGAGATTTTGTACTTTAATGTACAAAAAATACGAGATAACTAGATCAATGTTATGCTACCAGCTTGGCGTCAACTCGTCAGGAACAGATCGTGGAGTGACAACTAGTGATACGGTTCCACTGCACTGCTTGCGAACACCATGTTCAAGACCTCGTGAGGTTCGCGAACCCCTACACTACTATCGAATGTTTTATTATACACCCCTCACTTTGAATTGTTGCAGATGCCACGCAAAAAAAAATGTAGAAAAAACTAATTAACACCATTAAATTTGTCTTGTTCTTCTGCTTATACTCAAGAAAAAAAATGGTTCTAAGAATGAGTAATACTGTTTTAATAACAGAAATGTTTCAAAAAACGCGAAATTTTTACCGTTTTTGCAAATACGTCGACTTTACTATTTTTTTAGTAAAATAAACTAAAAGTGTCAAAATTAATTCTTATTGATCAAATGTTAACTATTATGTTTGTGACAACATTTCAAAATTTCGAACATGCAAAATATAATGAGTTATTAATATTTTCCAAAAACGTTGCTAAGAACGACCAGGCATATTTTAAAGGAATAATTTTGTTTACTTATTTCAGCAAAATGCCGTAATTATGTGTTCAATGAATTTGAATGTTTAAAACTTAGTATGTAATCGCAAATAAGTGATAAGCAGAACTATTTTTTCAAGATAATGTAGAATTCAAGATAATGTAGAACACACTATGACATGGAAAACCTCTAAATTTCCACGCTGAACAATATTGCCTTCTCTATGAAATTCATACAGAAAACAATCCAGGTCACCCCATTGTATCTAGCATTAATAGTCTCACTGAACTTATTTCAGCTTTTGTAGATTTTTACTTACAACCTATAGTTCAAAATTACCATCTCACATCAAATACTCTTTTCATTTCCTCGTCATTTTTAGAAATACTTTAGTACCTAAAAATCCAAGCATGCTTTTGGTCCCCATAGATGTAAATCTACACTAATAAAAGTGAATTCCTTGGAATATTTGCGATATGGAAAACGGACAAAGTAAAAGATGAAAATATTTGAAATTTGAAGGGGCACTTCTGATGGGTTATTGAAATTAAAACGCAAAGTATGGTCAATATTGGTGAATTATAAGAGCAAAATATAAAAAAAACAATTAAAATATGGTGCTAGTGGATCTTCACTCTCAAGACTGTTGACTATTGGAGTTTACTAATGTGTCCCCCAGAATTCAATTGTGTTACTTGAAGCTGACAATCCACTTTTCCCCTGATAGAGACAAAATTAAACCTATTCTCAAAGACTTGTATAAAAGCATATCCTCTAACACCTCCCACTGTTGGACGCTATTCTCCAACTCTGTAATTGAAACGCAGCTCTAGTGGTCGATATTTCAGACCCTGTGGTCACCCATTCTTAAAAAGAATTCTCTCTAATTGTTTGTAAACATCCCTCTTACCTTCACAAATGATTAAATAAAAACAAAGAACTCAGCCATATCCCTCTGACTTTCTCTCTCGAAACAAAACGCTGTGAAATATCTAGATGTAAAAAAATATGCAATATTATTGGTTCATCCACGTCATTTTCAAGTTTTGTCACCCAATACACCCACAAAGTACGTCAATCCAGTGAATGCACCTCTAGATATTGCTCTTATCTTCTGATATTAACACTTCTCACAACATACATACCAGTTACAGTTATACACGTTTTAGTGTGCTGTTATCCAGTGCAGGGCGCTCATGAGATACAAATACACCAGGTAACAGCATCTTTATAAGAGCCCGGAATCGAACCCAGACTCCTGTTACGATCGCAGGGGTGTTAATCACTACACCGCCTATTCGCCTTCAACAACTGTACACCACTTGCCCACAGGGATAACCCCGGAACACACTATGTTTACTGTCTCACATCTTTCTGCAGAACAAACTTGCTTCATTTCTTTTTTCGCGACTTGGGGTTTTGCAAATGGATTACTTAAAGTATTAACTGACATTAATTAATTTAACTCACAATTTAACACATAAATTCACGTTTCATGTTTGTTTGTACATTGGCCAGTAATGCGTTACATTGTTCTAATTATGTTTATCTATTACAGGAAATACTGTATAAGTAGCACCATCAAAAAGCAATGCTAATAAGAAACACATCTTCCGCCATCCTTGAAATAATGCAAAAATACGGTAAGATATAAAAGTGAAAAAATTTAGTAAAATCCAAGAGAATTACAAAATTTAGAGACTAATAAAAGTTTTAAGATGCTCGTCTAACTTTTCTTCAGATGAATGAGGACCAAAATTCGAATACGTCAGTGACTGGAGGTCCAAACTTGATTGAAGCAGAAGAAAGTAGGAACTATCAAGAATCGAAGAGATCTATTGAAGTACGCCCGACCAAGAAGTCGGATGCTAATTTGCGTAAGAAGGAATCGAATGTTTCAAGACGCTCTTCTAGAACCTCCAGGATCAGTGCAGATTCCGGAAAATCTAAGCCTTATAGAGGTTCAGCATATTCAAGGAAGTCAAGTTCTAGACTTTCGGAACGTCCATCAAACGTCTCTAAAGCTAGTGCGTATTCGAGGAAATCCAATAAATCTAAGACCAGTCTTCACCCAAGGAGATCGAGCTCTCAATCAAAATTATCAGCTCGTCAATCCTCAAGTTCTAGATTTTCGGAACGTCCATCCAAAGTCTCTAGAGCTAGTGTGTCTTCGAGGAAATCCAAAAAATCTAAGACCAGTCTTCACTCAACGAGATCGAGGTCTCAATCAAAATTATCAGCTCGTCCATCCATACAATCGAGACGAAGCTCAGTTTCCAGAAGATCCAGTTCATCGCCCAAAAGCTCTAAGCGGGCATTAAAATCAAAAAATCCGAAAAGTTCTAAAACTAGTTTAAGGTCCAAATCATCCAGATCTTCTAGAAGATCATCTTCGTCGAAACCTCCCAAAAAATCGAAATCAAAAAGTAAACTATCTTCACGTCGATCTTCTACAGATTCAAAAAGTGGTTCTAGAAGATCTTCATTAAAAAGTCTTCAGGATGCAAGAAAATCCAGATCGAAAAGTAAGCTTTCGAAACGTCCATCAAAAACCTCGAAAACCAGTTTATCTCGGTCTTCCTTGAAAACCTCGGAAGATAGAAGACCCAAATCAAATACAAGAAATTCAAGTCACCTATCCAGAAAAGAATCGGGCAAGTCAAGGTCAAAAAGATACAAGTCACACGATGACAGTGATTTTGATTAAGAAAATTCTTGATCTAATTTGATGGGTAAATCCAAAAACACGCCAAGAAAATATAGTGCAACTGCGTATTATTTCTTGACGACGATATGGACTTCGATGTTATACTAGACACACTGTGTGGTTTAGTAATGTAGTTATTTATATGTTTCCACGACCGCTTTGACTTTGACAATGGCGGAGCGACGATCGAGACAAAACTCTACGGATTCCAAACAGCGGAAATCGAGGAGTTCGTCGGAGCACCCATCTCCGAAGGTGAGAGACTCAAAGAGCTCCGACCGGAAATCGAAGAGCAAAAGAGCGAGAGCGAGCACCACTTCCAAGACCATCAGACCGTCCACGTCCAGAACAAGTCGAAAGGGCTCAAAATTCTCTGGAAAAGCAGAAGACGGGCGTTCCAACTCCAGAGCTTCTTCGACGAATACTCGAGACAGGGAGAGTAGAGGTTCGGACGTCCAACGTGCTCGCGATGCAGTCCGTGATAGGTTCGCCATCACCGACGGGAATACTTCAGCTCGCAGCTCGGTTTCACCCCGATCGTCAGGAACGATGCCAGGATCCAGTCACTCGTCGAGAAGGAAAGTGTCAACTACCATACGCGGTCGCTCATCCAAAACCTTGGGTAGCAGGAAGTCATCTTTAACTCATTCGATATCTACCAGCTCTTCAAGACGCTCTCGTCGATCGGGCACCAGACTATCGAAAACGAGACGTAAGTCGTCGAGCAAAAATGGTCGAAAGAAGAGAAAATCGAGATCTAAGTCGAAGGTAGGATTGAGAGTAACTAACACTTCGTCAACTACATATCCCAGGGAATCGACCTCGTAGATTTGTTCAGAGATGTGCTAGCTCAAAGAGCTACTAGGGCTTGGGTATCAAACTGTTCTGTTATAAATCTGTTACGGAAGAAAACGGTTTAAAGTGAAATAAATTGATTCTATATGGACATATCATTTTGTTTCTTTATGTCCCACGCAGTTTCTAGTTTTACAGGTTTCGTAAGACTCTTCATAATTATTTGAAAAAAAATTCTTTATATTGGGCAGTCAACCTTTAAAGATTTTAAAATTTTATCCTCTGCTAGTTCTCCTTTTTTTACTTTTGTTACGATACGTTTCTAAATACAATCTTCAAGAATTGCACAGTCTTGTCAGACAACAGCGAACACGATTCACGAAAGTCTAATTTGGTAACTTGGGAGTAGAATGACGGTTGTCGTACGTGTACGAACATGTATCTATAACGTAATGGAGTATCGTTTATTTTTCACTTAGTTTGCAGATTTTCAACCCACTACGAAACAGAACTTCTATTTCTCTTCTCTTTTTGGGTATTTGCTTCTATTTTTTACTTTATTTATGTTTTAAATTTATAACCTTGATCCCCTGAATATTTCTTTCCAGAGGAAACATGTTCAATATGTTTAATTATAACCCCTTAATTTTTAAATTATGTCTCAGATTTTATATAAAACTAATATCTTTTTTATTGAATTCTGTGGTACAAGTACGTTGAAATTGGGTCCTTTTGCCAGTGATACTTTCCACAGTCTGTATGTGATCCGGTGTTTTCCCAATTTCCATATACCCTAATCACTTCTCCCTTTCTGCAATGTAAAGTTAAAATGAAACCAATAACAGCAGTTGTTAGGAGCATAGAATTAATATCAAACAGAATATCGTCAATAAAATTTCTGAAAAATCTTCTCCATTTTAAATCATGAAAATTAATTAACAATAGCTAAGAAAGTTTTATTTGACATTTTACTGATCTCATTTTTGGGCAGATATTGAGAAATGTACTTACCAAACACATATTGCTCAAGTATAAACGGAATATTATAAGGGAACTTGGTAACGTATATTTATAGAATAGTATCAGAAGCAAACGGGTTATTGAACGATTAAACAATACTTTTATTGATCCTTATTACTTTTCTGACAAACGTGTACAAAAGTTTGCGTAACTAATTTTCTTCCAATATTGAAATTTCATTTTCCGTTTGATTTTTATTGTCGTACATTATGTTCGTAAATTTTTAATTATTACTTTCAAATTTGATTTATTCGCATGACCCTGCAATAAATACGCCATGTGTAACAGAATGCCAGAAGAGAATTAACTATACAATATTTTCCATGTAACACAGCCTTCAACCCGTCATTAGTGCACTGAAACAATTAATGAGTGTTGTTTCGTATATGGATTTCCTTAGACGCAACGACTTCTATATAAATCTAATCATTGTCCGTATGTTTCGCCGGTTGTTTTTTTCAGACTTCTCTACCGGGATCATCCAGGTCGAGAACAAATGATACGTCGAGGTTTTCCCTATCGACAGAATGGTCTCAGAATGTAGAAGACGTGGCAGCGATGACGCTTGCACACGAGATGCCCGGGTTTCCGAGTCCGATGGCGAGGGTGGGAAGTTCTCGGGACAAATCGAGCGAGAGCGACGGATACAGCACACTTCACTGTTCGGAATCCGAAACCGGTGGAACCTCGAGCACACCGAGATCAAGTCACGTGTCGTTTGCGAGAAGTCCAGGGAAAAGCGGTCGATCGTCTCGGGACAGAAAGAGTAAGAATCCTTCCACCATATCGAACACCAACAACTCTTCCCGACGCAGTCGTGGTTCGGGTGCAAGACGGGGATCGAGAGGTCGATCGAGGGAGAAAGCGACCCATACAGCTCGGAAGAAGAGGAAATCGAAAGGTGCAATGAAGAGTGTGTCGAGGGTCACGATCACCTTATCGACTTCGAAAATGAAGGACTCGACAAAGTAGATGAAGGAAGTGTGGAAACGCAATACTTCACTTATCACAGTTCGGGTAACAAAAGAAAATGTATAGTGTTAAATCTGTTACGGATCGAGATGACATAAAAATAAAAATATTAAACATTGCATTTTTTATTGAGTTCTTATGGCATATATTATTTGCAATTTTCTCTTGATCACTTCATGGATAGCAGACCGGCTACGAGCCCTTGTTACATTTAACACCGTAACCTATTATTGATTCTTTGATCTGTGACTTATGTTATGATTAATGTGGCACGATTCGCGAAAAATCTTCCAAGACCAGTCTGTAAAAAATGTTCCCCGGGAAAAAAAAACGTGGCATCTAAGTGTCTCCCACAGTCTCCCCATGTGGAAGGNTTTCCCCGGGAAAAAAAACGTGGCATCTAAGTGTCTCCCACAGTCTCCCCATGTGGAAGGTCGCACATGGTGGATGAGAAGGAACTCACATTACAATGATTAGAACTAATATTATTTATTTCTAATAGCTGAAGAATAAAATAGCTTGTGTTATGAAACAGAAGTTGCGGTGACCTAGCCATGGGAAGTCCTAGCTCGATTTTACGACAAATTACCAGAAATAAATATATTCGAAAAAGAAGTTTGAAATAAAATTTCAAATTCAACTCATTATCTGAAACTTTCTTGCTCACATTTTTTCTTTGTCCTAAATGAAATTCTAAACAAACTTTTTCGTGTCGATAGCTCTGAACATTAAAATTTTTTATACTAAATATTATATTGCGGTATGAAACTTGAATATAATCTTATTTTGTCGCGCAGTTCCAGCATTCATTTTCTTGAATTGTGTGAAATGACAGAATTCTTCAACCACTATAAAAGATTTCATCGAACGAACCTCAGCGCCACCAATGTAGCCAGCAGCTGGCACGCGCGGTAGAGACTTTACTGTGCTGTGCGCACTATTTAGCAGTTTTCCCGCAAGGCCCTCCTACTTCAAATCCGTCAGTTCTTTCTCCCGTGAATGGCCCGCTCTTGGAGCATGGGAAATGGCATACTCCAAGATTGGATGGGTCTGGCATAACAAAATGTACAGCTCGTACAACCCACTTTACACGGTCCATTTTACGTACTGTTTCATGCGATACACACCAGACGGGATACTGGTTATATGGAAATGTTCAAGCATGCTCTAGGCATATAGTATAAAAGACATGTATAAGGTATATATGACTTTTATATAACAGAAATAAGATAATTTCGGCATTTATGTATTTTTTACTCTACTCACAGTATAAAACAGAATATCCAACAAAAAATAATTTAAGAAAATACATGCCTTTTTAAAAAATGTCAAGTTCACTTTTATTAAGTGCAGTGGTTCCCAAATATTTTTACTCACGATAATCTTCTCCAAAATTTTTTTAATCAAACCACATATTCATGCCATAGGCGTAATAAATCAATATGTAACCGACCTAGCTAATAGTTAGGATTGCAATGATGTTTTGAATCGTTAAAAATGTTAAAAATAGCAAAAATGTATAACTAGTGTACACCACAATGTTGACAGTCATTAATTAAAATGTTTAGTTGCTTCAGCGGGTTCCGAACAAAAAATCTTGCAACTCCAGATCCAGTGAATTATCCGTTACAATTATGGATTCTCAACAATCATGATGAAAATCCAATTTTAGTAATTTTGGGAGTCCAATATCAACATCATTAATATCATGCGCCGGAAAATTAGTCCATCTTCGTGGTTTTATCGAGTTGATTCCATGTACCTAAACTGAAGAAGTCATTGACAGTAAACATAAACATTTTATTTAAAAAGTACTCAAACATTTCTATTTAAAATAATACTACGTTGTATCGCGACTTTCAACCCAAAATTTTCATTCGAGGACGTACTTGAAAAAATTTGTAGAAATAAACACATACCCTTCGTTATAATTTTGTTTACTTCAATATTGCAAATTGTCATGCACAAATACGTCATACCACAATTAATTCATGAGCTAAAAATTCAGACCTGGGTTGTTCTGCTAGTTTCCACACAAATTAATATAAATACAATTAAGTCGTTCTAGACCGAAAATAATTTATAAAGAGTAAATATAATGTTTAAAACTAAAAACAATGAGAAATTAAAATATAAATTCATGGAAAAAATCTAATAAAATCAAAACTGCCGATAAATGACAAAGACATAATGTTACTCCATTCATGACGCTTATTTACTCGTAAGCAGTAGACAGACTTAAACTATTCGTGGACCCTCCTGATATATTCTTACGTTAAAAGCAATACGCTGAACGGACAATCCAGACTATCGAACGTTTTCCTAATGACGTCCTTTCATTTCCTTATCCTTCAGAATATTCCTTTTCTGTAAGACGTACTTTCCCTTACTTTCCTGTAAGTCTTACATCGTTCCAGGATTGTAATTCTGTACTGATTTTGATAGTTGTGCTGTATGTGAATGTAATTAATTTGTATACTCTTATTATAAATAAATAGATAGGGGGAAAGAGAAAACTTTGTAGGATGATTCTGTCGGTTGAATATCAACATTAATGTAGATTTTTGGTACACTCGCGCCAAATTACGACTCCGTCCATTAATTTTCCCGAATGTCCATTTTGGCTATTCAGGGAAATTTTATTGACAGGTAATGGATACCCGTTAACTAAATCTCTGATAAGCAGACATAACGTTTGCATGCAGCGTAAACTAAAGTCAACAAACTGTTTTCTCTTTCTGCAGTCAAGGAAAACCAAGGTGTTACTGTACCCTATCCTGGCTCGGGTTTTTCTCCGATTTTCCTTCCCACAGAGGCGGATTTCATAGGTCTGTAGGTTCTTGCATAGGGGCGGCGGTCTATGCTAATAATTAACCTCGAATTTAGAGCTATTTTAATAGTCACGATTTATAAACAATACTTTCCAAATAATCTATAGTTCGATAATAATACGAACTTGTGAAGAAACATTTTTGTGTTTCTTTTAATGTTATAATTATTACTAAAAATTAGTTTATTGTGCTTCACGTGGTCACACATAGTTTGTAACTTCTCTTTTCAAAATAAAAAAATATTTATTCATTATTCGCTAATACAGTTTTCTTCTGTGTATCGATAATACTTCTGCAGTTCCTTCGCTCATTTATCTCCTCCCATTCTCACCGCCAAGGCATAAACAATGAAATACGAAACTCTTTGCACATCCTATACCTGATCCTTGATTCGTAAATCTGTTTATTGCGTTTGTGTGTAAACGCTCCCAAAGACTCACAAACTCTCTCCCCGTCTCGGGGAGGCAACACATGAAAACACCCGTGAATCTTTATTTGAGTTGTCTAAAATCACTTATAATTTCACTTCGAGAAAATTAATAGTGGTTCCAATGTTCTCCAAAAGAGGATGTCAACGTGAGTACTTAGTTTTGTAGAATGCTATATTTAGGAATGGTTTCTGTGCCCTTGTGTAATATGCATTCTTTATTTCAGAATACATGTTGATACCAGAGCTTGTCGGTCACCGTATTTCTTTTCGTAGCCCTTCAAGGAACTATGACACGTTTTCGTCCCTCAAAACGTAACATAACCCCTAAAGGTGAAGTTAACTTCACCTTGGGTGAATTTGTTCTAAATCAGATTAAATTTCGGATTAAATATTTCAAACTTAGGAATTACAGGTAAATATGACAAAATATTGTTTTATTAAAATACGGTGATAAGCAATAGTTCATGAAATGCATACTGAGAAGAATATAAATAAATAATGTGCATTTATATGAGCTCAATATTGGTGTACAAATGTCATGAAACATACCAACGCATACTAGTACATAGACTTAAGAGGATACCAGGGTTGTAATGATTGTATTAATGAAGTAAATAAACTTTTCATTCTTCCACATGTAAAGCAATAAAAAAAGTTGGTAGTGTTGGGACACGTCAAGTTTAAAAATGAATGTGTCTATCTTGGATATAGTGATATCAACCGACTGATAACCATAGGTAATGATTGTTTGCATCAGTAGACCGGCTGAGATATTCACTCTTCTCTCCGTGTGTTTCGTTCAGCATCGGCAAGTCAGTCTTCCTCGTACTTTCTTTGACTTTTGTTTCTATTTCTCACTTACAGAATTCTGCTGTAGTAAATAAGTCACATGCCTCAAGACTTTAAAATTGATTCAATTTTTCTCGGTATTACTGCACAGAACAATTTTTTATATAGTTAATTATATTTTACTACGTAGTTTAACATATCTGCAAAACAATTCCTTAAAAAAAATTACGTTACTAAATGGGTATATCAACATTGGCCGGTTAGAATGAAAATCACTATCAGTTCGAATATAAACTAGATGTGGGGTGCAGATGGTGTTGGATCATTTAGTGTTTACTTATTTTGAGTTTCGTATAACTGCTTGTCAAACATGGATATCAGCTTTAACTTCGCTATTGCGAATCAAGTTACATAACTTTATAAGCTACTCAAATCAAACACAGTTTGGGTGCCTACGCGTTTGCTCAGGTTCCACGAGTGGATAAAGAAAATGTGAGTCGCATTACTGTCGCAATATTGGCAGCATTGCGAATTTCAACACGTGATCAGAGAAGAACGAAATATTTTGTTGTATTTTTTAAACAAATGTTCTCACTCAAATGTATCCTTAAACACTGTACCAGAAGTAGCAAATCATTTAGTACAGTTTCGCATTAGCTAAATGAATGACAACTTGTAAATATTCCATTATCATAATCGTAGATATTAAATAGAGTAAAAATTTGAGATCAAAAGTAATAAAAGTATTGTAAGTGATGTTAATTACACTTATATTTTATAACACCACTGTCATAATTCGCTTAATATTAGTTAAATTACAATTATTTTCTATGCATGCTGTTTTGATCCATTCAGTCATAATTTTCAACTTCTAACTGTACGCGACTTTGACTTGATTGTGTACATTAAATCTGTTTAACCCTCCAGGACTGGGTTTTCTCCGGTTTTCCTTCGGGTAGGGCGGATTATTACATAGCGGTAATGTCCTTAATATTTTTGTTATTATCGATCTCAAATTTTTTCTGCATTTAATATCTACGATTATTTTGGAAATAGTAATAAATGGTTAGGAGCGCGTATTTGTTAAATGACTTCTTTAATGAAAATTAAATTCGCTACTGCCGTTGGGCATTTGATCGGAATTGATAAGATGATCCCCTTCGTACTTCCGGGGAGTTAATTAGTTTAGTGTCTTTCACGTGGTCATACGCAGTTTGCGACTGCTTTTTCAAAAAAATGTATTTATTTATATAAGTAAATAAGTCTCTTCCTCTTGTTCTTCCCTAGGAATCCGCGTGGATTTGCGATTCTGGGAAAGTGGAACGGAAAAAGCCAATGAATCTGGATTGGAGGAAAGTCTTCAGGGAAAAGATTTCACTTAAAAGTAGGTACATTACATATAGTATACAACTGAACTACAATCCCTTTCTTGGCATTTCTTGGTAAAAATAAACAAAAATCGAAGTCTCAAAAATGGACGAAACGTTAGTTTTCACCTCCTCAAGAAGTGACACAACGCAGAATGCCTTCTATAAACAATTTTCTTCACGCGGAAAAATTTTTCATGGTTTTTATTTATAAGATTGGCGAGGTGACAATGGGGCGATTTACATTTTCTGGTTCTTTCACATCGGTTCTTCTCTTATTCAAACAACTTCGATGACCTCTGTAACTAGTCAAAACGTTAGTTACCGACTTACAAAATCTGTCTTTTCACTTAGTTCTTGGGAGTTTTTTCTTTCTCTTCTTTTCTGAAGAGTATTTTTCATGGTGTCACTTTCCTTGAGAAGATGTTGACTTCTAATTCAGCTGAGAAGTGAAGACGTTAAATTTTATTGTCCCAATTAAATTGTTTATTTCAAATATTGTTAGTCGACATTTTATCATAATATTGTTCCGAAGGAATGGGTTAGTTAAAATGCAATATATGCAGGGAGAGATTATAGTCTTGAAGCTGAAGAAACAATGAATATTTAGGTGGACTCGCGACCCCGTCTAGGTTCAGAAATCTGTTGCAGTCAGTTCAACGATCCACTACCAGATGTCGGAGAAGTAGATGTTACCATTGATTAATATTCTACCTCGCAAGTTTAATATTATGAGTTTTATTGTCAAAATAAACTACTCTCTCTTCAAACTGGTTAATTAACATTCAGATATTAAGGGGATACTACATTTTCACGTCGTAGTATGTTTCACTAATGTCACATCTGATTGTCGCCGCTTGAATCGGTTAAAAATAATCACACATTTAGGAGTTTCGTTGAACCATTTTTTTTAAAATACGGGTGATGGGAAATTCGATGGATTGATACATCGGATACAACGACTCCATGAATTAAAATTCATGAATAAAAAATCAAATGAAGATTGGTTCTGACCATAGAGATGGTAAATATCAGGGACATATTGAGAAGTAAATTGTTTTGTGAACAGGATTCGTAATAAATGTATAATAATCAGAAGAGCACAAGCGGGAACTGAAGAAAGAACTTCTTGATTCTCTTGTATAAGACGAATAAAATATTAGTCCATTTTGATATCATCACATACATGGTATGGTTATTGAAATCAATATTATGAATAAAAACATAATTCTTAAAGTTTTTTCGTCGGTTTTCAAATATTCCTCGATATTTAAATTTTCATATTTCCCTCTTTCTATTTGGGAAATATTTCCACTTACATTGATGTATTCTGTGCTTTATATTTAATACCTATTCAAAGTACCAGTTATTCTAAATTAGTCATACCATACCACACTTATGAGTATATAATATCAACTTTGAAATGAACTGATATTAAAATTTTCATGTTGTGTACCAGAATTATCTCAAAATGTTTGGGGGATTTGTCTGGTTCCAGACAAAAATGGACATTATTAAAACTAGTGGCGTAGCAAGAACGGTGCTTGCAGTTCTCCCAAAAGTCCATGGGTACAAAAATGAAAAATTAACGTAATTTCGTATTTTACATTTGGTTTAAAAATAAGAATTTGATAAATATTTTTTCAAAATACGTGTTCTTTCTAACAGTACCCTTGAAGAGCTCTATCGATATGCGATTTGATCTATTTTGAAAGGAATTTATTTTAGTAATACATTATAAACATGCTATAAATACACTGTATTGATTTTCAATTTGTGAAATGGGGATTTGCACAATGATTCTGCATGATGTTCAGATCTCATTACAAGAAAAATTGGATTCGAAGTAAAATGAATGTACGTCCCTGCAAAATATTGTACTTTCAGCAATTATTTCATTTGCAGTAAAACCACCTTATGCCGGAGTTTTATAATTCGGAATGTTCTATAAACCGGCATCTTCTGGAAAGATCATTAGTTTTAAAAATCTGTTTCTTTTCAATAATTCTCCATTGCTAAAGGCAAACGAATAAACGAAAGACGCATGCGCAGACCGCACAATCCCTTTCAAAGACAGGATATAGAAAAGGACTTTCTCGTGGGACGGTCCCTATTTTTACATAGATATCTTAAATCTTTTCTTCCAACTAATTTAATGAAGGAGAAACTTTCCGCGGTGACTTTTACAAATACTTGATACTTAAGGTAGTACTAGCGTAGATAGAATTAAATCAATAAAATATCTTTAATTGGCATAAATAAACAGAGTAACATGTACTTATAGTGATTTGAATTTGAAAAACATACTTCACCGGCCATTTACATGAAATGATTGCAATTATAATTGATGGTGAAATACATTGCGTCTTATGGAGACAACACTTATTTACAAAATAAGACCAATTTTTAAATCACAAAAGTGATGAAATAGTATTTTGATTTGTAGTAAATTTTCCGTAGTATTTTTTTACCTTACTTTTATCTGTAGGTCACCGGACATGACAAGAAGATATTTCACTTTTTTCGAGGTGAGATGCATAAATCACGAAACCGTTGCGCTCGGTCGCCATGTTATTACAAGCTCTCATGCATTTCAAACGAGTCAAGCGAGTTCCGGAAATTGTTTGTTACTATATTATTAACTGATAGATAGAAATTTAATCATGTTTTTGCATCATTATTATTCATATTGTTGTGCGTCATGATAATTACACTAAGAATAAAGAAATCAATTATACATCTTAGTGATTTGACTCACTTGGAGTGCTGGTCTTATCTTAAATCACGCAAAAACTACTCAATGTGTTGAAACGAAACATTTATAGGAGTATATCTTGGGAATCGGGGATAGGATCTAAGCTACGTTTCCTTTTAATACAAAATCAAGAGATGTTTGATATAAAAGCAATTTGTAGAAAAAATGTTTTAGTTTTAAAAAGGAGGTGTTAGTGCTCCATTGCTAGAGAAGATGATTGTTAAAAATTTTACTAAAGCATTTTTATCTTTCTGTTCGGCAAAGATACTTCGTTTAATACATTAATTATTCTTTTATATATCTTTATTTAAAGAGTAGTTATATAAAACTATAAGCTTTGAAATGCCATAATTATTGCATTACTGAATAAGAAGTCAATATGAAATCAATAATTATTTATAGTTTAGAGTATATAATTCTACAATAGAGTACAAAATTATAAAACATACATAATATAACCGAAATTGTCCATTTCCCACCATATTTGAAACAGAGTGTTATAATTTTTCTAAATCTTCAGCATTCCACGTTTCAATTTAATATTTCCAAACGATATTAGCTAAATATTAATTGAATTTTCTATAGGAACTATTTTACATTTTTTGACGCAGCTTTGATTTCTTCCAAAAAATCTTCCAAGTCTTTTGTCCAGTTTTGAAAGAATAACATGGTTTAAAAAATAATTGTATTTCCTCAATTTGGGATAAATTGGTGATAAATAATAAAGAAGTTATTATAATTATTAAATTAATACTAGAGAGACATTTTAAAATACTTTAAACACTTCTCAGAAGTTTTCTCCTGGGAAGAAATTATAACAAATTTTGAAATTTATAATCAGAGTTATCGAGGGAACAAAAGCCGAGAGATATATTGTTGAACTCCCTTCCAGACGTAAGTATCTTACAATCTTACAATTTCCCGGAAATCATCATAATGTAAGGGACGATATCATAATGTTCACGCAGATCTTTACTTTCCTTACACCGATGCAATAAGAAAATAGAAATAAAGTTTTATTTTACTTAATAATGTCAACAGGTTTCTGCCACCAACCACTGGACGCAAAGTGATTCGGTGAATTCATGGCGATATATTAAACAACCGTTTCCAATTTCTTAGACTGCTAAATTCACACCATAGTGCAAAAAAAATCTCGGAATTTTTTTCGGTTCCCCCAAACTTGAATATGGTTGTTATGTGACATGGTAAAAGATACTATCATACCAGTGTTGTAGTGTTGTATTCAGTTTTTAAATTCATGTGGACATTTTCTCTCCATTTTTTTCCCGAGTTCTTTCGAAGTAATTTCAATTTATCACTTGACCCACAATGAAATACAACACTGAAATACAATAATACAATTTTTCATCTACTGTTAGAAACAATCAGATGGAAATGCTACCAAAATCCATGAGTCCTTTTATTATAAATAATAATTTTCTCCATTAAAAGAAGATAGCTCAGTAAGAAAGATATCGAACGTAATCTAAATAAAACCGGCATTATACTGTCAAAGATCATTGATCAAGGTTATTGGACGCAATATTGTACAGAGTAATGTGTCAACTTGAATCTTTGTTCCCTATCAGTCACGGTTGTTGGAACTTGAGACCCAGCTTAATCTTGACGTAAAATATGTCCGCAAGGGTGGGGTGAGGGTTCCCTTTTAAACAACATTTAAAATTATTGTATTAAATAATTTCATTATGTAGTACAATTTAATTAGGGACTATTAAAAATCAATGTTTTTATGCATCAAAACATTTAGATAAACAATTACAATAAATTGTGTTCATTGTAAATTGAGAAATATAATTAAATAAACATCTGGGATAATACAGCGTGTATCAAAAAGAATTACCTGATTTCAAAATAAAAATAATGGGACAGGTGACATTACGGAAAGGAAATAAAGGTTAATTGAAAGGTTGTGGTTTAGAGTTTTATAGAATTACCGCTAGACGCCAGTTCATGCGACCGCTCAGCAGGGACGTCAATCTGATCCAAGACGGCACCCGATCTACTGAAGACAGGCTCAGGGAAGACTTTATGTGTCGTATAGTTCAACAAGAGTAAGTCAGTGATAAGTGTCCACCGTGATTTTCGATCTCTAAGATCTCCAGACGTGATCCCATGCGATTTTTTTTCTCGTGAGGTCACGCGAAGTAACGTGTCTTTGTGACCTGCGTGACATCTGTCGACGAAGATATCTGATGACGAATTTAACTAACGTCTAGATGTTGTCCGTGCGGGTACTGGTGGACAATTAGAACATTTGTAGTAGAGCTGAAACTTTAAAACTTTACGAGTATTTTGCATTATGTACCCGTTTTGTAGTATACTTACATCAATAAATATGAACTTTCTAAATCAGGACATTCTTTTTTACACACGCTGTATTTTAAAGCCTTTCATTTGAAACATTTACTACTCGCCACGTCACTTAGTACTTTTGATTACCTGCTACATAATGGTCTACGAAAATAATATAATATTATAATTATCTCACACAAGACCTCATGATCAGGGAAAAACAGTTAATTTTATTTGTGGTACTAGTTAATTTATAGTAAAACATACTACTTTAATGGTAATAAGTTATTTGTTTGTCGATATATTGTCATGTTGTGATGTTTTTCTATAGTTGTCATGTGTAATAATTTTTAAATGTTTAATAATTATTAACACTCGATAATGATCTTCACATAGGTGCTGTGTCCGCAATGCAGATGAAATAAACAAGTCTACTCGTAAAGATCGTAAGAACGATTAATAATCTATTGTTTAATGGTAAACGAACATATTATTGTTGTTTTATAATTCGTTATAAGAATCTTGAACAACACAATGGAGCTTAGTTTCAAAAATTCTTCTCAACCTTTGGACAAAAAATTCGAAAATGCTCTAATATAAATTCAATGTTTTCTTGCGGGCTAGAAAATAAGAAGAAAATGAAGGGATGTTTGTAGCAAATTTTGTCTAATTTATTTTTAAAACGTTATATTTTCTTTGTAGAGCGTTTTCCTATCCTTCAATAAATCAAAAAAATAAAGCGCGATTGTTTGGATTTTTGCTCTTTTCGAGCTCTCGCAACCGAACAAAGTTGGAATTCGTTATCAGTGCGATCGAAATCACAGAGGAGAGAAATGTGAGAAATTCTCCAAAACGTTCCGGGTATGTTGTCCCTTTCAATCCCAGAAGGTGGGGAGGAGGTCTAGTTTGATTTATTTTAATACTGAACTCGTATATTCCTTTTTTTCGTGTGTGATGAGTATTTCTCCAAATAAATGTTTTAACGACAATAGCATCTATCGGAAAAAAATTTCAGACAGAAGTTACGTATTTTTACAGCAAAATTAGAATATATTGTGCAAAAATGGGGTTCTCATTGAAGATTTCAAATTTGCCCCTCAAAAAAATTTGCCCTTCTTCAAAATTGGGGCGGACAATCCAGTTTTAACAGGAGCGAATGAGCATCTATGAAACATTAATTTTTATTCGAATTTTCTTTCTGCGATTCTTAGTTTATTAGATATATTGATATCTTCACTTAAATGGACTACTCTGTTTAGAATATGTAAAATAATATATAATATAAATAATAATATATAATATAAATCATAATATAAATAATGATATATGATATAAATAATATATATGGGTCATTCCAGCCATAATCGGCATAAAATTTTTCTCCAACCCATAATTATTCTACTGGTTTAAAATATTGTACTCGTATAAGTAAGGGAAAAATCTGTTCATTAGGTGTTTATTAAGCTGCTTTTGCATAAATTACTATTAAGTTGATTTCCCCTCAGCGCACAGGGTACCAGTGTCGCGAGTTAAAAAATCGTGAAAATTTCGACCAAACCAGCTTGGAAATTGAAACTCACTTAATCTGCTGATAATAGACACTTTATTTTATATAAAAAGGAACCACAGACACATAAAAGTGTCTCGAATTTCTACAAAGATGCAAAATATTATTTCTCAAATATTCCGTCTCAGGTTTTTCACGAAATTTTGGAATAATAAAGAAAAACTAATGAACACCCATTTCACCAATTTTGGACGTTGGAAATTTACAACTTTCAATGTTATAGTAATTTAAAATTAAAATTTTGATTTTCATCTATATGAATTCTTTGCTAACTTATCACAACAAGAAAACCAATTCATGAATTAAAGGAACACTTTGATTTTTAAAACTTTATTAAATCTGCTCCCGTCATCATATGCAAGTCCTTTATCATGAGATGCACAAGCGCAGAACTCTCTGATTCCTTTCACACGAACAGCATAACGAAAACTTTCATCCATTTTAACTTAATGATTCGCAATTTCCTCTTTCGAAGCAAAGTTAACACACATTTCCGTAACTTATTTAATATATTTTTCAGTTAACGGTCATTTAGTTTTAAAAAATCAATAACATTCGATACCGTTAGTAATATGGAGTCAACGTGGCGCGCTGAGTTGCTGGATGGATGACCGGGATTCGATCGGTGAGGGGGGGGATTTTTAATGACTCCTCAACATCCAGACTGACTACCAGGCCTACTCAGCCTATTGTAAAATGAGTACCAAGGTATATCATATGGACAAACCGGTCAGAGCGAGATGCTGGCCACATCTCGTCTCAGCGACAGCCAAAAACATTGCGGTGGTCTACCCTCCGCGAACGCCTTGGGCACCTTTGGGGTCAGTTGTGGGACAGTTTAACTTGACTGTTATTAATATACCTGAGATATTTTTTTCAATCCGCGAGAACAACTCTCTTTAAGCTTGTTTAATGAATGCTGGAAATATCAATGGTGTGGTTCAATTCGTCAGAGATAACAACAAAGTGCAATGGCTCGACAAGATTTGTTTCAGTCGACTTGAAATAACATGCGAAAGAGTAAAGCGTGGCTTGTGAATTGTTTCAGTGCATACCTTGGACACTTTTGCAACGTTGCTAACTGTTGCCTATCGTTGTAAATACAGGTAAATACTAGTATAGTGAACGCAAGTTGTTATGATCGCGACGTGCGCATAAGCGGCCTCGGAAGCATTCTTGAAAGGAATTTGAAGAATCGAAACTGGACTCATCTTATAGCTTTACAGTGATAAATTAAAAAAAAACAAAATATTTTTTTAATTCATATATTGAATTTCAAGTCGTGATAATATAGCAAGGAATTCACATACATGAAAATCAAAATTTTATATTACTATAACTTTATTTATTTGTCTTATGGCGAGGTTCAGGCAATTTGGCCCACTCTTCCACCTAACTGTGACTTGGGTAATGGAACTGGGAAAGAGATGTTGGGTTGCCCGGGAACTTATGGTACCGAACCGACATTTGTCTGGGGTGGGTGAGGGAAACCCCAGCTGAAAACCTCACCAATTTACAACATTGGTTGTAAATTTCCCACGCCCAAAATTGGTGTAATTGAAGTTCATTAGTCTTCATTTAAGCTACCGAGCTATCCGCATGGGTGCAAGAATCCCAGCATTAATGAGTGGGGTCAATGGCTCGGGCTCCTAGTCAGTCACTACCTCCAATATTTTATTGGATGCTCATAATACAATTGTTGAAAAGAAACGGATACAATAATTATAGTACCTATTACGTCAGAAAAAAAACTAAACGGATTGAGGACCCAGTACTTAGCTGAAATATGTTATCCGTAACAAGCATATAACTTTCAAGTTCGCTTCAAAACCCATTTTATATGAAATATTTGACGTAGTGAAATATTAACTATTGTCAGACATCGCTGAAACAAATAATTGTATTAAGAGTTTCATTGAAGATCTTTGACAAAGAACTTTGATAGCATAATGCCGGGGTATTGCACACTTTTGTAAACCATAATTCGGGTAAACAAAAGGAAAACAAGATGGACAGAAACCACAAAAAACTTTGATTCTTGATAAAATATCGGATACTTCAGAACTCACGGTAGAACAAATATAACTCTAACAATAATTTTCATATAGAGATGAATGACCACAAATGGCGTGTTTAGCACCAAGACCAGAAAAATGATGAATTGTTTACTTGTCGCGAGTAATTTTTTGTATCAATGATTGCAGCTCATTAGTCACTCCAATCCATTTATCAAATATTGATTACTTTGAATGAGGATTTCTAAAAGTCATCGTTTACGAAAATCCACTCGATTCAGTTGAAGACCTCATTAATTCAATGGACAAAGCACGTAGGCGGGAAATTATGCCAAAATTGTATTACTGTGAATGGCCAGAGATCATGGATAATAATTAAGTTTTCTCGGGTGCTTCCGCTCCCGGAGTCGTTTGGTGCTGGGCTGTCCGGGTGGTGCAGCTTTCTAACGTTTCGAATACCAAGCTGTTGCCATCTTCAGAACTGAAAAGACGGGTGGTGCGTAATATTTCGGAGCTAGGGGTTCGGGAGCGGGAAACAGGGCGCGAAGAACTTGGGAGCTACGAGTCACTGCGCGTTCGCGATCACCTACGAAGGTTGTCGAATGGCTTCCGTAACGTCAAGTCGCCAAAACGAGGACACGGTTCCAACCAGACAGACCAGAAACATAGAACAATAACTGCACAAGTATCAATAAGAAACACTTGTCAACTACGATGTAACTCAACCGTGTGTTTTCTTTCATATCTATTTCCTTTCTTTGAGACTTAACGCATCACTTTCTCCCGTACGTTTATATGAGAATAATGATGTTATAACCTTCAATACCCCTTCACCCTATTAAGTTTCTACCATGAGTTCTGATTCATTCTGTGTAGATATATACAATCAAACTTGGGATATTACAAGTCAAACCTTCGTGTACTAGAAAACCATGTGAGTTGTAATGACATAGATGGTGACGATCTGTAAAACCTCAATAATAATGATGATTCGGATCCTCACATGATCGGAAGAGTAATGTAATGTCGTCTTATTGTATCAAATATCCGTTTGTGATCGAAATTCATTTTCTTCTCAGTGAACAGTTTTTCTCTCTACAGGGTCAACGAAGTCGACATCCTCTGTAATGGAAGAGAAAAAAAGATCGTCTAGACGGAGTTCCGTCGATACCTCAAACATGCCTGCAAAAGAAGAGCATAAAGAGTCCGACTCAAAATTTGGTATTAAAAAATCCAAGACATCAGCATCTCGCCGACTTTCTCGAACCTCAAAATCTAGTACTATGTCGGACGAAAAATCCAAACGACCCTCATCTTCCAAAACGTCAACTAGACGGAGTTCCGTCGATTCCTCAAACATGCCTGCAAAAGAAGAGCATAAAGAGTCCGTCTCAAAATTTGATATTAAAAAATCCAAGACATCAGCATCTCGCCGACTTTCTCGAACCTCAAAATCTAGTACTATGTCGGACGAAAAATCCAAACGACCCTCATCTTCCAAAACGTCAACTAGACGGAGTTCCGTCGATTCCTCAAACATGCCTGCAAAAGAAGAGCATAAAGAGTCCGTCTCAAAATTTGATATTAAAAAATCCAAGACATCAGCATCTCGCCGACTTTCTCGAACCTCAAAATCTAGTACTATGTCGGACGAAAAATCCAAACGACCCTCATCTTCCAAAACGTCAACTAGACGGAGTTCCGTCGATTCCTCAAACATGCCTGCAAAAGAAGAGCATAAAGAGTCCGTCTCAAAATTTGATATTAAAAAATCCAAGACATCAGCATCTCGCCGACTTTCTCGAACCTCAAAATCTAGTACTATGTCGGACGAAAAATCCAAACGACCCTCATCTTCCAAAACGTCAATTTCTAAAAAATCTATATCACGTGAAGAGAAATCCACACAATATGGGAGCAGTACCGAAAAGGAAGGAAATAAACTAAAAACATCATCGGCGAACTCCAGAGATACCAAAGCGGAAGTGAGAAACAGAAGCATAACTTCGGAACATATAACCGAATTAAAGAGGGAGTACAGTGATTTGGATCAGAGGTCAAATTCTAAAGAGGAAAATAAATCACAAAGCGAAATCGATGTTAAGAGGAAAAAGAGAGAGAGAAAATCGTCATCAAACTCCGAAAAAGAATCGGCAAGTGAACAGAAATCATCGACAAATACTTCAGAAAAGGAAAAAGAAAAATCGGGAAATATGTCGTACTCGAACCTTCCAGGAAGTCAGAAAGATAAGAAACAAGAGTCTACATTCGGTACAATTGAGAAGTTTAGTAAAGATGTTAAGAAGCATTACTCAGAAAGTAAACCGAAAAAGAGTGAAAACAAGTAAATCATGGAGTTCACAAATCCATGAGGTCTCGAAATTCGTTTTTGACCTCCATTTCAACTACCATCCTCTTATGGTGATTTATCTACCTGATTTATCTACAGGCAACACCTTTGCGGCCATTTTACTTCTGATCAGTCAGAGCGAGCAGAGGAAAAGGAAACAATGGAATGTCTTACATGGAAATGTGATTGTTGCCAATCTTCAAATATTAAAACTGCGTCTATATAAAAAAAATGTAATTGAAAATGGAACGCCGAAACCGGGAAAATAATTTTCTTTATGTACTGTACCACTCATATAAACTCATTGAGTATAATATAACTATTTTTACTTACTTCTCCAATTCTTTAACCTTTAAAATCTTAGTTTCCTCAACTCTATGCGTCACCAATTAAATATTTGTTTCAAAATGAGTTTATTGATGGATTTACTTTATCACAAAGCATGACATTCAAACTGCAAATTTTCTTCAGAATATGTAGCCGAAATAATTACGGGAGAAATTCACACCTCAAAAGCTACTTCACCTCAAAAGCTGTGAGACACAGATCAACTTAAGAATCATAAAGTAGCTTACAAATAGGGAATGTGATATATTATAAAATTTTGTTTTGTAACACAAATCATTCTAAATATTTCCACATCATATGATTCCTGTACTAACCCTGAAATTTTAATTAACCTTTGGATATGTTAATTTAGTCTCGGCGACATGAAATCCAATTTTGTTTTGTATATCAGAAATGCTAATTATACTAATTACGTTTCACTTTTTTCGCAAAATCCCTCTTTGCATAAAGAAAGTGACTTCAGTGTATTATTTTGTTGTTATACCTGGAATAAATTCACTATCCATATTAAATTCTGCACAAGTTTTGTAGGTTGAGCAGGCTGATAATGAAACCAGAATGGGCGCCCTAACTGCATCATCCTATTCGCCACTGAATTGAAAGGATTGTTACAGGTAGGCTACTATCCTATCACAACCCATTCTCCAAATTATAATTATATTCGATATTTAGTACCCTTTTATATGTATTACATACGATGTGCTTCTCTGTTCTCGGCGGGAGCATTACGTGACAAGAGTAGTTGTGGGACAGATGTTCCTGATGAGAACACGAATATTTTCGATGTAAGGAAAGTAACGAAATGGTCCAAACTATTTGAATTATCATAGGTAATTTGTTGGTTTGATTATTTTAAAGGTTTAGAGTGTCTGATTTCATGTGTGCGTGGAAGATATTTAATTCATCTTCACAACTCAATTTTAGATTTATGATCACATTTGTGATCACTCAACACGTTCCTCCCTCAATTCCCTGATGTTCCCTCGATATCTCGAAATCGAAACCAAATGGAATATGAAATTGAAAAATAAAAATTGCTGATTGTGTAGAAATTTATTTCCAGCTGGTAGTCACTCATATCGGATTCCTACCTTACAAAGAGATGCAATATATGTGGAACCTGAACTACAACTATGCAAAAGATCTGTCTTATGTAAATGCACGTCATACAAATCGAAAAAAATAAATAAAAGTGTCAGATCACTGCACCTAACTCTGTTTTACACAACTTATTTCAGTCTTAAATTAATCCACCATGACAACCAAGTGGGACATTTTCACCATCGTAAAACAACTTTCTAACGGTATTTATAGTTAAAATATTAAAATTAAAAAACTTACCGATGATGTAGAATAGAAAGCTTTCTATCACGTTCATTGCAGAAAGCAATATTTCGTATAATCTGACATCACACAATTAATCAGGAAAACGTTTCTGCTAGTCTTCTTTTATTCTCTATTGAATGCTGAACTCGTGCACATATTATTCAGCGTCAAAAATAAAAATTATTTCCAAATCTGTGGCTTTATGCATGAAATCTTGAATTGGTATTAACTGCTGGACAAGTGTGATTTCACCACAAAAAAAATTAGTATTTAATATTTAAAGATTTTTTTCTTTAAGGACTGGACGTTTCCATAACGTTTTCCTCTTGACTATATATCTCGATCCTGTTATTTCTACACCCATACCGCTATACTTTTATCTTAGTAACGTTTCAAAAAAAATTAGTGTTTTCTTTCTCCAGTATTTTCGTATTTTAACCAACTAAATATATCGTGCTATAACACGATATTTACGATTACGATACTCTTTATGAAACATTTAATCAAATGTAAAGAATGCGCAGTGGTTTCATGGAATATATATTCTAATGCACCCTTCTGTGCATTAAGATAACTATAAAATAAGGATTCGGTACTTCTTCTGCGATTACCACAATTTATTCTGACAATAGTAAGGTATAAACAATACATATAACATTTACAATAAATACACAATTCTTTTGTCCCCACAGTACCAAAATACAAATATAAATCCCTTGCAACTGATTGCGCAATGTTACATTGAGCTCATTCTCTTGTTTCGCGCATTTACAGTTAAAATTTATACAATCAATTTAGGAAAAAACAATATCAAAGCAAGCACGAAATGAGCAATAATTACGTCCTCCCTTCTGATATTCAATTAAGTTCTTTGTTCTTTAAACGCCTTTCCTCCTCTTCTTTCTTCTTAAAACATACCCCAATTTTTTACAGTGAATGCGATAAATTCAACTCCAATGTAACGTTCTCTTTCGCAAGATACTAATTGACATCGAATTAAAAAATTAAATATGGGTCCCTAATCAACGAAATCACTTCTTATAATGTCCGTCTCACAGAGACGTATACTCACAACCAGCGTATTTTCTTCGAAATCGTGTTCAACCACCACGGCTCGAAACACCTTTTTTTCAT
>NNCF01128799.1:56605-77931 GCA_002313205.1 Laupala kohalensis
TATATATATATATATATATATATATATATATATATATATATATATATATATGTATATAATATAAAATCGTATTTATCCATTTTCTTGAAGCAGCTGATTTCCATCTTTATTGAGTTTAATTACACATTTTCAAATTTTAATTCCTCTAAATTCGCAATGTAAATTTCCATCGTTTATCTCTAGCGAAGCGGGTAGAACATCTTTTTAGACTTATACATAGACAGTTAGTCAGAGGAACTAAACCTTTTCTTGTTCGCCAGGCAAGAAAGTGTCTCCAATAAACTAAGAAAATTCCTTAAGTCACAGATTCCCGATAATTTAGGACCGATCTAGCCTCCTGAAATAAGTTATGGCCCCCTTCAATATCATTCTCGTCAATTGCTATTTCGGTTTTCAAAACCTGTGATAATGTATGCAAATTCATTGTTGACTTCTGGCAACGCAAAAACGGGAACGATTCGAAGTACAGTTCAAGTATGGACACTCTACCTACGTCTTTCATTTGATATTGTCGTCGCTACAGATAATGGCATATGGTCCACAGACAAAGATAAGATACAGGAGGCGAAGTGAATGAAGAAACTCTTCGCGCAGATTGGAGGAATAAATCTCTTCCCCCCTCCTCCTCCATGCGTGATGATTGGCGAGGCTGTCCGCGCTTCCGCACAATCGAACCTTGCTACTGCGCACCTTCCTCTGGCTTCACATAACTCGCCTCCTGTACTTTGAAAGATATCTCTTCTCAAGAGACAGTTCGCACGCCTATACTTCGACAACATTTATAAGGCTCTCCCGCTTCCAATTTTCTCTCGAAATAGTGGTTTACTCGGCAAATTAAGTCCCCGACGTGCATTAATAAAACATGCCCTGTGTTCCGAACATTTTAAGGCGCAGTCGATCTGATGATGTAACAAATGGTGATGGTATTATTGTCCTGGAAGTAGGTTCGTCCGACCTTGCAAAACTCTCCGTGACCTTTGACAAGGTCGGTTTGTATAAAAATTTCCTGATTCCCATTACTGCGGTGCTCCAGTGGTCACTGTGGTGTTCGAGAGAAAAATGACACTATTCGTTGAACATGGTCTCTTGTTTTTCCAAGGGCTTCTGCGCACCCTAAGCGACATGCCGTCATCCGTGGTGACTTCTATAGTGTTTGAACACAGTGATAGCCATAGGCTGGCTCCAGACATTCGTAATTTGGCGAATTCCGAGCGATCGCTCGCCGAATATCGAATAGTGCGGATGAGATGCTTTCTCTTTACCGCGCCACGAATAACGGTGCTTGCCGTACACGCAGCGTGTTGGTCTTTTGGGCACATCAAAGGAAGCCGAGCAATGACGAACGATACTCGCCATTCGGGATACACCGAATGACGAATGTCTGGATCCGCCTTCAGGTATCGTAAGTTAGGGTATTAACAAAAATTTAAAGCGTCGAAATCAAAAGAAAAAAATTACAAAAAAAGACAATATAGCGTAGTTGGTGCATTTCAATCTAATTCGAAGAAATGTTATTCTGGAAATACTGTCCTAGGTAATCTTTGCTACAGATACAAACTGATCCAGCAATATCTTTATGCTGCATTTTTTAATTTTTTGAGAGATGTTTTTTAAAAAGAAGGTAAAAAATTATATTTTCCATTTTGACTTAATTTTTGTTAGTTCACTTTGTGTATCACGAAAGATTTTTACATAAATCAGTATTTTTGGACTCAAAAATCAAGTTTCCTTGCTGTTGCATAGTGTATTTGGGTTTTTAGAACACTGAATGTTGTTTTGTTGGGCTATAATAGAGTATGAAATGGTATAAATGCTCTCGTAGTAGCTAATCATTGTGAGGACAAAATAGATGTTAATTTTTTGTTAAAAGCATAAGTACATTAAGTTTTTAGCCATACTGACTCCAGGACTTTTATCCAAGTCATGGCTCCAACTTAAGTAAGAAAATTAAATTTAATGAGATGAAATTTAGATTCTTTTCTATGGTGGGTAAACTTGATTTTTACCTCTCACTATTGCCGTCTCCTGAGCATAAAACACTTTACATCGCTTAGTCTCCAAGGAAAATGTCGATATGGTGCTTTTGTATGATAAGTACAAAATGATGCTTTTCACTTGTTACGAGCTAGCTTCATGAAATTTTGCGACCTTGAAATTCCGATCTCTCTTGTTACCCCGAAAAAAAACAGCACAACTTGTGTAAAAGAAACGAACATTTTATTTCCACTGTTTCATTTTGACTGAACAATTTCGGTGTTGAATCTTCTTCCTGGTGTATTCATCATCGTCACTTTCATTTTCTGAACTGCTCTCAATAACTTCTGAAACATCTTCAAGGGTTATTGGTGGAGTTGGAATAGGAACAGATTCATTATAAACGACCGGTCGTTTGGTCCGCCAGAATATCTGGATACTCCAGAAGATTTCTTAGTTTTGATGTTGTGGTCTTCAGTGTTAATCACACAAATAGTCATGTACAAGACTTTTTGGCTCTGTTCAAATTATTGGAATTGGAACAGACAATGATTTTTATGCCGTTTTTCTAAAGTCACACTCTCTTAACACAAGTACGGCATTCCATGAGCGGTACCCAATTTTTGTGATTTTATGTCTTTGCTTTGCAATACCATAGCTTCCACAATTACAACAAAACTCATTTGGGTTATTAATAAATTTCTGTAAAATAATTTCTAAAGAAACGGGATACAACACAAACATCAAAGCACTGTAAAAAGTCAACAATTACTGTTTGTCACCAACAATTACTATTTGCCGCGTAACAATCGGATGAGTGTAACAAGTGCTGCAAAATGATTCCTCAAATCAAAATAAAATTTGCAGTTCATCTTTAATTTTACACTCTGATTTGCAATAAAAAATGTATATGATAGGAAAAAAATAATTCCAGATCTACAACTAGTACAAAAAATAGTTTAACATCTAAAGTTCTATGACCATCAAAACACATGCAGCATACTGTTATTAGAATTCAAGAATAATACTAGCCGTGTTAATATTTGAATTTCACACTACAAGACTTTGTTTGCGTTTAACTCAACATTCACTGGAAATACAATTTATCATCGTCGAATACATTATTAAGCAAATGTCCAAGAAAATTGTAGTTCCTTTTGTGTATAACCTGACTGAGTAAATTACACAAATGGATCCTCGTACTTTAAGAGTATAGAAAGATGTTCTGGCGATTTCTTATTATTTCGCATTTCACCTCGTGGTTTCGAGATAACAGCATTTAAAAATTACACCCAGAAAAGAATCTACTTTCCTTATTTAAAAAGGATGTGATTTGATTTCTCGAATCCTGACAATTGATAACTCTGACGCACCTCACGGGTATAAATAATAATCGTAAGGCATTGCACGTGAGTTTTGTGGCGGTCCATATTGCACTATCATGTACTATTCAAAACTGAAGTCCCTTTTCCCATTATTTAATGCTAAATATGAAACGAATTATATTTGCCCACAACTAGCATGTGGGGAAAGTAATATCTGCTATATTATTCAGATCACTGAAATAGCCCAGCGAAACAAAAATAAACTTCCATATTTTCATACAGAATGTTAATTTCATTCAATTTCCCCGAGTTTCCAAAAGTTTCATTCATGTTTAGCTAGTTTATTAGCTTTGCACAAAATGGTATTGTAAAGGAAGATCCGCCATGGAAGAAATCAAAACGTCCACCTATAAAGGTAGGGGTTCGGAAGGAGTGATGTTCCACAATCATTTCCATATCTTAGATGGATGAGATCCGAATGACACTCTACCCATTTTACTTACTTTCTTTTTGTCAAGCAGTCTAAATGGGTGTGGATATAGGAATAGACCACGGGTTTCCTACGTTTAAGGGTCAAATTCGAAACGTTTGGTATGATTGCGGGCCACACTTGCATAATATGCCTATTTTCATAAAATTCTCCAAGAAAAAGAGAAGAACAAATGCTTGATCATTTTATTGAGAAAAAACTATTTTACAATTACACAAAGGAGTGAAATTAAAAATAAACAAACAAATATACCAAGAAAAAATTTTGTTTCGCCGAAGAACACTCTACAACTCGAATTAATATAAATATGTCAAAAACAAAAATAAACCTAAAAACACACCGAAGTTATTAATGTAGTCATATGAAAATTTACAAAACTCCAAGTTAGTGAGAATACTAGAGTCCTCTCAGTTGCATCTACCAATGAACGAATGTCCACCTCCAGCTCAGTTGTTGCTAATCTCAAAAGGTGCAGAAGGGAGAATCTACAAGTGGACTTCTGTGCTCATTTTTAATTATTTAATTGAAGATTTGTGTGAGCCCCCAAACATTGAAGTAATTTTTAGTCCAAATTGTCTCAAGTTTGGGTATTTCTCTCTGGGTAGAAGTTTAAAATGTAATCCCTTTTCTTGTCTGGTCTGTAGAAAACCATCGGTTTGTAGATCATAGTACTTCAAATTGTAGGTGTGATTCTTCATTTCACGAGTCACTATTAATTCCTTATGAACTTTTTTTGTTCATTTTTGCCGTGTAGTAATAAATAATATTTTGAACGGGTTTTTAACGTTTTAATTTCGTAACTTTAAAAAAAAACTCTGCCACCAATTCATCAACAAGATTAAGGAAGAGTAAATAAAAACATAACTTATTGTTGAGGTAAAAATTTCTGATTGGATGCTATATAAAAAAAAGTTTCATTGTCAAGATGACAATTTATTGGTTAGATCAATAATGCATTAAATTGCTGAGTAAACTTCACATTATTCAATAATACGAATAGTTATTTGTTGTTTCAGCATGGAAAAATGACTAAGAAATGAAATTTATAAAGATACAATACGTATTTCACTCCTTTTCCCGAGCTTTTGCTCCACGCAACCTCGTCCACGGCCAGCTCACGTGACCTTCAGTTAGGTTCGCGGCGTTCTCTGCCGGTAGAAATGGGAACTAAATCTCTTCAACTATTCTTGGCGGGACCAGGGGCGCGCTCTCACCTCGACGGGTTCCCGAGGGACACTGATCTAAGTAATATATCTTTTAAGCAACAATATCGCTTGTGCTGCACTGCGCATTCGCGAGACACCTGCACGCAACAGTTGACCGCCCGTTCCAGGTGCCTGCAAAACGCCACCTGCATGTAACTTTTGACTTCCGGAATATGGTTCCTTATCTCAAATTGATCCATTTGCCCTCCTCCATCATCCCTGAAAGTTTGTAACATCACGGATACATTCTGTATAACGTTTTAAAATTCATATTTTTTATCTTCCACCAATACAAACAATTATTAAGATTACTTTTGCTTTTATTTAACATACCCGTCCCACTTTATGGCACATTTTGAGTCCAGTGTCTGGGAAAGATTCATTTACGTAGTGAAAGATTTACACACTTACTATGGCAATAATTCATGCACAGTACTCCATGGGTCACTTTCCTTCTAACCTCATTTCCTATTATAAGGTCAATGTGGTGTTTGGTTATCTAACTTTTTTACTACCATATACTCTAATTAGACGAGTGACCTGTGCTTGGATAAATTAATTTGATTATTGAATCGACACTTTCACTTGTTTGCCGGTCTGGGATTCGAACTGAGGTTCTCCTACAGCACGACCCTCAAGAAATACATTTGTAGTATTTGATAAGATTCATTCTCTACATTATTCGCAAGAGAATTATTCGTTGTAGAGTTATCATAGGGAACATTTTTTAACCAATTACACATACATCTGTTTTAAAACTGTACCTGACAAACCTTGAGCTTTAAAATGAATGGTGGCACATTTTTTGGTAAATTTTGGTTTGGAATAATGAAGAATGGAAAAGGATGTATGCTATTTAATGTTTGGTATACAAAAAAACAAATAAATAATGCAGTGTAGAGTTGTATTGTTGTATTATAATATTAGCGTAATCCTCCTTGAAATTTAGTTAAAAATCCTATTTCCTTGTGATTCATTGGGAAGTCCACCTGGACTACTTTGAGTAATTATGTTATTTGAGTATTTTATAGACACATCTGAGACAAAACTATTTCTGAAGTTCAAAAATTAAAATGAAACAATTTTTTTTGAACGGTTACCGAATAATAAAATTAAAAAGTTCGAAAAATCTCATATTTCGGAGAAAGAAAGGTTTCTCATTTGGTCACAGCTTGGTTTTTAAGGAAAGTGAAAAACGAAACGAGAATTGTCTCATTAAAATCTATGAATTATGGAAAAAACGTTTGCGACACTTTTAATAGCAACGCCAAATTATTAACCAATAATTCTTGAAAATTGTGTATACATTTACCAAACGTTTACAACTAATTATCTTGTTGAGATTTTTTCTGTTCTTTCCCTCTCAAAAAATACATTAGGATACAATTTAAAAAGTCGTCCGTGAGGTAAATTATTAGATTTTGTAACAGAATAAAATAATTGACCATATTGATTACTTGATATTTATTGCAGTGTATTTTTCGATCTTTTCTTTGCACCTTCATTACCCTACCTTTGCCAGAAAATATGAAATCATCAAGTATACTACTCACCAGCCTGAGAGTGATTTGATGCCACTGCAACGTTTCCATCACTCTTCTGATGTATCGGTACGACTTTTTCGAATGTTCATTTTTCGGCATTCATTGTGGATGGTACATTTGGTTATATTTCAGATAAAGAATATTCACATCATATATTTCATTGCTATAATCAGAGTCTTCATTCTATGTTCAACTACACCAACTTCACATTTAGAAAAAGGTTTACTGAAAACAAATTAAGCAATCTTCTGGCATATAAAATATTGATGGCATAAACTGAGAAGAATATACACTTACAATGTGTGCGTCCATTCACTGCGAAGAATTTTTCAAAAATGAAAGTAACAGATAATTTGACGCGCCTTAACAAGATGATGTATACAACAACAAAAATATAATGAACATGAGGAAATATGGTCTCCAATGAAGCCCAATATTAATCTATTAAAAAATTTTGTTCATTGAAGCGAGTTCATCAATAAACATGCAAATTCTAACAATTAATATTGTATAGTAAGACACATTTTGATTGATATTTACGATACAAACACAGTAAACAAGGAAAATTTCTCGTAATCGTAACCTCCTCCTACCTCGTACGTAGTGGGAGAGAGCTTCCTCGTAACCGCAGTTACTGGAATAGTGATCTTGAGTGAAGTGATTTGCAAGAACGTACCTAGGATCCAAGATTATCTCTGTCCGTAAGTTTCAAAGATCGGAGTTACATTACTTTTAATTACAGAATTGTCTCTAAAGAACGTGATTTACATTATTAACGCCATTAACATGAAGTAGTATAAGATTTAAAAAACATAAAATAGTTACATTTAAAAAACGACGTGACAGAGTGTTTTCTGACTATAAATTCAAATAAAATAGTATGCAACAATCACTTGGAGAGACTGACCGTGTCTAAGAGTCAAGAAAGTGTTCAAGATAAGCCCTCTCAGGGCAGTTCATGAAGCCAACAATCTACTAATACATCTCATTAGTATTTCCACATTATTAGTAAGCGGTATGCAGTAAGTCACTATTACATTTCAGAGGATGGATACCAATTAATATCCCATTATGCACGGTGTCCTGTATTAAAACTTTGTTTTGAGGATTAGATTTTAAAAAACGTGTCCACATTTGACAAAAGTACAAGTGAAGTAATTTTTTCTTCTTTGAAACATTTAACATCCTTAGAACTGATAGCATCATCTGATAACGATAAAAAACACAGAAATATCTTCTGAAAAATGTTTTAAAAATAACTAGTATTAATAATCACTTCTCAAGGGAAAATCAATTATTTTGTTGTGAAAATGAAACAAGAAGGATATAGTGCTCCAAGGCAGAGCTTTCCAACTGGCGACCCGCGAAACTTTTTTAAGGTCCTTATGAGTTGCGGCTTTTATGAGTTGTAGCATATTTTACGTCAAATTTTTCGTCAAATATTATTTTTTTTTTTTGGTTTTACAGCTCGTCGATATCGAGGTCATTAGAGCCCTTAAATCTTGTACAGGTAGGGAAAATGCAGTTACGCACTAGGAAGAGCCAACATGACTCTCCCCACGTGTGGGACTCGCCGAATGACTCAACCATACCCACTAAAAACCCTCCTGAATTACAACATACCAAAACATGTCTCAAAACCAAAAATCAAAACATTGAGGACAAAAAATGAGGGGGGGACAAAAAACGAGGAAATGAAAGATACCCTAGTCTTATTAGCGTCGGGATCGAAAAGAACAAGAGGTGACCGAGGAAGGTCAGGAAAGAGAAAGGAAGGAGCCTTACACAAGTAAGTGGAAGAAATGCCAGATTCAGCTCGGGGCCCCGTTTGCTAAACACGTACTTACTAGAGGTTAGTCCCCTTGGGGGGAACTCTTTGTTGACTGTCTGACCTTGCGGCATGTATGCATGATTCACAACGTGGATAATGTAGATAACAGAAAACGGATATTGGTAAATACTCCTTTTGGGAATAGAACCATTGCGGATTGGAATAACTTTTCTGCAACAACACTTACGAACTTACCAAAAGAGTAAATTGTTTCTGCAACCGTCTTTTTGCTTCTTCGAAATGGGAGCACATGAGAAGTGCAGTGTAGTGAGGTGAATGGAGACTGAGGGTATAGAAAATGCTCAGAGCGAATAGTAGTGTAGTGTAATGTAGTGATGCGAAGTGAAGTATGCATGATTGTTCACAGGAAACCTGCTTTGGATTTATTTTCTATAGTTATTAATTTCTTTTAATTATATTATAGTAACTACTTTTACATTAAGGGTGTAGGTGGAGCAATGATATATATATATGTGTGTATTGAAGCATGCTTGTACGTATGAGTGTGTGACTGTATCTGTTTGTAAGTGAAAATGTGTTAGTGTTTGTTTGTGAATACACACACATATGGACCTCACGTAGATAATTAATTTCTTAAATCTAATTTCTTTCGAGTTGTAACCTTGTGTACCAATTTTCTAACAATTTTATACCGTGTGTGTGTTTTAAGATATTTGGGCGATGATTTGTTTTTTAATCTGTATTATGTATACTTTTATTGTGTCTTTTTTCTATCTACCATCAAGCATTGCTCACTTGCATATTAATAAATTAGTATTATTATTAAATAGTTTAACTCCATGACAGTCTACGAAAACAATCAACATCGCCTTAACTTTTGAGTGACTCACGCGCGCATTCTTCGGTCGCGGCGAATGTAGACCGACCCACTGCGACAATTGTACCTTGTGTTCAACGTCGTATCTGTGAACACACGTTTAGTCACCTGTGATGATTGTTTTCATAAAGTGTGCGTCACTGTTAGCATGATGGAGCAATTCTTGGCTAATATTGTCTTAATTTTCATTTTGCTCGTTTGTGAACTGTGGAGGTACCAGTTTTCCAGAGACGAAAACCAAGATATTTTTTCAAAATGTCGTGACACGACCCGATGCTAATCCCCACTTCTTTTGCAAACTCCACCACACTTAATCGACGATTTTTACGAATAACAGAGCAAATAGCATCATCTTTTCCATGGTTTGTTGATAATAATATTTATTATCTGCAATGGCAGAATATGATAAAATGCAATAAAATATACGGAAAATACATATTACAATACATAAAAATTGTTAAATATTTCATAGAAATAATATTATAATATTTAATATAAAAAACTAACATTAAAAATAAATATAAAAACCCTAATATTAAAAATAAATATAAAAACACTAATATTAAAAACTAGTGTAAAAAAATAAATTAAAAATTAACTAATTTTAATAATTACATATTGCACATTTTACGACTGTTAACCGATTCATCCCTTTAGTACATCTCACTTCACTTCACATTTCCCTCCCTGACTCACACATTGCCTTCATTTCATTTACCACTACCTCTACCTCCCATCTACGCCGCTGCACCCCTTCTTGCCGAACTTGCGTAACCCTGCGAATACATGCAGAGCTCGAAATCTCTTCCCCAGCCGATGCAGGCATTAAATTCCAGTCTTTAATTGTTTTATTGAGAAATAAGAATTTTCCAACGTCGGTATTTTATTTCCTAGCTCTAAATTTTAAAAATTCGATCTTTTCCTGTCCGAGAATGATGTTCCAATTTTTTTCGTTATATATTTCTTCGTGGGTTCATATGAGCTTTCTACAAGTTGACGAGTTAAGATAGATTTCCTCAATTTCTAAAGATTCCAAAAATACGCAATCTTTTCCTGTATTTTTTCGAGGTCTTGTATTTCTCCCATGCAATAATCCGATAAGGATCCGAACATGCAAACACGTATTGTACTGAATGACATGTCTGACGAGTGAAATATAAGCGATTTTTCGTGTTTCAACTTTACATATTTCAACTGTAAGCTTGACGAAATGAAGTGTTTTCATGTTTTTCACGCAACGCAATAGAATTGCTGTGATCAGACCATCCCATATCTTGTCTCAAAACTACATCTAAGTGGTTCTCTATGAGTACACTTCATAAAGCTCATAGCATTGCATTTTCCTGAATTTATTANGATCAATTACTTGTAGAATATACATCCTGTTGTAAGGTAGTTACGTCATCCGTCCCTTCAATTTTCTATATATGGTGTCGATGGTCTCCCTGATTGTACATGAACGTCGATCGATGTTCTGCCCAATATTAAACGCTTAAACCATTAGTAACATTGCGTACGGCTGATCCAGTCCTCCTTATTGGCCTGCTGAAGCAATCCTCACGTTTTAAAGAAAGATTTTCCGAAATTTCCGAAGTAAAATTTAACATTATTACGCTTCTCCGGAGAGTCCTTCATTTCCAATGTCTCACAATTTCGCAGAGCGACGCACCTCACGTGATCACTTGACTCGCTCTAACTGGGTAACTGATCAAACCATCGCAGTGCCACGTGATGTGCCATGTAATTAATAATTGCCGCTAAGTGCGCAAACTCAAACTGTAAATTATTATTATTTTTGTTGGGAGTTCACAGTCTACTTGGCTGGTAAACACACGGCTCACACACGGGTACATTGGCCAAGTGTTTGGTGTTTGTTTTTATATATTCAGACGGTTCGTGACGATTAGACATTCCATTGTAATATTTGTGAATGGGAAATGTAGCGTGCTATTGAAGCTGTAGGACGTAGGAGTTGGCTGGAGGTTATTGTTAGTAGGTGGTTCGATTAGCTGGGTTCACCAAACACTTGACCCACGTGGAAAGGTTAGTAGAAGTGGTTAGTAATAGTTAGAGTTATTGATGAATAAATAATAAATAAATAAATTTCTTGTCAAAGAAGCAGTACAAACTGCGTATGACCACGTGGAGGATAATAAACTAATTTACTCTCCGGACGCAAGCGAGGGACCATCCCATCAATTCCGATCAAGGACCCTAAGCAAGAGGCGAATTCAAAAAGTTCAGCAAAAATTCCTGGATAAGATAAAAAGTTAGCTGCAAGTTATAATACTAATAGAATGTCAATATGTTTGTAATTTAACATAATAAAATTTACATGTGCACATTATTATCAAACTATATATTATTGTGAGTACAGTGTTTAAAAATCATAAGAATTGAAATAACACTAAATTCACGATTTATTATTACAATAAACATGCCCCTAGATAAAGCCTAGAGAACCTGTATAAGAAATCCGCCTCAACCCGAATGAAAACTGGAGCAAAACCCGGGCCAGGATAGGACTACAGAATTAATTAACACAACCATGCCAAAATTGAGTACACATAAAACTAAATTAATAGTTGCCATAAGACAACACAATCATGCAAGAAAATAGTTTTTGAAATTGTTATAATTTATTTAAAAAGTACTACAGCAATGGCATGATAAAGTACAAGACGGATTTAACTTTTATTAAAATCAATAAATTCTTTTACAGTGTAGAAGCACTGGTGCAGGAGGTAGTTTTTAACCGCGTATTTGAAGAGATTCAATTTCATAATATCTTTTATATTCTTGGGCAGGGAATTATATAGAACGATTCCCGAATGATATTGTTTCTTTTTGGCAAAGACAGGTTGACACTCTAGGCCGATGAATATTATTACTATTGTGAGTATTGTGTTCGTGAACGAGACTGTATCGTATGAAGCAAGGGTGGCACTTCAGTAATTCGGACTTAACAAACACCGTTTCATAAATATAAATGCAGGGAAGTGTTAATATATTTAATTCCTTGAATAAAGGTTTACAAGAGTTTCGGGGGTGAGATTTACAAATTATCCGAACTATCCTCTTCTGAACTCGGAAAGTTTGAATACTCTGACCGGAATTACCCCAGAAGGTAATTACGTAACGTAAATGGGAGTACACGTTTGCATTATATACGCAACGGGAAATACGTGGACTAACTGCGTTAACTAAGTTTCGGAATGCATAACACAATTTGCTTAATTGGGAATTAAGATTGTCAATGTGACAATTCCATTTGAGGNGGAGGTTGTCTTGAATATGGTGACCTAAGAATTTTTTATTCGTAACAGTTTTTATTTGCGTTTCGTTTAAAGAAAGACAAACCTGGGGTAAAGATTTTGTATTACTATTGTGAAATGACATAGACACTGTTTTGTCAGTGTTTACAATGAGACGATTTGCATGGAACCAAGTCGAAAGGTTAGACAAAACTTTTTGAGCATTGGCGTGTTTACATAGTAAATTAGTGTCATCAGCAAAAAGAACCATTTTGCAATCTGATGTGGATGATGACATGTCGTTCACATACAATAAAAAGAGTATAGGGCCGAGAATTGATCCTTGGGGTACTCCGCAAGTAAGTGGCTTTGTTTCTGAAAGACAACGCTGAAGTATTTTATTTTTAGTATAGGATATTTCGATGTGTTGATATCAATCTCTTAAATAAGAAGTTAGCCATTGATGTGCTAAAGATTGCAATTTCACGAATGCCTAAAGAATGCAATTTGGAAAGGAGAATTTTGTGATCGATGACATCGAATGCTTTGGATAAGTCAAGAAAAACACCCTGAGGATTTTCTCCACTGTCTAGAGATGTGGTAACATCGTTTAAGAAGGAAAATATGGCGCTTGTAGTGGAAAAGGATTTCCTAAAACCGTGTTGATCGTCAGAGAGAATGTTATATTTTGATAAAAAATCTAGAAGACGCTTATAGAACAATTTTTCTAAGATTTTTGAAAAAGTGGGTAGCAGAGATATTGGTCGCTTATTTCCAATATTAAATTTGTTTCCTTTCTTGTGTAAAGGTTTCACTTTAGCTCTCAGAAGTAGGTAAATGTTAGGAAACACCCCTTCCGATAAAGAACTATTATAAATATTTATGAGTGGATTTAATATACCGTGGGACGAAAATTTAACAATAAACTCGGGTATATCATCTATGCCTGTTTAAAATTTGTTTTTTAATGAGCTGATGATTGTCATGACTTCACTGGCGTTAGTTTCGGAAGAGAACATAGACTTGTGTACGTAGATGGATATAATTGGAGGACATTGATTTGGATATAATGAGTTCGTTATTTTACCGACTTCTGAGAAGTAAGAATTTAAAAATATTGCGATGTCTTGAGAATTTGATATCTATTTTGCCATCGTTTAGTAGAGAAATATTTTCTGCGCGATTTTCAGAAGTTGACGTGTAATTGTTAACAATATTCCACATGGATTTCATCCGGTTGTTCGATTTTAGTATATGCCTGTCGTTTTCCATAACTTTAGCTGCANTAGCTGCAAAGACTACTTTTCGAAGAATAGTCTTATATTTACGAAAATAATTATGGAATTCGGGTGGTTGGTTATATCGTTTTGAAAGATAATATAAACGACGTTTGTTTTTTGAAGAAATTCTTATCCTTTGGGTGATCCATTTCTTTATGTTAAATAACTTGCGTTTTATAGGAAAGCTAAAGTTGTAATGTTTTATGAATATTGAGATAAATACACTGAATTTCTCGTCGGTGTTTTGGAAATAGTAAACATTTTTCCATGTTTCTTCACGCAAATAATTTATAAATATGGATTGAATTGTGTCATTAAATTCTCTTGAAAACTAGTGAAGGATTTTAAGTGGTTTTTGTTTTTTACTAATCGTCAATACTTGAGCAAGGTGATCGCTGTATGCGGCGATAAACAGTTCAGAGAGATAGGAGATTCCATTGTTAACGGTAATTTGATTTAACAATGTTTGAGTTGAACCGGAGAGGCGAGTGGGGTCGTTTACCGTAGTAATAAGGTTGAACGAGTCGATAAGATTCTTGAATCGATTAATTGGTGAATGGGCAGAGGCGAATGTATTCAGGAAATCGATATTGAAATCATCACATATAACGATAGATTTAGTAGATTTATATGTGATATGTTTTAAAACAAATTCCGAAAACATATGTCGTTCAGATTAACTGCAGAAAATTCGAACACACTATCTATGCAGAAGTTGTCGTAGCCTGGCAATGGAGAAGATAAAATATCATTACGAACGTAGATACACGTACCTCCGTGGGAATTTTTTCGTTTAAAAATTTGCCGACAGTAAGAACGTGCTAAATAATAATTAGGAATAGCAGTACCATTGATGTTGTTAGTTGAAAACCAATGAAATGGGTGTGGAGATTGGAGGAGGAGATGGTGATGAGGTAGGAGCAGAGGGAGGTGGAGGAGGATGATGAGGTTAGGAGCAGGAGGAGTTGGAGGAGTGGATAAAGGGACAGGTGGATGATGTGAGGTCAGATGTGAAGCTAGGAGAGAACCGAAGTGCTGTTTCCCAGACGGTCTCCGGTGTAAACCTTGCTGGGTAAAGTCCTTGGCAGTCAGGTGTGGTTGCAAATCAATAAATGTGATTTTTGTGTCTGCCAGATGATGTTTTACGGAGATGTTTGCCAGGTTAATTTCGTGGTTTATTTGTGGAACATTGGAGCGTGGAGGCAGGCTATAGAGCACTATTTTGTGTGCTGAAAGGCCATTTTTAGTTTTTTAAGATGTTCAGATGCGTTGAAATAACCACCCAAGTTAATATCGTAGTGCCCACCTATGATGATTACCGTGTCCCGCTCTGTGAGTTTTTTAGTGTAGGTGTTCAGTCCTCGAATAACTTCAGCCAAACGAGCGTTTGGCTTAAAGATACTGGAGACTGAGAACTGTCTAGGAAGCAATCCACGCAAAACGAAGGACATGTGACGACCGTGCGAATCAGAGCACGTTTGATTTCTGCGTGGAAATGTTGGTATTATCTCTGGATAGCACTTCTTTACGTGGTTTTGGGCGGCTAAGGTAAGGGAGGAATCAGGGACATGTTATCTAACACACTAAACCTATTCTGAGTGAAGAGTTGAGGTGGTGCATGTGTCGTTGGTCTAACCGGTTGATAGGTGTTGAAAGGACGGCGAGAGGATATTAGCAGGAGGTGGATTGAAGAAGGATGGTTCGCATTTCAGTGGACACTGAGACATTCATATGAAACGCTACAAAATTTTCTGGCCCCTTCGGGAATTGAACCCGGGATGACCAGGTGAAGAGCTAGAACGCTACCACCTGAGCCTCCAGAGTGGTCACACTCTAGTATGTTGGCCAAGTGTATGGTGTTGGTTTGTGTATATGCAGATGGTTTCTGACGATTATACATGTATCGTGGATAATGACTTTCTGCGTTTTGTTGACATCCATCTTCCAGCTAGAGACAACGATGTCATTTTTTCGTTGTTAGCTGCCACACCAATTGCAGAGATATTAATAGGCACTATCTTCATGTTCTCTGCATTCCATTGAGCCACCATTTCATGGGACAGATACCAATTTGCATTTTATCATTGTATTTTGCTGCCATAATGTGAGTGTTAGGTATGACAATGTCAATGTGGAAAGCTTCCTTGCTACCCCGATCCGTATAGGTTATATATTGTCTATTACCCTCTACTTGTTTGTCAGAAGTGATGAAACGGTCCCAGTACAATATAAAGTTGAATTTTTAAGCACCTGTTGTGGGCAGTACTTATAATATGGGTCAGCTTTGGCAAACAAACCAGTTTTCATTGCCAGTAGCTGATGAATTTGCGTGGGCACTTTATTTCTCTTTCTGTATTCACTCAGCGCAAGGCAGCTGCAGCTAATAGGTATGTGTTGAATTGTTTTACTAGCGGAACCTCAATTATTATTATTTATTATTATTATTATTATTATTATTATTATTATTATTATTGAGACCTCAGGTTTCGCCAACAACTAAGTTATTAGAACGCTCTCAAACAGTAAAGCGTTCACGCATAATTTCAAAACCTCGTTTTGTAACGCACTTTGTATTTCATATTTCTCAAATAGTTTGAAGTTACGTTAAGACTTCTGTATTCATTTTGTTACAAATGAATCTTTGATTATTTAAAATTATTTACCTGTTTAAGTTATCAATGTTATTAGTGGAAGTAAGAAATACACGACACTCAAATTGAACTGGCCTAAAAATATTGAAAGAAGTCATCTTCTATCATAAATACGTCATTAAATGCTATTTGAAACTCTAGTCATTTATTGTCTCTACCAACCACTACGTCTTTTGTGTACTTTTAGATGGAGAACACTGTGGTGGAACACGTAATTTTCCAGTGATATTCTGACTGTTAGAACTTGGTAGAATGAAATGAGGGTTTTAATAACATAAATAATTTAGAACAGCACCCTTCGTTGTTCGATATGTAAACTCTCATCGATGTATTGTTCTATTGATAAACAAGCAAGCGAAAGACAGTATTAGGAATTAAACAACGGTACAAATTTGTGAAGTTTTTTCCTCTTTTCTCTCTCTCTCTCTGTGTAGATGGAAACAGTTATTCAAAGTTCGAGGGACTCCCAATCACCGCAAAGTAATGAAAAAAAAGAAAAGAAATCGGGCGGTTTTTGCGGTTGTTGTAGTAAACCCAAGCGCAGTGCTTCGGACGAACGGCCATCGGTCACTGAAAAACCTGTCGAAGAAGAGAAGCCTGAACCAGAAACACATATACAATGGGCAAGTACATCCCGACCGTCGAATACTAGAAGTTTACCTAAGCCAATCGCCTCTTCAGCAAAAGAAGAATTTCATGAAAATGGCGAACGCAAGTCAAAGTTTTGGAAACGTACAAGAAAGCCTATCTTGAAGAAAAAATCGAAAGCCGTTGTAAAGGGCCCACCGATAAAACCGACCCCAACAAATGTAGACAGTCCTCTGGCCATGAAGGCCAATAGTTCAGTGATGGTCAAGCGTCATGGTAAGAGTTCGAAATCTAGCGGTAGCAGTTCGAAATCGCACAGGTCTGGGTCACGCAAGTCCTCACGGGCCAGCACCAAACAATCTGGTACTAGTCGCGATATGACAAAGCAGGGAGGAGCGAGGAGACAATCCGATACGAAAGTACAATCTATGAGTGCAGGAAAGAAGGAATCTGCAAGCAGGATGAAATCTTCGACGGACCTCAAGATGAGGACATCTTCAACGGATTCTAATAAGAGGAGGCCATCTTCGACTGATCCCAACATGAGGAAGCCATCTTCGACTGATCCCAACAAGAGGAAGCCATCTTTGACTGATCCCGACAAGAGGAAGCCATCTTCGACTGATCCCAACAAGAGGAAGCCATCTTCGACTGATCCCAACAAGAGGAGGTCATCTTCGACTGATCCCAACAAGAGGAGGTCATCTTCGACTGATCCCAACAAGAGGAGGCCATCTTCGACTGATCCCAACATGAGGAAGCCATCTTCGACTGATCCCAACATGAGGAAGCCATCTTCGACTGATCCCAACAAGAGGAAGCCATCTTTGACTGATCCCAACAAGAGAAAGCCATCTTCGACTGATCCCAACAAGAGGAAGCCATCTTCGACTGATCCCAACAAGAGGAGGTCATCTGCCACTAATCCTAACAAGAGGATGACACCTGCCACGGATCCTAACAAGAGGAGATCATCTGCGATGGATCCTAACAAGGAGGGGCGTTCTTCGATAAGACCAAGTACTGGTAGGAAATCTTCCCCAAGCGATCATAAGAAGCAATCTAAGTCACCATAATGGCAAACATCAAGGATGGCAAACATCAAGGTGAGGAACAGGTGTAAAGTAGTAGTAAAATTAAGCTAAAACCTAAATTCCNCTACGTGATCTTCCCAGACTGGATGGCAAACATCAAGGCGAGGAACAGGTGTAAAGTAGTAGTAAAATTAAGCTAAAACCTAAATTCCTTGTGACCTCAAAATCAAAAGGTCCTGCAAAAGAGCATCGATGAACCGGTGGCTCGGAATCTTTCGGAAGAAAAAGGTTTTGGGCAACTATTCCACCGATAAATAACACTGGCATGGAAAACGTATCAACTTTTAGATGGATGATGAACTTTAAATCGTTGAAAAATATTTATAGGTAAAATAAAGAAATTTCGACCTGATGAAAAGAAATTTCCTCACGCGTTCTATTACACAACAGCATTACTGAGTGTGGTTTACTCTACGCCACAAAAATATCCCATTTCTATTGGCCAGTAAAACTGCATCTACATCTCCCTAGATTCAAAATAATGATTTCTCAAGAGATTGAAGATCGGGATCAAATTGAATAAGTGAAACGTGTTAATGATAACTTTCAGAGACAAATAATTAATAGATTTATAGTCGTTCGTATAAATATGAAATGGAGCTTTAAATTGCTTCAGTTCCTTTCCCAGTGCATAATCAATGTATGAAAGAGGAGCAAAATATCAAATAGAGTTTGATTTAAAAATTTTATATTTAAGGTGATATGTTTGTATAAATTATATTCATTCTCTCATTAAACATGAAAAAAATCTATATCCTGCGTTTCGAAATCGTGTAATGATTTTTACGCCAGTATACTCGACAGTTTATGGTCCACTGCTTCATGCAATTGAATTCGCGCAACTAAACTATTGGCAACGAGATAAAACGATGGAATTTGCACGTTTTTAATTCGCGGAGTCGATATGACTGCCACCACTCTTTCTGCGAGCGTCATCTCATTGTCGGGCATCACTAAAAACATATTCCTTTCCACGCGTTAGATCGTAGGTCGAACCTATGACCTACCCAGGGGCGTCGTGAAACCCGACAACTGTCTCCGCATCCTTTTAGTTGTTGCTGTGGCTATTTCTTACTGCTGAGTCAGTAAGCCAACATATTGCCAACCCGGTTTCTGGATGAAGAGATGAGACAGAGAAAAGCAACTGAATCTCAAAGTGAAAGTAGTGTTCTCTGAAGTTGGTGTGAAAAATACGTGAGGCAATATTTGCGGAAGCACTCAGCCACATAGGAAGGTTTAGGTGGGCATCTCCAGAGTATGAGCACATTTTAAAATGATCTCTCTGTTTACATTGCGAGACTGACGGAGGCAATATCTTTTCGGTGGATGGTATGCAGTAAATACTCAAAATGAATACTAGAGCGCTTCGCCAGTTCAGTTTCCAACTTTATTTATTTATTTTAGTCCTGATCATCAGACCGTTTCATTGCGAAACCCTTTGCACTACATGTTCATTTATGCGCTACGCACCGCGCATCATTCTATCAACGTACTCTTGAAATAAATAGTATTTTCTTTCACTTTCCAACACTTTCCTCATATTCATAAGAATCCAATAAATCCATTGTACTGTATTATTTTGTAAACCATCCTCTTTCTTCTGCATATCTCCCACAATACATGTTCTAGTATTTTCGTTCTTGTGACTCATTGACATCCGTCAACTTTAGCGTCTTCCTATTCTTTTCTTGTAGTCATTAAACTTACCATGTCCTATCATGATGTATACTAGCATCCTAGATGGTTTAAACCGATTATTTCTTCTTGCAAACTTACCTGTATCTATACATTCATATACTCTCCTCCCTTTTGTGTTATTAGTCCACCTTGTCTGCCACCCCTCAATTAGCTGTGTGATTAATTCCCGTCTTGCTTTCTTCATTTCTCCTATTTTTTACCATGATATATTAGCTTTCCATCTTTCTTTAAAATAGATCTGCATTTGAACTTATGTACTAGCAAATCGATAGACACACAGGAGCACCACGGCATTACGCGGTACTCTGAATGCCCGGTTTCCTAATGGTAGGATTAGTAAATTATTCCTAAGGATTAGCCCTTACCCCTCGCCACCTAAAAACACAGATCACTCCGATGGACATTTTAAGAACAAAGTTAAGATCACTATTTAGGGTGAGAAAATACGTAACATAGTATACCTCAGAGAAAAAATCATTGATGCCATCACAAATGTAATTCCGGGCATACTCCAACGTACAAGGCAAAAGATCATGTGCTAATAGATGTCTACTGTGCCACAATAGATAAACCTATAGACATTTCTTAAGGTAAGTAAAATAACCATTACCAATGAATTTTCCGCCATTATCTCCCGACCTTCCTCTTCAGTTTAAGACCAAACTTCTCCTCAATATTGTGACCTCACCGTCTACTTCCAAGCACTGAACTGAATGCAGTGTGAAGAATAAAGAAATGCCTTTGGGTCGCAATTAGGATGGTAGGGTGAAAGATTTTCATTGTTTGCCCACGCAATCACCAGGAGAAAGGTTCTTTCGAAGTATTGAAATAATAATATAAAAACTGATTTCATTATTCACATTCTACAAACTTCACATTTCTGTAGTTTTCTTAACATAAGTTATCCCTCACTATGTACTTAAATAAAGGTTCACTTCCGTAGCAGCTTCAGAAGCACTCTTCTCTCCAGAAATTGTGACAGGTTTTTACTATCATATGATCTTCACATCATCCATCAACTACATAAAAAAAACATGAACGTAATGGTAAAAATGTAATTAATGACGTTGACGTCGAACCGGGAGATATCTAGAAATGAAGCGTCTGGTTTATTCCTGACACATGTGTACCTACCTTCATATGTGCAGAATCTGTTACTTACGTTTAACTCACAGTTCAGTGCTCACTGTCGCTATGTGTTCATTAGGGACCCTCACACTCAGTCGACGATTGAGTGGGTCACTCAAGCATTCACTCAATATTGTTAGTGTAAATGACGACTTGGCGTCGTTTTGAACGTACTCGGAGCGGAGTGTCGTCACCGCTGAAGAAAGATAAAGGTGAACGCACTTAAGTTAAAGGTTAATTGTGTTCGTTTGTAAGGGTTGTGGTTCGGGGGTACGAGCGAAGTCAGTCGTCAACACCGAACAGTGTGTTCAGCTGAAATACTTGGTCGCATCACTGTGCCTACATTTTCTTTTTTTCTTTTCCTAAACAGAGGAGTAAATCAAAAGTATAACTGTTCATTCTCAGATAATTTATACAATAATCTGA
>NNCF01128799.1:84509-122874 GCA_002313205.1 Laupala kohalensis
TATATAGAGAGAGAGAGAGAGAGAGAGAGAGAGAGTTATGGCGCATAATTTTAGTTTGCCAATGGTGTGAATCCAAGGAGTAGATGTTTATAGATGTGTCATTTTAATATGTTACTTTTAAATGAGAACAGAGGAATATCTTCATCTTATGTTTTTCTTGGTATCGTTAACCTTCCACCCACACCCGACCTCTACGCACGAGTTGTAACCTCGTATCCGGTGACGCTGCATCCTTTGGCTGCGTAAGCTTACGTATCAGATGTGTTCTCTACTCCTTTTGCCGGATGTTCTTGTTAACTTATTCATGTTGTGTGTCATGTTTAGTGTTTGTGCATACTATTTGATGCGTGAGGATGTTATTTTATATTATTACTTATTGTTTGAAAAATTAACCTGGTTACGTGCTTTTTGTTTTGAATGTAATGTGTGATTAATCTTTTTGTTTATTTTTAATGATTTTTTAAATTCAATGTTTCATAGCAGTTTCAATCGTTAAAAATAGTATTATTGTAAACAATATATTTTAACACTTACAGAATTCCTTGACGATAAGGGACGTTTCGAAATAATGGGAAGTAAATAAAACAAACAGTATCACCTGTTTAACCAAAATTAATCATAGATACGATTAATGTTTATTAATATAATTTTGCAACTTCATATTGCAAAACAATTAACTCTTTAATTTTTAATTAAATTATATAAGCATATTAATGGTCTGCAGGCTTTGTTCTAGCGTAAATAATATCCTAATTATCTTTATATTTATTAGTAAATATATATTTTGAAATAGAATATAAATCTTACTTATCTTATCTCTCCAAAAAACAAAAGAATAGAATTAGAATTTTAGAGATTCTTTTATATAAATGCTAGTAAAAGTATTTCTTTAATGAACTTTTTAAATTGGGTAAAATTAGGACGACCAAAATATAGAGAAACATGTTAAAATCAACCCTCTCCTAATATAATGATTTAATGTCGCTCTCTAGTGCAGACTGAGAAACGTATATGAGAAAGTATGTGCAATGGTTATGCACCACTAGTTTAGGTTATCGAAGAAACATTCAATTTTTCATTGTATTATCTCTCCCAAATTTTATTGCCTGTCCAATCACATTCCCATCCATTTCTGCGCAAAATCCACAAAACTAAGATGGGGTGAGAATTTTAACAAAATTATATTACATTCTTATATAAGAAGTCCATAAATTCAGCAGTCAAAATTTGTCATTTGTGATTAGACAATGGTCACGGTTCGTTAAACATATGAACAATACGGACATCAGTGTTTTTTTCTATTTATTATTACATTGTTGTACTAGAGGTGCAAAACCATTGCACGTACTTTCTCATGTACGTTTCTCCGTCTGCAGCATAGAATGAGAGAAAATTATGTTGCGAAAAGGTCGTCTTCCGGTGCTCTATTCATGCTCAAGGTCGCTAGATGAAGTTATTACAGTGATTTATTTGAAAGTAAAATAAATATTCAGAATTATTATTTCAAAACATTTAGCGACATATCATTCTTAGAAATATCGTAAAAGTGTTATGTAAATGTAATTTCGTTGTAGAAAAAAAAAGATGTATTCTCCTATGTGCAATGCATCCGCCGTCCTCCCATGTATTTTATCATTATATCTTCCATTTCAATTTACCAAAAGTGTATTCTACGTCTGCTTGGTCCATTTACACTGCAAAATAGTATTCAAGCATCTTGAAACAATTAAATAATGTGTGAGTGTAGGACAGAAATTATTTTGCAGCGTCTGTATTAAACTTTCCAGCGAAATACCGCTAATGTGTATGTAATGCATACTAATTGTTCTTTGCGGACAGAAAATTTAGGAAAAATTGTTGGAGCCGTTTTTGAGAAACATTCAAAAGAGTACTGTGACATTCATGTAAAGTACCCTTTGTTGTAAAGGAAAAACAAAATTAGAGCTCGAGCTTCGACAACAAGTAAATTCTACCGTAAATACGAAATGCGAATTAAATTGATTCATTCATTTACTCTGAATTGCTGCGTACAGACGGATAGACGGACGGACATTATGCCAAAAAAATCTTTTTCAGAATCAGGGATCGTCAAAACGGATATTTCCATCGAAATCTCGCTTTCGATTTTTTAATCGTGAACGTTTTTATATACTACGAATATGAGAAAGTAACATTACTGACATCAGTGGTCTAGTGGTAACGTCGTATCTACCACAATACCTCTGAACTCTAGAACGTGGTTTAAAACTCTGCTCGATAAGATATGTTTCTCTCCCACACTCGAGATAATTAATGATTTGAAACCAAGTATCTCACCACGTGACCATCCCAATTTCTCACCCCCGTCACGGTCAGGGGGAAGAGCAGGATGCTTGGCAATAAATAAAAAATTACGAGATATTCTATTATTTTGGTATTTTTATTGTTGTTACAACTGATAACACAAAAGGCTATACTTTTTGTATTCCAAGGAATAACTTGTTTTGAACAGAACACTGTTGCACTATAAATGTTTTTCAAGCAATAGTTGGATATTAATAAAAGTAATAATATAAATTATATTGTGACGTGGGAATGTTTTTTTAATTTATATCTACAGAGTCTATTTCAATTGTCGTGTTTCTATCTTGGTAGACATTACGAGATTTTTCACTCATCATGTTCGGTTACGCTCTTTTGCATACTTTTGCTGTTTCTTAATTTTGATAATTTGTAATATTTTCTTTCAAAACTTCTTGTATGTATATGTGTGTGTGTGTGTAAATAAGAAATAAGCAGAGTCTTTCTTACAAAGAATATGAAGGAGTGGTGTGTGTCAAGTGTGCGTGCTGTGTCGAGTGAAGCTGATGATACAAAATTGAGCCCAGGGAACCGACGAAATAACTGTCCAAGGCATCGCAATTTGATCTAATGATTCAAATTAAAGTGTATTGTTATGATGTATCTAAGATTGGTAACAGTCGCATTCTTTAGAGTTCCGATTGTGACTTGTAAAGGTACTTGGGGCGTGCTCTGGCATTGCCACTGGTTGCCGCAGAGTTGCNAAAGAGGAAGTGTGTAAGGGTATTTGAGGCTTGCTCTCGCATTGCCACTGGTTGCCGCAGAGTTGCATTGAGGCAGAGTGTGTGACTCGACATATCTCTCGCTGGCAACATGTACATTTTTACGTGAACAGTGGTTCATAGATACATTGTGATAATACTTGCTACGTGCTCTTGTGCGTTGTGAGTATTATGTGTTACTAACATACTAATGTTAACTCGAAAACTGCGTTGTTTATAAGGGTTTGAGCGTTAAAAAGCGAAACGTACATTATAAGTTGTTTGTAAACATTTTGTCACTTAAACAATTTCGGTAAATTTCTGATTTCATGTGCAACGATAAATGATATGAAGTTAAGATGTTGACTCCAGTCATTCAAATTTTATTACGAATTGTTTATAATTTTTCATTCAATATTTGTTAGTGAAAATCTGAAGAAACTGCATTTTATTAGTATTAATACGTATATTCATAAAATGTTCAAGTCATAAAATATTCAATAAACAATTTCCAGGGATACTTAATTTTAAGATAAATCCTCAATTAACCATAAGAATATCAACATTTACTGCACAATATAATTATTTATTAATTTTGTATGTGAATAACTAAGATGATAATTAAATTCTTATTATAAACAGTACAACCACAATTCACAGTCGACTTAGTTATTCGTTACAGCAAAAAAAGCATAACCGTATTTGTCGTTTATTCTACCAAGAACAAAATAGTGTAATTGAAATTATCTTTTTAATTTTTTAGAATGAAAGAATAAAACATACGAGACGTGTTTTTTAAGTAAGGGCCGTTTTGTAGTATACACTAATAGGTGGCACGCGCGCCGCAAAGAGCGCTTGCGTCGTGTCCCACCATTCCTTGGGAACAACTGTGCCCAGTTGCAGCTCTGTAGGTAACCTGTACGGTCTGTTCCGTGTCTTTAAAATGTTCAAGATTATCGAATCGCCCGTACGGTCAGTGATACGTTTTTTGTCGGCAAGAAACCTGCCTGCTGCAGAGATTCACCAGCAGATTTGTGAAGTTTACGGAGCTACTGCCATGAGCGAAGGCAAAATACGTAAGTGGGCCAGAGACTTCAAAGATGGCCGCGACAACGTCTATAAGTCCCGCTCCGGTCGCCCATCTGTGATCACAGACGATATGGTGGCTTCAGTTGAAGCGAAAATTCGTGAGAACATACGCTTCACCATCAGCTCTCTATCAAACGACTTTCCTGAAGTGTCTAGGTCAGTACTGTACAACATTGTTTCTGAAAAATTAAAGTTTCAGAAACTGTGCTCCCGTTGGGTCCCTAAACTCTTAAAGGAGGATCATAAGAACAAAAGATTTGAGTGTTCGCTAAACTTTTTGATTCGTTACGAGTATAACGAAGATGGTGACGCCATGTTGAGTCGGATCGTAACGGGAGACAAAACGTGGGTTTCACATGCCACGCCCGAATCGAAGCAACAGAGCATGGAGTGGAGACACACCCACTCTCCTGTAAGGGTCAAGGTAAAACAGGCTCTGTCCCAGCGCAAGATCATGGGGTCCGTGTTTTGGGATGGGCATGGTGTTTTGTTGGTCTACTTCATGCAATGCCGAACCACCGTAAATGCGGTAGCCTACGGCGAAAGCTACGCAGAGCGATTCAAAACAAAAGTCGCGGCATGCTGACAGAGGGAATTTCGCTTCTCCATGACAATGCAAGACTTCACACTGCAGCTCAGACCTGCGCTTTTTTGGACTCTTTTGACTGTGAACTTTTTGGACCCCCTCCCCCTGCAGCCCAGACCTTGCGCCGAGCGTTTTTCATCTTTTCTGCTCTCTCAAAAAACACATCGGCGGCAAGCACTATAACGAAGACGTTAAAACGGACGTGACCTCTCGGTTATCGGAGCAGGCGGCAAGTTTCTATGAAGAGGGTATTCAAAATATAGTTTTAAGGTATGATAAGTGTTTAAACAGACTTGGCAACTATGTTGAAAAATAGATAAAAATATGTAGAATCTGAAAATAAATTTGGTTTTTGAAAATTTTCTTTCGTTTTTTTTATTTTCAAACGGCCCTTAGTTAAAAAACAGGCATCGTAATTGATTTATGAATCAAATTAAAAAATAACTTGTTATTCGTGAACCAGTATTGCTCGAATAAAAGAATAGCATTTTATTCGTCATTTATTTACGTCAATGAAAGAAAATATTTTTATTCGTCATTCAAATTTAGACGAATACAAAAATAACTTGATATTCGTCATTTAAAGTTTGTCTTTTTATTCGTCATTCATGTACGTCGAATGTAAGAATGTCTTGTTTTTCGTTTAACTTTTTATTTATCATTTAAAGTTTGTTGAATAAAATAACTCTTTATTCGTTATTTTGTCTAAGAAGAATAACAAATGATTTTTTTAATTTATCATCTTTTATTCATAAGAATAAGAATATTGCCAACTCAGGTACCGAATTTCTGTACTAAGATATGTGAACGAGGATAGGAGTAGATCTTTCTAACTCTTCTACACAGTAAACCTACTCTTGTTTTGAAGGTCAATGGTGGAAATGTTCATTAAGTTTGAAATGAAACCGTAGATGCGTATAAAAGTGGCTGTGAACTTATGCTATTTCTCACGTCTTCGGTTCCTTGGATTGAGGGCTTTATTGTGTCCATTTCTCTATGGCGACTCTTAAAGATAAGAAGTTTCTCGTTCCGGGAGAGAGACTCTATTACATGACGTTTCGGTGAGGGTTCTCTTTTGAGGTATACGATGATTGGAAACACTTTTCAGTTATCTACTGGTGTATGAGTAGGTAAAACATATGGAAAGATTTTCAGCAACACCTTCAATACGACAAGAACACAACATGCGTGAAATTGAAAAAGAAAATACACTGCCGTTTCAAGAATTTTAATTGATTTTGCACTTATTGTACTTCTTTCGCATTAATTACAAAATAAATTACTTTCGTTCTACTACTGTAATTTGACCATTCATAAAAATATCTCAAGCATAATCTTTTATAATTTTTAAAGAAAGTGTTTATCCAGCCTTACAGAACATATATCAGAAAATGGAATAACACTCTAAAAACTGAGACCACTTATCTTACAGAAGGGCTAGTGTTTCCCAAAAATATTACATTTAAATTCATAGGACTTTTTTTCCTCCTACAGTGTGTACAGTTACGTTCCGTGGAGACTGTACACAATCATGTCGTGCTTTGTCTCAATTAATACCACTACTTTTCGCCAGTTTCTCCGATACAACAAATCCTGATGTGTCAGATCAATATAAAAAATGTTATGCTACTTACAATCACTGTATAGTGAACCATATTCTATAACAGGTAAGCTATTAGTAAATATACTTATTTCTTTTTATTCTTATGCCAGAAATTTGAAAAATCATTGGACGCTCAGTAAAAGTTTAAAAAATTATATTTCTGTTACCAATGAGTCAATGAATATTGAGACGTTTCACATTTTATTGCTAGTCAAAACATTACATTTTTTATAAATTTCATACATAGTTCTCTTTCCCGGCCTACCCATTTATTTCATATCTGTGTCAACCTCTTTTATTCTCCTAGAGGACATCCAATATTTATTTTCTTCCTTCAATAATTTTTAACTTAAAGTGCATATTGATTATAGTATATCCAAGAAAAAGCATGTGTCCTTCCGCGTTTTATCTGTGCCAGCTTCTTCGTGGAGGGAACGCTTCTTCCACGAATCTTATTTTTGCTATCTACTGCTTTTATACATAATTTCAAATTTGTAATTAGTACCTTAACTCTGCAAACTACGCCTAATAATAACCATAAAATCAATTTTCTAGGAGATTTGGCGCAGTATCGCGACAAAATCCCGCAGGATGAAGGGAAAAGTAAATCATTGCACTTTCATTTCCTTTTAGGTAAACCCTAGTTAAAAATGTTAAAAAAGCAAACATTAATCTCATAAAACAAAGTGACTGCTCATTTTTCTCGTGTACAATAGACGAATAAAACAAAATTTGAATCACACTTCTAGGATGTCTCGTTACTGATATAAGACTACATTACTCAGAAAATGATATGCACTCCCGACAATGTTAATTCTTGGTGTATAGTTCCTTGGTTTTATTCGGTTAAGATAATGTATTACATAATTTCACTACATGTTGGTTCTATTACTGAGAGTGCTGATTTTTTTGTTTCAAAACACGACAGCGTTTTGAAGGATCGACCGATTGATTATTTTTTTTTTGCTGCGTTTGTCTATGCGTTGAATGGTATCTCAACCTTAAAAGAAGAGAGGGAACGAGAAGTCGAATAAGTGAGATTCAAATCTCTTTATCCGTTTATCTCATATGAGAAAAATGAGTCGTCACTGAATAATGTAAGATTAATGGTTAATTTTATAGCAATGTGTACTAAGGACTTTGAATTTGAGAAATAAGGGAACAGATGACCACAACAGATAAATAAAAGTAGGACTACCTGTTAGTGCTCCTTCCGAGGGTATTTTTCTCGACTCAGGTAAAGGGATGTGGAGTTTTGTCACACATTTTGTCGTGTGGGGTTATGTCGCTGTGGGTTTTTGTCACATCCATTTGGCTCATACAATCTGAAACTACATCTAAACCCCGATTGTAGGGAAGTATCCTCCAGTATCGACCACCTTAGCATTTATACTTTTATGTATAGAGTATTTGCGTCGGCGGCGATGGGTTGGTGGTTACCGTAGTGACCTCTCACACCCGAGATCGCAGCCCCGAAACCCGGTCAAGGTCGACAGGTTTTTGGGGTGTGAAAATCCACATACGGCTTGATTATACTGCATGTAAACGATCCCTTGAGCATCATTGAGTCTCGGCAATATTGCACCTACGGAGAATCCCTAGCAGATGGCAGTGGAAGATGGAACGTCGAAATTGTGAATGTTCGCCCAAAGGGTCGCGACCAAAGAAAAATGGATCACAATACAAATGGGACACGGTAGCCAAGACCCACACGCTATTATTATTATTATTATTATTATCGTTTTCACATTATAACAGAATGGCTGATTGTAATGTACTGTCAATATGTACCTTAAAGAACTACTGTTATGATTGAGATAGGGACTTTCTAAATATGTGACACGTGTCCAACCAAACAGACTTCTGTATCTTAGGTACCAAGAACCCCACATCTAATTTGTACAAACCTCTCTTCAGGGCCTTAGGTGCAATCCCAGTTGCAGATATCACAAGAGGAACAACTTTGACAGTCTCCTGATAAATCAACTTCAATTCTTCAGCCAACGCTGCATACTTATTCATCTTTCCTGCTTGAATTTTCCTTAGGTTTTGAATAAAGTGGGATGGCCACATCAATTAAAAACGCACACCTCTTTTGCTTGTCCATATACATGATGTCTGGTTTGTTAAGTAAATTGTCAACTCCGTTCTAATTGCTTGATCCCGATATATTTTATCGCGGTCGTTCTCAAGTACCTGAGTGTATTGATACGTGTAATACGGGCGCTCCTCTGATATAAACCCATCTGAGAAAGCTATTTTTTTATGGATGATCTTGGCAACATCGATATGTCTCTTGAGATATTTTGTTCCAGCTAGTGATGAAAAACCTCCACCAATATGGTCGATCGTTTCCAGCGTCAGGCCACACATACAACAACGCTCTTCTACTACCCCATCTTTGAGGATACGTTTTCTATTGCATCTAGTGGCGATGGCACGATCCTATATTGCTACAGCAAAATCTTCCGTCTCTGGGAACAATGAATCATACTCAAGCCTCAAGTTCGATATATTGTCATCTACATACTCTTGGTTAAGCATCTCAATGTGTGCACGATGTAATTATTTTTGATTCCATGTTTGTACCTACTGATCACTAGACGTTACCGCACTCACGGGACAAAATTCAGTGTCTGCCAGCCGCAAGGGAGTGCCATTACATCTGTCATTTCTGGTGATTACATGAGAAAATGGTACATTGACTTTGCTAAACTGTGTATCCTCAAACTGTGTATCATCTTGCTATGGACATTAAATATGTCTATAATACATCGACCTCCCATTGAACGGGGCAAAGTGATGCGTTCCACTGCGGTCTTCGGATGATGCGTTCGGTGTTTTGTTTTCTCCACATGCATCCTTCTTTCCATTGCTTCCAGATCAGTCTTCGACCACTTTATTATCCCAAACGAGTAGGTCAAACTAGGCATCACCCAGGTGTTAATGGCGCGTACTGTCTTCCCACCATCCAAGTAGGTTTTCAATACCTTCACTACCCTCAACATGAATTTATTTTGGATAGCTTCCTTCATTTTCACATGCGTTATGCCACGCAGTTGCATAAAATCGAGATACTTGCACTCCACATTTTAGCCTTTATCCAATCCCACATCAAACCCTTCGGTATAATCTACTTTTTTTCGTAATAACACCACCGATTTACATTTGTCCATTCCGATGTTCATCCTTTTATCTTTGCTGAATTGCACAGTGAGATCTAACAATGATTGCATGTGCTGTCGAGTGCTTGCATACAGCTTCAGATCATCCATATATAGCCTATGAGTCACCTCACCTGCGGACATTTTATAGCTTCTTTCACCATGGTTAAGAATCCTACTTAAGGTATAAAACACAGACAAAACCACAGGGGACTGAACGAATCCCCTTGGAATACCCCACGTTCTATCCTGACGGGTCTAGATATTGTTAGATCAGTTGAGGAATTCATATGAATTTTCACCCTCCACTGAAGTGTGTTCGTAGTGAGGAAATTAACAATTGTTGGATCACATTTATATATTTTAAGAATGTCAATTAAGAACGTATGAGACACTGAATCTTAGGCTTTTTGATAGTAAATGTATGACATGTGGAAATTTCTCTGCTCTTTAATCGCATTATTTACCATAATTGAATAAATTACTACTTGGTCTTTGCAACCCTGGCTGTATCGCTTGCACCCCTTCTGTTCTTCTGAAAGTACCTCGTTTCTTTCACAATAACTATAAATACGTTCTTTTATAACTAACATAAGTATTCTATATGAAGTCGACAAACAAGTAACAGGTCTGTACTTTGATAAATCTGCGAAGTTATCACCATTAGGGAGCAGAAATATATCACCCCTAAATAGCAACTCAGGAGTTTCAGATGGTTGGTGCAGAAATCTTGAATATGCTTTTGCAATTGCTCCATGTGTTGCTTTCTTTTTGGTCCCTTTGGTCAATGAGTCCGAGGCTTGGCTTCGCGTGTAGGGACCCAACTATCACTAATCTAGGGGGCTATAGCCGTTCACCAGGTTACCAGGCCTCCGTTAGTCAGTTATGTACACAGGTGTTTGTATACAGTCCGGTGACACGTGAGACTTAAAGCAAATTTGTTGTCTCGGACGTGGGGTTGTATTTCATTTATAATTATTATTATTTGCTTTTATGAAATTTGAAATATGTAATCTTCCTCTTTAGTTCATGTTTCAAAAACTAAGCTCTTTTGTAAGCTGTGTCACTGACTCCTACGTTCTCTTCTTTCGTAAGCGCTTCGTAGATAATAATCGGAAAAATGTTTGCGTCGATCGGTTTGCTATCGGGAGACGCTCTACCCGATGGATAAGCGTGATGAAAGATGCATAATTTAAGGATCGGTTACTCAAAACTCAGTTGGCGACCCTATGGCGTTGCCAGTTTTGCCAGAATTAACAATGAATTGCTTACGAAAGATGAGATCGTAGAGGCAGTGTTTGTTTACAAAACACCAGATACTGTCATGCAAAATATTGCATATTTGTCGTCGATAAAAGGACTGAAAATGCATGAAACTCAAAGGAAACATTAATTAATAAATGAAAGAAAGAACAATTCCCAAAACCGCAATATAAAAAACATCAAACATTGTTATCAATTAATAGTTTTTCATCCGAATTGAATGCCTAGTGTGACATTACCATATCATAAAAACATTTCTTATATCTGTACTCTTACGTTATCGTACAGATGGTTGGTTTGATTCAATTTTCTAGTTTTACTAGTAAATTAAATTGCATACAAGATACGTACTACATTCTGCATCACCCTATTCCAAGGGTCGTGTATATATATATATATATATATATATATATATATATATATATATATATATATATATATATATATATATATATANTAGCTTACCGTTCAACATTAATTAGCATTACGTGGCAAGAAATGAAGAAATACTGAGACGCTTAAACAAAATTTGAAGCACCTACCTACAAAAGACCCAGTAATACTTACGGAAAGCCACTTTCAAATTACACTGAGCACGAGTAAAAACATATACATCTCATAGAATATTTGTCGAATGGATTGACGAAGCTTAGTTGATTACTATTCAGAGATCTCTGGCGGATATATTAGCAAGCTCACCCTGGTGCACACAGCATATCTTCACCGAAGCGACCAGGTTTGCCATTTTAACGCTCTTGTGTTTTATCAATAATTACCACTCGTTGCAATGCACTTGCAATTATCCTTTAGAATAATTTTATATAATTTCATAGAGTAATGGGCTCTCTCGCCTGATGGCAGAATATAAAAATTAAATATACAAAATAAATGCTAGTAATTGAAATTTGGAATGTTTTAGCGATTAATAAATCATAGGGTTATGTAGAAGTGTTCCTCTTAGTTAGCTTTTAGAAATACAGCTTTGTACTAGATCTCAACAAACAAATTATGGTTTAAAGACTTGAAATCATCTTAGTGGTAACTATATAGTGCATATGTATTTTTTAGGGTATGTATGTATTTTTCAACCAGCTTACTTTTAAAAACAATTTTTTAATTTATTTGTTACTTAGTATTCATTTAACTTACTTAATTTTGTTAGAAATATGTTTTTTTCTTAAGAAACGTTATTGGACTTCCTGCATAAGTAAATACACAAATACAAATGCAGATTTATAAAATCTATATATTTTAAGGAATTAAAAAAATACATATTTCTGATACTGATGTTGTTAAGCATCAATACTTTTTGTAACGTGCCATTTCAATTATGCTTTATCTATTACCTTACATTCAGATAATGCACGCAAGCGATAGTTCAAAGGTATTTGTTAAATCAACTTGTTATTTATTGAATTCACATTTTTGTTAAATCTCCCTTGCCCAGCGTTATTCTATATCAATGTACATCAATTTTTCATATGTTCCAGTCTACGAAACTATACTAATACTTTTTGTCAATACTCATATCAATCTCATCAAATACCATAAAGGAAATTTTCTAGTCACTAAAATATGTTGTTATGTCAAGTAACTTCCGTTCAACTACGAGATCACAGCACCCCGAATACAGATTCAGATGCATCCTTGTGTTTATGGTTCTATTCAGACATCAGTTTATGGAATTCAGCAACTACAATCACTGCACAATTTATAAAAAAATTATCGACGAAGTTTTCGGATCTTTTGCAATGCAACTCGATCTTTGTTTCACAATCACAACCTAAAACTTTTCGCAAACATCAGACTGAACGCTTTAATATTTTGCACCTTTCTTAGTGAAAGTTTGTCTTGTTTCACATTACTACGAAGACTAAAGTTTTATAAAAAATCGCTATAAAATCATATAAATTTTCAATCTCCAAGTCAAAACACGTTCATCCCGTCTCAATATTCATATATTATTGTTTTTCAACCATTTCGTATGAAAATTAGTATCTTGGTGTTTTTCAATGATCTCTTCCGAACTTCAGAATCGTAATGTCCCTCAACCATCCCGTTTGCGCATTCGAATCTTTCTGTCTACCGCATGCTACAGTGTTTCTTCAGTCTGATCCCTCCTCTCAAGCTATCTTTCATGACAATGACTTGTATTATGCCTAATCCTCTAGAACATTCCATTACGTTATATCACATTACTTTATTTAAGTCGTCTCTCGCACACCACTCTCTTTTGTTGGTCGAAATTTACTAAGCGTTCAGTAAGGATATATTGAATTCTGTTAAATTAACGTCGTCGTGTGATCTTCCATCAATATTTGTCACTTTAGTTGAGCTTAACACGACTCTTCCACATCCGAGCTCATGCGATCACGATGTGAAGCAATGCTTCAATTTCTAGTCTTTCTCTGTTACTGACCATCGGACGAAACTGGTATCCACTTATTGATACTACTATAGATTATAATGCCAATACCGCACCAACCCCCTCTTTTAACTATCCAAAGTAATAGAATCAGATTCCGGAAATAAATAATAGACTAGAGGAAATCAGCGCACTAAATAAATATTAAAGCGTCATATAGACTCCTCTTTATGTGAGATACGTTGATAGGTGACATTCTGATACAGAACAAATTAAAGCTGATCTATTTGATGTGAGGATAATTTTGTTTGGTTTCAGTTCTAGAACGAGCAATCAGTACATATTTAAAGCTGTATTCCATAGGAAATCAGTTCTTATCCTTGAAACAAGTAAAACGTATCCTGTTGGAAATAATGATGTAAGGAAAAACTATAACCCATATACAATATAAATATGTGCATTGCAAAATACAAAACCCAGGTATACAACTAATCGAGCGTTTTAATAAGAGAATATTCTCTATCTCTCTATTTAGGTGAGAAGATAATGAAAAAGGATAAGAAAAATAAAAAGAAGGAAGAAAAGAAAAAGGAAGAGGAAAAGACAAAAGAGAAATGAACAAAATGAGGAAGAAAGATGAAGAAAATGTCAAGAAAAAAAAGGATAATAAAAAGAGGAAGGAGGAAAAGGAAAAAGTTAAGAGAACAGATCGAGCGTCTAAAAACAAAGCTTCCATATGGTCTTGCTGCTATAAAGAGAAAAAAGATGCTTCTGGCTCAATATCTCCGCCTCGCAATAAAAAAAGTCAAACGAAAGCAAGTGATATTGGGTCATCTCACAAGCAAAGTGATGGGTTGCACTCAAGTTCTGTGTCCAGGCCAAGTGACAGGTTTTCACAGCCAGTCCGGAAGTCGCCGTCCACGGGAACTTCGGTGTCTCCGAGTATATCTCGCAGGAGCAAAAGGGAGACTGTAAATAAACCTACAGAGAAAAGGAGGACTGTTATCAGAAATGAGAGCAGAACAGAGAGTATACGCAGACCCACAAACACAAGAGGGACTGTAAATAAACCTACAGAGAAAAGGAGGACTGTTATCAGAAATGAGAGCAGAACAGAGAGTATACGCAGACCCACAAACACAAGAGGGACTGTAAATAAACCTACAGAGAAAAGGAGGACTGTTATCAGAAATGAGAGCAGAACAGAGAGTATACGCAGACCCACAAACACAAGAGGGACTGTAAACAAACCCAAGCAGAGAAGAAATACTAGAAGAGGACCCACAGACAGAAGAGAGTCTGTAAACAGACCTACTAATCAGAATCAGAATTTTGTAATCCGAAGAGGAGCCTCAAGCACTCCCAACAACAAAAGAGAGACTGTAATTAGACCTATAGCCAGAAATGAAAGTACAAGCAAACCTAAAAACAAAAAAGATACTGTAAGTAGACCCATAAGCAGAAATGACAGTGTAAGAAAACCTAACAACAACAGAAGAGATACTATAATTAGACCCATAGAAAGATAGTAAACAGAGCTGAGAGCAAAAGAGAAGTTTCGAATAGATCTATGAACAAAGCGCGTTCCTCAGAGAGATCGTTAGAGAAGAGGCCCTCGACAACGTCTACAGAGTTTCTGCGAACGACGAAAGAAAAAAAAGCATCGTTTTGGAGAAGCACACCTTGACTAATCGCGGCGAAGGAAAAAAAACTTCCAAAACTACACGAAGTGAAGTGGAAAGCTAATGGGTTATTAATTTCATATTAAGATAATTATATTCTTTAAAGTTCAACAATTTGCTTGGAATCAAACAATATTTAAGTCTAATGTTTGTATAGTTTAATAATCAGAAGTTCCTTCTCAAATCTTTCGAAGAGGGGTTAACGAGTGAAAAAAAATCGGAAACAGCTGCCCTTCATTAAAATAGACTTGATGTTCTTTAAAAAGTATGTTATATATGTTTCCTTTTGTACCTCTGGGTAGAAAAAATTACATGAATTAATTAAACTTTTTCAGTAGCAAATAGTCTCAAAAGACCAAGATAAACGAAAATACTGTAAGCTACTGAAGAAGTTTATTAGGTAAATTTCCTTTTCAAAACATTGGACTACAATAACAATATAATGTACAAATAATTGAAAAATATGTATGTTTATTGATGATTTTTATTAATAACTCACTGATTTTTCCGGCTCTCCTCGGTTCATCAGAGATTTAAAATGTAACATAAATGTAACTAAATCTCATAATCTTGAAACGTAAAATGTGCAAAATTTCTGCTTCTATGGAGACAATAGGATTATGGTTATTTTAACAGGATTGTAATTGGTTATATTTATTTGATGACTTTTTATATTATTTATTTCTTATTTGGAATCCATTTCGTTACAAATACGTTTTCCCCAAGGAAAAGTTTCAGGATTTCATGCATAAGTAATGACACATCTTCCAACGAAATTTAAACGAAATGAAAAGAACTAAATAAGAAAAAACACTAGTTATTTATTGACTTTCCAATTTCTTGGTTAAATCTCAATTGCAACACGTGAGTTCTATACAATTGTTCATCATATTTTCATGTTCTAATCCATGAAACAATTCTAATATTTTTTGTCACAACTTATAATGTACCATAAACTTGTAGCATAGAATGTACTTAAAATGTACCAAACACCATAAAGAAAATTTTCTAGTAACTAATATATGTTTTTCTGTCAAGTAATTTCCGTTCAACTAAGAGATTGCAGCACCCCGAATACATATATAGACGCATCCGTCTCATGTCATTTATTGTTCTATTCAGACATCATTTATGAAATACAGCAACTACTATCACAGCACAATTCATGAAAAAATATCGATGAAGTTTACGCGTCATTTTGCAATGCAACTCGAACTTTGTTTCACCTAAAACGTTGTGCAAACATCGGACTGAACGCATTAATATTCTGCATCTTTATCAATAGAAGGTTGTGTAGTTTCACATTACTACGGAGGCGACACTTTGAGAAAAACTTACAGAATTTCAAAATTTTTAAGTCCCCAAACCATCTCATCCGCGCTGCCAAATATTTCTGTCTATACGCTTTCACGATATTTCCCGTATGTTATTTCTCCCCACTTTGATTTTCATGTCTTAGAAGTTCAATACGCTTCATCCTCTAGGATTTTCCATTACGTTGCCGTAATAATGTCGTCTCTCCCGCGTACATCATATAATCTCGCCATTTTGTTGGTGAAATTTACAGAGTGTTTTCTTCCATGCCATATTTACAACTTTCTGATATTTTGCTTCCCCTTTCTGGTTTTACTCTCCGTATCTTTTCTGATGATCTCTCAGGATGAATATGAACTCTTTCAATTTAACCTGGATTTTAACCCTGATACAAAAACCTATTTTATTTAGTTGTATTTTCCAATACAACTACAAGACTTCTACATTAACATTCTCATAGATAATGTTGGTTTTTTATTCGTTTAGGGCTCCGGGAAAGTAAAAAATTCGGCGTTACAATTTCACAAAAGTATACACATTGGTTTAAATCTATCGTTAGTAGAAGTAGCTCTAATGACCTTGCCGTTGACGAGCCTTGAAGCCCTGCAAAAAAAATATCATTCAACACAAGACAACTTACATAAGTATATATTAAGATGATTATTTGAAATATCACGAAAATGGTAGATTTATTTGGAAGTAGATATTAAAATATGACAATCGATATTACATATTTATATTCGTAATTATTTTACTCTCATAGAAAATTTTAATTTTCCAAAAGAGTAAATTCCGAAAATGAGATGTCCTTCTCTAGGTATATCACTGCTAGACAATCATTCCTGTGTCATGGTTGTTCGAAGGTAGGTTCTTCTTAACCCCAGTTTCCATTAACGTTTTTCATTGGACGTGCTACAGTACTGGAATTATATATCGGCCGTCGAAAAATTTTCCAAGTCCCGCGTTCTTAGCTGTTTGGAATTGTAAGGTTTGCAACGCCACTCCCCTGCGACTGGGATGATCTTCGTTCGACCAATCGAAGGCAAACTTGCAACTGCTTCCATTTTTTTGTGGGGCTTTACGGCTCATGTCGACATCAAAGGTCATTGGAGCCCGAAAAACTTGTACAGGTAGGGAAAATGCAGTTACGCACTAGGGAGAGCCAACATGACTCCCCCCGCGTGTGGGACTCGTCGAATGATTCAACCCTACCCACTAAAAACCCTCCTGATCTACAACACACCAAAACATATCTCACAACATACATCAAATGGAGGGGGGGGAAAAATGAGGGGCACACATAACATGAGGGGGGACAAAGAATAAGGGGGGACAAAAAATGAGGGGTAGAACAAAAAATGGGAGGAATCAGGAAAATGGAAGATACCCTAGCCCTAATGGCGTCGGGATCGGAAAGACAAGAGGTGACCAAGGGAGGTCAGGAAAGAGAATGGCACAAGTAAGTGGAAATAATGCCAGACTCAGCTTGGGGCCCCGTGTTCGCCAAACACGTACTTACTAGATGTAAGTCCCCTGGGGGAAACTGCTTCCATATTTGGCAGACAATTGGTGGCTAGTACTGGTGAATATATCCCTATTAAGTCGTAAGGGGAGAAAATGTTCTATTACACCGCTATTAAGGAAATATGTCGTAATTTTTTATTACACACATTTTGGACTTCCATTACAAAAATATTCTTTATGTTCTTAACTTCAATAAACTTTATTATTCTCTATATTAAAATGACAACTCAAGTTGATGTCCCACAACGCCATCCTAGGGAATAAAAACAAATTAAACTTCTCCGTAAAAAAAGATTTGCCTCTTATTGTAAAAAAACATTGTTTTTATCATAGAATTTGAATATCATCGCAAGATATCGTATGGATTTGTTGAAATCCGAATCAGAAATTACATATAAATATTCCTATAATTTCTTAACTTCATGCAATGGCGTAAAGAACTCAAAGCTCATTGGCATGAAGTGATGTGTATTGTCTATCGTAATTTCACATAATTTGCAATTCTTTTATACTATTCTTATAAGTCAATCGGAATTCAAGAATTATAGAAAACAATTGTATAAAATATGAATGAAAAACACTAAAGGTTAATTCTAGGGATATTAATAAAGAATAAATAAATTACATTTACAAGAAATATATTGATCCCAGATGTAATCCTATGCCTGAAATAGTGCAACATAAAACAACATGTTCAGAAAGTAATATCACAAACAAAATGTTTTTAGATATGAATAAATATAACAAAAACACAAATCACTTTTATTAAGATATTAAAATGAAATTCAGTTTTGTTCACACAGATTGACTAAGGTAATCACACAATAAAACATCGCATTTCAATTCTGGGAAATTTAAGTAACTTACCAATACAAGAAAAATATTCCAGAATATAGCATAGAATAAAAATTAATATTGCATTTAATTGTGTATCTCTCATTCTCTCAGATATCAATTCATCATTTTCTTTGATTTCCTTCTTTACTTTACCTTTCATAATTTCTTTCTTTCTTTCCTACCTTCTTCACTTCCTTCTTTCTTTCTTTCTTTCTCTCTCACCTTTTTTCTATTTCCTTTCTTTCTATCTTTCGTTCTGTCTTTCTTGTTTTCCTTCCCGTACACTTATATAAATTCTGGGAAAATAATTATAATTTATTCACGTAATTTATTCTTCATTTGAACTCTATTTTTTTTGTAGAAAAATGACTGAATAAGCACTAGGTTTATGAAATCAATGAAGAAAGAACACAGGAATTGGGAGAGCCTTGTAATTTGTATGGATGAGAGCGGTTTTGGAATTATTGCCCAATGAGAACAATCACTTCTGATTACATTGTATCTTTATTAATCAGTATACAAGAATAAAACACCAATTATGGAATGACAATAACAATGGAAGTAAAACTTACACAGTTAGACACGTATTAAGTTTAATTCTGAAATTTTGAATTTTTTATTTACGCTATATTTTAGAAATGAATAAAATTGAAAACAAACTTTTAAGGCAAGTACACAAAGAAAAAGAAAATTTGTTTCTTCTTATCTCTGTTGTGGTAATATAAGTTCCTTTGGTTTTACACAGCCGCACGTCGAGGTTCACTGTTAATAAGCTTCTGTAATTCATATCGGTTAATAAATTCACTTTCAGAAGAGGTAGAAATCGTTACAATCGTTACAAATTGCAAACTAGTTTGTGATGAAATTTCACAACTCCCGCGTAAGCACTCAAAATGGCAAGATTTCGCTCGTAGTGTAAACAGCTCCGCGATGTTGCCATTTAAAACAATATCCACTTTTCCCCTTTGCGATTATTGCATGAGATCATTTTTCATCGATCCGCGTCCCATCATGTGCATTGTGAACAGAGGGTAATAATAATAATAATAATAATAATGATAATGATAATAATAATAATTTGAAGATCGAGTCGAGAAATTAATGTATACAGATTTAAATGGCCAAAATTCAACAAAAGCAATTAGTTCATTTGCCATTCCTATCCTCACGTATTCATTTTTAGTAGTTTCATGGACACTAACAGATATAGAAAACCTCCAGCGAAAAGTCAGGACCATCATGACGAAGGTCATACCACAGGAGCTCAAATGTAGAAAGGCACAGTTTGCCTCGCAAGGAAGGAGGAAGGGGAATAATCCACTTGAAGAACCTACACAGTTCAAAAATAAAGCAACTCCGAACTTTCTTTCATCAGAGGAAAGAAGAATCTAACTTTTACAAGACCATATGTGCAGCTGACATGAAATGTACTCCTGCAAATTAGCAGACCACTCTCCACATCAAATGAAATTAATGTTGAAATCAGTCAGAGAATTAGTCAATGGAAATCTAAACTACATTATGGTAGACATCCTCATGATCTAGATGAGCCTCATGTCGACAAAGCTGCGTCGAACGTCTGGTTTACAAAAGGGGATCTATACTCGGAAACTGAGGGATTTCTCATGGCAATTCAATAAGCACAAATACTACAGAAAATTTATATTGCAAACAAAGACATAGCAGATGAGAAATGTAGGAGATGCAAAATTAGACCAGAAACTATACAACACATCACTGGAGGATGCACTCTATTACCACAGACAGATTACACCCACGTACACAGTCTAGTTGCCAATATCCATCAGAAACTCTTCGGGAAGTATGCACTAATAGAAGATACTGTTCCGTACTACAAGTACTTCCCGAAATCAATTTTAGAGAACAGCAGGTACAAAGTTTATTTTGATAGATCAATACTCACCGACAAGACAATTCATAACAACAGACTAGATATTATTCTAATAGACAAACACAAGAAAATCACACACATCATAGATATTGCAGTAAACAACACCCACAACCTACAAAGTACTTACAATGATAAAATTAAAAAATATGAATATTTGAAAACAAATTCTTCGCTTATTGAATATGGAGTGTAGATCCTGTAGTCCTGTCCACCACTGGAGTCATCTCTCACAGTCTGTATCTGAGCATCGGTCGGCTTCATCTCCCAAAAAGCACATTTCCAACTTTTAAAGAAGCAGCCATCCTTGACACCTGTAGAATAGTCAGAAGATTTTTAAATTGTGATATTGCTTGAGGTCAGGATGCTTGGTATACCCCGCACCTAACCCGAATCCAACTACAAAAAAAGTTCATGAAAATAAACAATAATAATAATGAAGTGTCTATAATTTGGCGAGACTCATATCTTAAGGTCTGCTCCTCCAACTAACCATTTAAATCATTTAATTTTAAAATACAAGACGAGAAATGGGAGGATCGTATTTACATTTCACTCTGGGAAGCAAAACTGAATCATTCCGGTAAGGTGTATATTGGGTGAATGTTTGAAATCGTTGTTTTAAATTTGACTGAATACACCACCAACCTCTTTTCAATTCTTTTTCCATTTTTTATTAGTTTGTATTAATAATAAAGAGTAAAATGTCTCTTATGCTCGTCCAATGGATTTTATCACTCAGTATAGACACTTGGGGCCATAGCATACTATTTCACGTTTGGTTCACCTGGCATTCGTTTGGTCCTTTATACGAAAAATTCTCTTAACTAGGTTAGCTTGAGTTGATTCCAGTATTGTTTCTGAGACATTTTGTTCAACTGGTGGATTAGAACAGTCCAAACTGACATTTTGTGAACTAAAATGCAAATCATTTTACAAGCAAAATTTCTCTTCTTCCTTTAATATTGCCACGAACAGAATTTTCTTGTGAGAGAACTAACGGCTGACTTTCATCGTTAACGTAAAGTTATCATTGGCACTTACGTCTTTAGTACCGGAATTTAAATATTGTACATATCCCCTATCAAACTATTAATCTGCTCTTCCATCGCAGTGTTCCTCATTTTAAGCATTCCAGATTGATAATTTTTACTAGACCTAACATAATAAAGATGTAGTTTAAAAGTTATTAACGGAAAACACAACTCTGTTACAGTCCACATAGAGTAAGACGTATAGTAAAGACAACTAACATTTCGCTTACATAAAATGTTTAAGCTGTTTTATAACTGTTTCTCACAATTTCGAAGAAACCACCACACAATATCATCCAATTGTTGTGACCTACAAGAGAGAGCTAAAATAAAAATATATAAACAGTGTGACTGTAGAAATATGACTCAACAGTTGATATTTCATCACAAAAGTGTGGTGTTTGGCACGAGTGTTATAGATAAGACATTAGGATAGTACGCGGAAAAACTTAGCATATTTTCTCATCTTAAATTCGTATTTCTTATTATTAATTTTCGAGAATCATGGGGCTCCCTCAAGCACGGGGTCCTGGGCAGCTGCCTTACTCGCCCACCCCTCACTATGCTACTGCGTGATGTCCATATCAGTGATTTTTTTTCCTCCACGACGCGAGAAAATATTAGTGTTTTAATTCCGTATCTAAAAGTTGATGATGTTGTCAGCTCGAACAAAAGTTTCTGGAATATACCTCGTTAATAAACATAGTAGAAAACACTTCATGCAGAAGAATAAATCTAGATTCTTTTCGCTCGATTGCAGTACTTTTCTTATTGAATATTTGAATGATAATTATTATAAATAGAAAGCCAAAATAAGTATCTAATTAAAGAAAAATGTATTGAAAGGGTTCAGTGAATTCGTGTTTACTACTAGAGTGAACTACTACAGTTGCGCTTAACGCGGATTTTCCACTTCCAAGCAAGTCATGACGATGTGAAGCAATGCTTCAATTCCTCGTCTTTGTCTGTTACTGAGCCTCGGTCGGAAGTGGTAACCATCTATCGACACCACTTCCGGATATAATTTTAATCCAGCACCAACCTTCTCTTTTTACTATCCAACGTACTGCAATTAATCATAGAATGGAAGAAAGCTGAGCATTTAAATAAATATGAAAGGGTGAGATACGACTTAGACGACTCCGTAGATGCCCGTTGGTAGGTGACATTCTGTGGCAGGGTAAACTCAAGCCGACCGATTTGATGTGAAGACAATTTTATTATTTGGTTTCGGTTCTGCAACAAGCAAGCAGTTCATATTTAGAGCTGAAATATTTACTTATCAGTTCTGTTTTTCGATGTATTATTTTGGAAACAAAGATGTAGGGAAAAGTTGTATAACCCAGGTAAAATAGTAAAACGGTCATTACAAAACAGAATACCAAGAAAGTAATAATTAGAGAATATTCTTTATCTCTCTATTTAGGTGAGAAGAATAATGAAAACGGATAAGGAAAAGATAGAACAAAACAACAAGGAAGTAGAAAAGAGAAAGGAGGAGGAAAAGAAGAAACCACAGGAGGAAAAAGAAGAAAAGAAACAAGAAAATATAGAGGAAAAGGAAAAGAATAAGGAAGAGAGAGTAGATAATATCAAGGAAAAGAAAAGTTATAAGGAAAAGGAAGAAAAGGAAAAAATGAAAGGGAAAGATCGAGCGTCTAAAAAGAAAGGTTCACTATGGGTATGTTGCCACAAAGCCAAAAATGATGCTTCCGAGATCGGGTCTATTTCAAGTGTACATACCAAAGAAGAGCAGAACACAAAAACTGAATCACGTGAACCTCTACTTAAACCGGAAAATGAGAGAAAGGAGAAGAATTCAAAGGAGGGATTGAAAGATGAAAAAGGACCGGAACTACCACCTCTTCCATCAAAAGAAGAATCGAGTCAATCAGAGACTGGCGAAGAAAAACAAAAGCGGAAAATACATCGTGATATGTCTTCATTCACCATCCAATTAAAAGATTCTCATCATCTCGAACGAAAAAGTCACCAGAAAGCAAATGCGAAAAGGTCAAACCGGAAGGAAAGATATAGGTTGACCGGTAAGGAGAAAAAGGTTACTTCAAATGAACCTAAATCAATAATGAAACAAAGGCGTACGAATTCTCCAAAGGTGTGTAGACCTACGGACGCGGATGACGACTCGTATACAGGAGAGACGCCGAGAACGTCTGGGAGATCGAAATCAAAAATCCGAGAGTTGTTATTTAGTAGTTACGCAGAGTCTTCAAGCAAACCCCACACGAGCAGAAGTGCATCTATATCCACGGACAGAAGAGATACTGTAAACAGACGCGAGAGCAGAAGGGATAGATCATCTAGACCTATGGACAGAGACCAACGGCCACGCGAGAGCAAAAGAGAAACTATAAACCTACCCACGGATAGAAAGGAAAGCAGACCCAAAACCAAAAGCGAGACTTCAGGCAGATCCACGGAGAAGACGCGTTCCTTAGACAGATCGTTGGAAAGGAGGCCCTCACTGGGTGAACGTCGCACAGAACACGAACGAGAAACGAAAGTGGTGACGATAAAACGTAGTTCATACCTGGGGAAGAACAACATGGCCAATCTTGGCAAAAGAGAAACCACTACTATGACAAAACGCAGTCAAACGAAAAGATGAGGCGTTATTAATTTGAGATTATTTAATAACTTAAACCTAAACATTTTGCTTGTAGCTAAGCGAAATTCAAATCTAACGTGTGTATATTGCAGCAGTCACGCGTTTGTACATTCAGATCTTCGGAAAAAGGGTGGACGAGTGTAAAAAGTCTAGGAACTGCTTCTTTTCGAAATGTGGACTTGACGTTCATTTAAAAGCATGTGCCTTCCAAATTTCTTTATGTTCTATTTTATGATTTTAGGCAGAGCAAGAAATACATAAATGAGTAAATTATCTTCTTTCTGTTCCAAATGAACATGTGTCTCCGAGGTACAAAAATATAAATAAAGTTACAGATTTTATTTGTTAAATTTCTTTCTATTGTTTCGTCTCAAAACACTGAAGAGTTGTGTCATCTATTTAAGACAGGGTTGAAAAATCTATGTGTTTATTGATAAACTTATTCATGACTTGCGTATTTACCCGACATCCCTTGGATCATAATTAACTTAATTTGTAAAATATAAATTTAATAAAATGAAGTGAAGTGAGGTTTCACCCCGTCACGTCTTGACTGGGAGGGCAACTAAGTCGAGGAAAAGTACAGTTCCGTAATTCATACATAGCAGAAGGAGAGAAGGAACTGCCAATAAGTGTTGGTTTCCCGCCATAGCAAACAACATTTTATTCAGTGATAACTTACACATGTTGTCGCATGCAGCGGAGTATCTGAAGACCAAATGTCCCGACCGGGTCATACCAAATGGTGACACTCTGGACTACCATCTTGTAGGACGCGTCAGTGGAGAGGAACCTGACGGGGAAAGCGAGGAGGAGGAGGAGCTGCTTGCACTGAGCCAGAAGTCCGAAAGTTAGTTGATATGACCAGCTAATGGCCTATCAAATGGCTATGGGTTTAGAAGAGGCTTAACTGGACCAGTTAATGGCTTATCAGCACCAAATTAAGGGAAACGAGAAGTACTCTGAAGCACTACTCTCGATGAAAGATCGCATCGACGTCGCACGTATTGGCGAGTGTGTTCTTCCTGGAGTGTCGCGAATCCCCGAGACGTTGGTGCGAGCCCTGTATTACTGCCAATGGGCCGACAACATTTGTTGTAATTTGTTGTTGAACTTTGAACTTCCTCAATTCCCCTAAATACACATTTTTTGTCTGGTTTACTCAGTCTGTTTTTTGAGTTATTATACCTCCTTCAAGAGAAATTCGGGCATATTTTCCTTCACAATTTTGTTGCATGTTAATGTGCTCTACTTTCCTTCCAATTTTTACGTGGAGTACTGGGACATTCTGTATATCATATTACTTCAAGATTGGTAATGCTACCACATCGATACACGGGTGCGAAGCTGCTGCAGAATTTCATAAAGGAGATCCAAATTATTGATGTAAGGGTAATTAATTATTAAGGGTGATGGATAGAGTAATGGGTATACTTTTTTATTTTAATAATTTAATTTATTTATAATTTAGTATCCACTGAACTTATTTTTTGTCAAAGAATTCATTGATTCCATTTCCAAAATTCAAAGAAATGAAACTTAGTTTATTCTTTCAGTCAAACATTAATTCTCGTGACCTTATAGAATCTACACATTTTAAGAAATTCAATAAAATGACAAAATACAAGGTCTGTCCTAAAAATTTCGAGAATATTTTTGAAACATGTTTAATTTCTTTTTAACATGCAAAACTTTTAAATCATCAAAGTATGTTCCTTCTGCAACTATGCAACGCTGCTACCGTTTCGTACAATCCGAAAAGATTACCTGGAAGGCATGATCTGACACCACCTTAAGGCACTTTTACCCCCTCTTGAAGACACTTTTACCCCCTCTAACGACTCGTGACAATGTCTTTTCAAGCTCTTCATTCTCGGAAACACAAAGAAGTCCGAAGATGTCATATCCGGTAGTCGAATAGCGTTTCAACTACTGGCTACACAATGCTACACCGCACCCGGATTACCTTCTGCTTATGGGTCAGCACTTCTGGGACCATCTTTGCGCAAACCTCTTTCATCCCTTATGACCCATAAAATTGAAATACATTTGATTTTGGCATATTGCAATCCTCTAATATAATTCGATCACTGAGGCATCCATCCCCTTTCCAAACGTTTCACAATTTCTCCAACTTTCGTCCATTTTGGACGTTATGGACGTCCGGAGCGCTCGCTGTCGTCGACGTCTCCACAGCCCTCCCGGAAAATCTTGTGTCGCTAGCAAATTCTTGGCTGATAAGAAGCTTATTTTTAATTTCTAGCAGGATTGCAAGGAACCTCTATATCCTGTTTCATATAAAAGGTTGGTTCTTTGCTTGTTTTCAGTAAGTTTCCAGTTTCACATATGTGACATTTACTCAAACTTTATGTACATTATTTTGTAGTGAAATTATTCATATTAATTTGTTTGTATTATTTTTTCATATTCATTTACAACCCGTATTCTAACAGACGCCCATTCATTCGGGACCCATACTTCCAGTGCGGATCTCTTGCCTCCTTTAGAGCGATCGGAAGTATCTGTCAAACCGATGAGCTATGTGGGCGCATTAAGGTATCAGTATTCCCCATTTACGTCAAAAATAATATTCTTTGTACTTCCGGCGACTTTGTGAGAGCTCGCGCATGAGTTAGTAGCCACCCTCACGGAGGCGTATATTTGATCTACTAATCATCTTTCGCAAGTTCGTCTGCTTTTGCTCTAAGCTTGCATTCTTACACCACGCGCGATATTCGGAACACCCTTCTCGGTCAAACCCCTGCACGAGTACCCCCTACACGTCTTCTCCTGCGCACTGTGACGTAGACGAATTATTCCTCTTCAGAACGACAATCGCCGGGTCATCCACGTCGGTGGACACTTAGTCGTTAGGTTCGAGTCTCGGCTCCGTTCAAAAGTCTTCATCTCCATTCTGGTTTTGGTACATGTTTAAGTCGGGTTTTCGAATCGCGACTGCGAAAGCCATCCTTTAACGACACAGGTCACCAACCCGTAGAAGTTACTAACATCTTATGAGGATAATCATCCACAGTATCTTTCTGTAACCAGGTTTAGGGGTTAAAATACCCCATATTCTATAACAACATTATTTTATTATTGACTCTAAATTGAGTTCCGATGTCCTTACTACAAACTCTACCCTATTCTGAGGCTTGTCGTCCCAAGTAAACAGGGGTTTTTGTGTTTTAAACCACCGTTCCACAACACTAGCATCGTCGCTCTTCTTTGATTCTACCATACATTTGACGTTTTATTGCAGCATTTTGAATGATTATAACAAAATCAATGTTAAAACACGAAAACGTTTTTAATACTATTGTATAACATAACTTTAATAACATGAAGTGTACATATAAAATTACCATACTACATGTTATTAAAGTAGTAAGTTCCAGTCAAATTAATGTGTTCCTTTCAATTTAATAGACCTCAAAACATCCAAAGGACAGTGAAGTTTTGCATTTCGTAGATGTTATAAAATAGATTTCGTTGACTTTAAAAATGTTAAATTGATTATTATATTAACATTAAAATATAAAGTATAAGCAATATTAACTACTAAGAATAATGTTTTTTCTATCATTAATTATATTTATTTTACATTTTATGATGATTAAATCAGACATTCAACTCATTTTATTGCACAACACTTTACCTCATCTTTTCTTATTACTGACTCATGTATCCTTCTCATGTAACTTCACTTCAGTCCCTCTTTCTTCACGTTCACACTACCTCACTCTTTCTCCCGGAACGTGCCTACCCTTACAAATAAATACAGAGCTCGATATCTTCTCCACGACCAATGCAATTCCAACCTCTAATAGTTATAATGGGACTAAAAGTGTCTCAGTGAGAAGAGCGCCGAGCTACTGGATAGACGACTGATTTTAGATTCTTCATCACACCTTAAGGTATTATGTCCGTCAAAGTGACTAGGCTTAAGTACCCCAAAAATGTGTTTCAAACGATAAATTTTCATACTCTTATAACGCAAAATTTTGAATTGACTTAAAATTGTTATAGGTTCATAAGAAGAAACTTTCGCGGGCCTACGGTTTTTTATATCCTTGCACAAGTAACATAGCAAAAAAACTACTTAACTATTCCCGGTTTAACATACCTAAAAACAAATGAATAAAAAGCATAGCAAATCAATATAAAAATGCAATGACGTTAATATTCCCATACCGTACGTGGAAATTTCAAGAATAATTTCCTAAAAGTTATGGAAAGTACTGTTCTAACGGAAATGGCGGATGCATCACGTGATCGAAGACAATGCAACCCTTGTGAAAGAAAGAGTCAAACAACAATCTAAATTTATTATCAAGTTTTCGTATTAGACAATAATTGTCCTCGTCCAACAAAATCAAGATCACGAATTATTAATTAATTAAGACCCCTCTTGTTTAATATTTCCAAAATTCGTGAATAGTTCACAACTTGACTTTAGTCAACATGGACATAATACTTTAACATCCCGACTGACTCTCAGGCAATCTCATCCCGGTGATATGAAAAACACTGTCCGAATAAGTAGTATCCTGACTCAACACCCGCTATTGTTGCATAATCCCGTCTTAACTCCTGCATAACATGCACCATTACGATAATGAAGTCATTAAGATGCCAAAATGAAAACCTGCGTGATAAAAGATCCTGATACCTTGTTATTCAGTTCTAAAATCCATTGACACATAAATCCTAACAAGTACTATCTTCATCACTTCCGCCACTCGAACAACGGTGAAGATAAATCGCTCACACATTGTCGAATAGATTGAGAGTAGATAAATCTACACGTCTTATTGTATTTTAAGTTCGGTGTGATTGTTGTAAGTTTGAGAAGCCGGTAACTCGAACTACCAACCTTATCTGTAGCTTTTGTATAACTATTATGACTACAACATTTCTAGTTTGAGTCTGTTGGGTGTATTGCGATGTTACAGATGCATATATTCTCAATTTATTATGAAAATTCTCCTCAACCGCAAACATTGCTGAGGACATGTAGTTGGTTACGTTTATTAAGTTTGGAAAACATCTGGAAAGTTCCCCACTCAACTTTTGTTTCAAAGATACATTTGACAAGACCCCCTTATCTAAAATCTTTAAAAGTGTGCTCGGAAATAAAGTTGATAAAGGATCGGTTTTAACAGATGTTATCTCGGGCAACACTTAACCTTTATGTTATCTCGGGCAACACTTAAAGAGAAAAGGACTCACTATAATGATTTCATCAAAATCCAACATCCGCAGAAATCGGTGAACACCTAGCTGAATGTGTGTGCACTTAATGCCAACTGTCGAGCGATAAACGGCCAACTGTTGTAGAAATCAGATTTGGATGTTTGCTCATAGCCTTAGAAACGTTAGTTATGTTGGTATGCTTGTGTAGAACAAACTCTAGCTGTGTGATAAAAAATGAGGATAAATTGTTTCTGTTGTTCTGTTCCGGAACGAGGAATCAGTGCATATTTACAGCTGAGATATTTATCTAATTAGTTCTGTAACAAAACAAGTAAACCGTATCATACTGGAAACAATGAAATATGGCAATCTCCATAACCGAGACAAAATATAAGTAGGGTCATTCCAAAATAGAAACCCAAAAATTCAAAAGCTAATCGACCAATTTAATTAGAGAAGTTTCTTTATCTCTCTATTTAGGTAAGAAGAATAATGGAAACGGATAAGAAAATCAGCAACAAACAGAAGAAGGAAGAGGAGAAGAAAAAGAAGGAAGAAGAAAAGAAAAAGAAGAACGAGGAAAAGGAAAAGAAAAAAGAGGAAGAGAAAGAAAGAAAGGCGAAAGAAAAGGAAAATAAGAAACATAAGGAAGAGGAGAAGAAAAAGAAGGAAGAGGAAAAGAAAAAGAAGAATGAGGAAAAGAAAAAGAAAAAAGAGGAAAAGAAAAAGAAAAAAGAGGAAGAGAAAGAAAGAAAGGCGAAAGAAAAGGAAAATAAGAAACATAAGGAAGAGGAGAAGAAAAAGAAGGAAGAGGAAAAGAAAAAGAAGAATGAGGAAAAGAAAAAGAAAAAAGAGGAAAAGAAAAAGAAAAAAGAGGAAGAGAAAGAAAGAAAGGCGAAAGAAAAGGAAAATAAGAAACATAAGGAAGAGGAGAAGAAAAAGAAGGAAGAGGAAAAGAAAAAGAAGAATGAGGAAAAGAAAAAGAAAAAAGAGGAAAAGAAAAAGAAAAAAGAGGAAGAGAAAGAAAGAAAGGCGAAAGAAAAGGAAAATAAGAAAGAGGAGAAGAAAAAGAAAAAAGAGGAAAAGAAAAAGAAAAAAGAGGAAGAGAAAGAAAGAAAGGCGAAGGAAGAGGAAAATAAGAAAGATAAGGAACCTAAATTGGAAGAAAAACCACAGGATAAGGATTGGAAACAGGAATGGGAAGAAAGACCAGAACAAGAACCTAAACGTATTCCACCAATTGAGAAATCAATTCAACCAGAAACTGACAATAAAAAACAAAAGAAGAAAAACCGCCGAAAGAAAAACAGTGAAAAAGAAGAGGTAAAATCTTCTGTAAAGGAACCTACAAAACAGGAGGGTCTTCCAAGTGGTGTATCAAGACCAAGTGACTCAAAATACTATCCAGAGTATAAAAGTTCCAGATCTAAATCTCTGAAGTCATCGTCTGCGGATAAAGATCACGCTGAAGATAAAGATAAAAAAGAGATTATAACAAGTCCTACAGATAAAAGGGGAACTCTTACCAAACGCGCGAGTAGACGAGATACTACAAGTTCTACGGACGAAAAGGGAACTGTTACCAAACGCCGGAGCAGAAGAGATACTACAAGTTCTACGGACGAAAAGGGAACTGTTACCAAACGCCGGAGCAGAAGACCGACTACAAGTCCTACGGACGAAAGGGAAACTGTTACCGAACGCCCGAGCAGAAGAGATACTACAAGTCCTACGGACGAAAGGGGAACTGTTACCAAACGCCCGAGCAGAAGAGATACTACAAGTCCTACGGACGAAAGGGGAACTGTTACCAAACGTCCGAGCAGAAGAGATACTACAAGTCCTACGGACGAAAGGGAAACTGTTACCAAACGCCCGAGCAGAAGAGATACTAAAAGTCCTACGGACGAAAGGGGAACTGTTACCAAACGCCCGAGCAGAAGAGATACTACAAGTCCTACGGACGAAAGGGGAACTGTTACCAAACGCCCGAGCAGAAGAGATACTACAAGTCCTACGGACGAAAGGGGAACTTTTACCAAACGCCGGAGCAGAAGAGATACTACAAGTCCTACGGACGAAATGGGAACTGTTACCAAACGTCCGAGCAGAAGAGATACTACAAGTCCTACGGACGAAAGGGGAACTGTTACCAAACGCCCGAGCAGAAGAGATACTACAAGTCCTACGGACGAAAGGGGAACTGTTACCAAACGCCCGAGCAGAAGAGATACTACAAGTCCTACGGACGAAAGGGGAACTGTTACCAAACGCCCGAGCAGAAGAGATACTACAAGTCCTACGGACGAAAGGGGAACTGTTACCAAACGCCCGAGCAGAAGAGATACTACAAGTCCTACGGACGAAAGGGGAACTGTTACCAAACGCCCGAGCAGAAGAGATACTACAAGTTCTACGGACGAAAGGGGAACTGTTACCAAACGCCCGAGCAGAAGAGATACTACAAGTTCTACGGACAAAAGGGGAACTGTTACCAAACGCCCGAGCAGAAGAGATACTACAAGTTCTACGGACAAAAGGGGAACTGTTACCAAACGTCCGAGCAGAAGAGATACTACAAGTTCTACGGACAAAAGGGGAACTGGAAGCTTACGTCAGAGCAAAAAGGATATTCCGGTCAAGGCGCGTCCTTCAGAGAGGTCGTTAGGCAAGAGTCCGTCTACGACACGCAGTAGCATCGCCCAGAAAGATTCCTCGAACGATGCGCGTCAATCGATAACGTCCACGGTGAAACGTAGCACCGTCGTGGAGAAGCACATAACGACCACACCTGGCAAGGGAACAACCACAACCATAACGAAACGCAGCGAAGAGGAGAGGACATCGGTGGTACCTCCCGTCGGAAAGAAACAATCTGTGGGAGGGGGTCGTGGTAGGGGGCGTGAAAGCCAAGTACGTGGAAAAACCGGCGGGGGTTCTAAAGGGTAACCTACCTACTATTCTACTGTCCAATTCAGGGATTCTTCAGAACGGAATCTCAACCTGAAGAGAGAATGATTCCCCAAGTTGAAGACAGAATATATCATATAACACATCGTGATGTAGAGAAAATGATGAGCATAGACTCTCCGTAATTAATTCCTTATGGATTTTTAAGTAATAATTAATTGAAAATCAATATTTAAAAATGCGTTTATTTTAATTTTTTATATTTAATAATGTATATTCAAGTTCTACTCTTTGGGTCAATAAAATATGTATAAAAACTCTACCATTTGTTTTAAAAATTTGTGTAATAAAATTTTCCGAAAAGTCATTTATTGTTATGCATAGTATTGTACACCTCCCGTCTCTCATCCGTCCTATGAATATTTTTCGAGAAGGTTGAAAATTTTCTGGAAAGTTAAAGTTTGGATATGTACCTTTACATAACCCATAGGGAGGAGTTGAATAAGCACAGATGTTTCACGTTCGGCCGAATGGGGTGAGGTTTTCAGCAGGGACATTCCTCACTCTTACCAAGAGATTGTGGTTCCGATACCTGGTGATTCCTTCATTTTCCCTTCCCATCCCTTAAATATTCATTAACATAATTAACATGAGATTCATATGTATAGCTTCGAAGACATTTTCGCGATTATTTCATACGACGATTTTTCATACGATTGCCAACGATTGACATTGGTTTGCCCTTCAATGAGACTTGCGTTGTCTGAGACTGAATAAGTTCGGGGTACTACATATTGTTTCCCATTTTTCCAATCCACTCTCGGTCTGATTAACCCTTAGTGTCCGAGACGAACTCCGCAGGCGACGCGGAAATTTCTTCTACTGGGGATATTGACAATACTATCTGATTTCGGGACATACGCATCTCAGTACCTTTCATTACATTCTTTAGAAAGAGGTCAGTGTGTTCTTAAGCTCTTTTCCGTGCTCTGGATAGCATCAACGTTCTTTTAAAGCACAAGAACGGTGCCTATGACCTTTAACCGCTAACACTGCATGTGCTTCATGTGTCGGGCGGAATGGACCATTTCAAAAGGATGCATGTCTGCTATTTCGTATTTTCGCTTTGTAGTAATATTGACTGTTGAGAATATGTGAAATTTCACAGTTATTGGAAATTTCAATTAGATTTATGATCGGGGGCCTTTTGCGGGTATAAAAAATTAAATAGTGACTCCGATAATGTTCTAAGATGAAATTAACTAACAAAAGAGTTTATATTGCATTATTTTTATGTACTGAATATTCTATTTCATTGTGTGATATGTGCAAAACGTGTACTCCAGGAAGATTTTAAATATATATTATAAATATTTGGTTGAAGTAACATTCGTATTTATTGGAAAGGTTCCTTAAAAGAAGTAAAATTTTAGTTTCTATGACGATACATAGTTTATAATAGTTCTGAACTGACCGTCCTCTAGAAGTTATATATTTTGTTTTTATTTTTTCATTTGGCATTTGTAAATTTCCAATAATGTCCAATGTTTCCAAGTTACGTCTTTTAAAAAATTATAATGTTACACCATTGAATGAAGGCTGATTTTTTGAAAATCTGGTCAGAAGTCCTCATGACACGAAACGTGGCATAAAGTTACGTTTTGGGGTCACTTTAAAGGGGACAGAAAAATCGGAAAAACCCACCCTTTGGGGAGTGAAAAAGAGCTACAAATCGGTTTTTTGTAAATATCTCAAAAACTACACAGGATGTCAAACAAAGTTAAAAGTAAATCTTGAAGCTGACAAAATTTGCAACACACTTAGTCGTAACTTTTTCGTCAGTCGCACAGAAACCGAGATATGAGCGTATAAATTTGAGACCATTTTTCGCAACTCTTCGTTTAACAAATTTCTGTGGTGATACGATAAAATAGCATTTTTTAAACTTAGAACTATTTTTGTGCAGTAAAAAGCGTTAAATAAGGGTATGTAAGTGTTTTACATGTTCTACCATGAATTAGGATGTAAATTTTTGCATGTATGTTTTTAAACGTTTTTAGCTGTATACAAGAATATATACTACATGCAGCTGTACACATGAATGTGCAAGTATTTGTTAGAATATATTCATACATGTATATTATAGTTGTCTAAATCCAAAAATGCACATATGTATGTATGGATAAGTCATTATAGAAATGTAAAAGTGCTAAAATAAAACTCGATATTTTTTTAAAAGATATTTTTTTGAATATTTCTTTTAAATTCAACATTTATGTGTAATTACTGCATTATATCAATATATTGATATAAGCCTCTGCTCCTGTGCGTCTGATGAAAAAATTACTGTTGCAAATTTTGTCAACTACAACGTTTACTTTTACTGTGTTTGATATCTTGAATAGTTTTTGAGATATGTAGAAAAAAACGTTTTTGCGACCCCTTTAGACCCCCCAGGGGGACCCACCGGTCTTCTGGAGTGCCCGATTTTCTTTCACCATTAAAATGACCCCGAAACCTAACTTTCTACCAAGTTTCGCGTCTGGAGGATATTTCCCCTGTTAAAATCTGTATTTGATGGTGTATGTTATGAAACTAGCTATTTACTCTCTTCATAACGCTATACTTGTATAAGCGATAGTGAGTGACATTTAGGTTGTCATTGCTTAACAGACTCAACAACCGTCTTTAACGCCAAAAAAGATATGTCGGGCACTGAGGGTTACGTCGTCTGAGATCCTGGTATCAACAAAAGTCCCTCGCGATGCGAGATGGATGAATATCTCAGCTTATTCGACGAAAGGAACAAAATTTGAGAAAACCAGGAAGTGTTGTGTAATTACTACATTACAGAAACTGTTTTACTCTTTTGCTAGGATAGGAGAGATGAAAAAGCTGAATGACGCAAAATAACATATGATCACATTAGGAAAGAAACTGGAGGGTGCAAATTTAAAACTTATGGATGATACAACGATACAGGTGTTAGAGGAAAGAGTCGTGATTGTAATGAATGAGAGGTTGAAAACTATAACAAGAAATTTACAGGATAGGCAAGCAGCATGGGAGTAAAAGACTAGAGGCGATTGGGCACCGTGTAATGGTGGATAGAGTATGTGAGGAACAAGATGAGCGGATTATAGAAGCAGTTAGGGACAAAAGAAAGCAAATTATTGATTCTCTAGCTAGCACGCATACAGCAAATGTTACGTACTCAGATTGTACACTACTGATAACATAAAAGGGCCCATTTATTTTTCTAAGTCCCACGCTCTGACCAGTTTTGGATCTGTTGGGTTTGCAACGCCTCTCTCCTCTTGCTTCCCCTTCAACAGGGGAAGTTTCGTTCGACCAATCGTAGGTCTATTTGAAACGGCGCCCATATTTGGAAGACTAATAGTACTGCTAGTAAATCGTAACGAGATAAAATGTTTCATTACACCGCTATTAAAGAAATATTTTGTATTTTTTATTATACACATTTTGGATTTCTATAACAAAAATATTCTGTATATTCTTGACTTCAATAAACTTTACCATTCTCTATATTTTAACGTCATCTCGAGATTCGTTGTCTCGCAAGGTCTTCATAGGCAATGTAAACGATATTAAAGTTTCTGTAAAAAACGTTTGCGTAATACTGTGATAAAATATAGTTTTTAACAGAATTTGAATATAATTGCAAGATATCGTATGGAATTGGTATAATTCGAATCACAAATTACTTATAAATATTCCTATAATTTCTTATATTTATACAGTGAAGTAAAGAAATCAAATCTCATTGCCTACAAATGATGTGTATTGTCGAAAGTAATTTCACATAATTTGCGATTCTCTTAAGTTTTTCATATATGTGAAAAGGAATTAAATAAATATAGAAAACGTTTGTCTCAAATATGAACTAATAACACAAAAGTTTAATTCTCGAGTTATAAATAATATAAAACTACTTAAGGAACAAATAAATTACATCTTCTAGTGACATATTTATCCACGATATAACAATTTGATAGTAATCATGCAACCTAAAAAAATAATCAGAGATCAATAATATGAAAACCTCGTTTCATATATGAATAAATAAAAAAAGACAAATCCCTTTTATTTCTTCCAATCAAATTGAAATGTATTAACTCATATTAATACCATAGGTTCTTTTCTTTATCTTTCTCCCTATTTCTTTCTTTCTTTCCTTCTTTCTTTCTTTTACTGTTTCTTTCTCTCACTTTTCTCTATCGTTGTTTTACTTTTTCTCTCTATCTTTCTTTCTTTCCCTCTCTCTTCACGTGTATTGTCTAACGTAATTTCACATAATTTGTGATTCTTTTATTTTTTCATATATGTCAAAAGAAATTAAATAAATATAGAAAACTTTTGTATAAAATATGAATTAATAACACAAAATTTTATTTCTCGTGTTATAAATCACATTAAACCACTCAAGGAACTAATAAATTACATGTTCTAATAATACAATGATCTACAATATAACACTGGTTGTAATCGTGCAGCATATAAAATCGTGATCCGAGATTAATATTACAAAAAACGTGTTTTCGATTACAACAAATATAACTAAAACTGAAATCTCTTTCATTAATTTATTCAAATGAAATTGTGAAATACAACAACAGATTCTTGTTTTCTTTCTTTGTTCCTACTTCTCTCTTTCTCCCTCTCTCTCTTTCTCTTTACCGTCACTGGATACACCGTCATTGGATGTGAATTCCGACTAAGGACGTTCGTGTGGGTGGAAGATTCCTAATACAATGAGAAACATGAGATGCACACTATCTTCTATTCTCCTTTAAAAATAACATTAAAATGACATATCTACAAACACACTCATTGGATTCTCACCATTGGTTAAACGAAAACGTACGCGATGTGAGAGGAAATTATTTCACTGCATCTATACCAAACTTTACCGATAATGCGGATTAAACATATACTAATTACACTATAAATACAGTATATTTAAGAAAAATAAAATAGTTGGAACAGTTTTTGAATATTTTTCAAAAGTATACTTTAACCTTCAAATGAAGTAGCCTTTGCGTTCAAGTAAAGCGAAAGTTTAAATCACCTGCGCAAATTCTCTCTCTTTCTAGGTATTCCTGGTTGAAATTATTTCTTCCATCTACGACTATAAGAAGAAAGGTTTGGAAATGTATAATGTTGTAAATCTAGATGATTTATGAATAAATATTTATTGAAAATATGGTTTGGATGTATATTAGACCCGTTTCCTACTCAATATTTTTATTAAAATAAAGTTTTAATACTTGGGGTATAATTACGAAATAGTGAATTTCTTTTAGTATCATTGTATTCTGAAATATAAATTACTTGCTTTTAAATTCAATATAAAAATTATTTGCACATGTTTATTAAAATTTTGAAGAACATTTCTAAATTCCTCGTAAAATATATCATTGAACACTTTCATTTACACATGAAGAAACTAAAATATCGAAACTTAAAGAGAACATGAATAGAAATTATTTTATAGAANGCCATGTATGTCGTAATGCTACTTTGCCGAATTGACATTTCCTCAGCGTATGTTTTAAGATTTTCCTAAGCAATGTGAGAGCAGGAATTAAGGTTTCGTTCATTACAGCACCCAAACAGATATTACGAGCGGAATTGTGGTATAAACCATTTCCAAAAATCAGTTCACAAGTGTCACTGGAATTCGAACCTACCTTGAGGTGACAGAACAATCATAGCAGTGCTTTAGTGTTCTCAGCCAATTTCAGTTTTGCTGGAGGAGGTAAAATGTGTGTTGAAAAATTCGAACAAATAAATAGCCACTCATGTCTGCGTGTTTTAGTCGGTTTGACAATGAATGACTGTCTAATGTATATCCAAACAATATTTTCAATAAAAATACATTCATATAGCATCTAGATTTATCATATTATGCATTTGCATAACAAAATTTAATAAAGAAAAAAGTTATATACAATTATTGAAGTAAACTAACAGTATTGGTAGCATTGAAATAGCATTCGTTTTTGTATGACTTGCTAAGAATGGAAATACAGAGGTTGAAAAACTACACGTCTTTATTACACTTGGATAGTTTTAGACCTCGGGTAGTAATGCTTGTCTGATCAGATAAGATAAGATATTGGAAATATTTGCTTTTAAATAAAGATGAACAGGAAAGAAAGACACAACGCGGAAAGAAACAAGGAAAAAAGAAAGAAA
>NNCF01128801.1:5718-23817 GCA_002313205.1 Laupala kohalensis
GTACGGAAAATGCAGTTACGCACTAGGGAGAGCAAACATGACTCTCCCCGTGTGTGGGACTCGCCGAATGACTCAATCATACCCACTAAAACCCCTCCTGAATTACAACATACCAAAACATATCTCAAAACATACATCAAAACATTGAGGACAAAAATGAGGGGGGACAAAAAATAAGGGGTAGAACAAAAAATAAGGGGAGGGGACAAACATGAGGTAAATGAAAGATACCCTAGCCCTAATAGCGTCGGGATCGAAAAGAACAAGAGGTGACCAAGGAAGGTCAGGAAAGAGAAAGGAAGGAGCCTTTCACAAGTAAGTGGAAGTAATGCCAGACTCAGCTCGGGACCCAGTGTTTACCAAACACGTACTTACTAGATGTAAGTCCCCTGGGGGTTTGTCAATGTGGTTTCGATAAACATTGGCTTATTAATTTTTCAACATAGATTTTGTGATCTATCGTTTCTATTTAGTTATCAACATGGTCATAAAAACTTAGGTTGATTAGATTAATATTTTTATACAGTTCCAAATAATTATTGTAACCGTAAAAAAACGAAAGAAAATTCCAATAGAGAGAAATTAGCGTAAGTTGTGGTATGAGCATAACAGTGTTATATAAAACCAATGACAAATGTCAATTCATTATACAAGGAATATAAAATGTAGTGTGATATTATAGATAATGAATTATTAATATCTGTTCTTTGTTCACTGACAGTCACACATTATCAATGTTAATATCAAATTTGTATATATTATATATTACCTTGAATTGGATGGACGACAAAGAACATATATTAATAATTGATTGTTTATATTATCACACTATATTTATTAACTATAATGTATGAAGACAATGAGAGAAAGGAAGTGTGTGTTTAATTAAATGTCAATTCATTTTATTTTCCAACGGAACGTGGAATATGATCGAGTTTCCTTGCAAGAAAATATTTTTTAAATATATTTTCGTCTCGTGCTTTAAAATATAATAACATGTATATCTGAAGAGACCGATTAAACAAAATATTTTTTTCAACTTTATCTCTCGTGTTCAAAACTTTTGACCATCTCTTGAGAGAGCCTATTACAGTAGTAATCTTAATATGAGTTACTTTGTTTCTCAATTTCCCTGCTAGGTAGAGCTAATCGCGCATTTACATCCACGAAGTTTTATTTTCTGTCAGAGGATGGCGTTCCATGCGCTAGGATGAGTCTCTCCACTCTTCGCCAACAGATGTCTCTAGCGCCGCCATTGGGTTGCTTTGCGAGGGCAGTGCCCGACCAGCAGGCCATCCCCACGGTTCGCAGGGGTGGATGCCGAAATGCAGCGCGCCCTCCCTGACCCAGATGTTGTTGTGGAGCTGAGCTACGTCCGCTCTCCGGCCAGTCAGCCCCAGCGAGTGGCTGCCGGCGGCCGTGCGTATGCTTGCGAACACAACATCAAGTGGCATGAAAATTATGGAGCCATTTCTTCATCGCAAGGGTGTAGTCTAGTTTTTTGCATGGAGACACAGGTTTTTGACCTATTAGAGGGTGATGTTGATACATCTTCTCTCCGCAAAAGGAGCACGGAAACATGACACAAACTCCCAATGAAGTTTTTAGAGTTCTTGAAGCCCCACAGATTTTTCTTAACCGACAGGGAATGCAGATAAACTGCTGGAGTAGCGACGACATTGCCACCTATTATTTACAATTACATATTTCTAATAAATTAAATTTATGATATATTATTGAATGATTTATTGATCAGGTTAGCATGCAAGACATTTAAATAGCATTCATGTATGTTGTTTGCATATTTTTCAATTTCTTTTTTTTTTTTTAATTCAGGGGGTAAGACGTACCACACCCAGCCTCTCATATTGACTGCGTCCTTGGTTACAGATATATAGGGATATAATTTTAGCACATAGCGATGTTAATGTTAATATTTTAATACCATCAAAGATAAAATTTTTACATTTTTTTCGTAATACCTCATCATGCCAGTGCAACTTTTTGGAACATTCGTGAATTAAAAAGTGTCAGAAAATCAATTTCGTCGTGTCTACTGAAAAACATTTATAGTCTCTCACAATAAATAAATAAAAACTTAAATGAAACTGTTAAAACTTTTCTAGTCACCCCTATTTTATTCAGTTCAAAGCAACGGGTGCGAATATTTAAATGTGGTACGTGTAATATAAATAGTATCCCCAACATCTGCAATAATAATGAGATATTAGAGCGTCATCTCACAGATATAAGTACGAGTATCCCAATATTTTTACTTTTATTTTCTATTATGTCACATAAATAAATAATTCTAAAATAGACTTAATAGAAGAATAAAATAATTGATTACGTGCTACCAAACGAGAAATAAATGTCTATTTAATAAGAATTAAAAACTCTTCAGATAAGAGTTTTCTCCCAATACCATTAGCTTATTAATCGTATAATAAATCTTCAAGCTTTGTAGTACCATTTTTTGGTTGTTTAATTAACTCAGACTATAAGAAAAAATGTTTCAACCGGTGACCCTTAACTAAAATATGTGCACCATTGCCATTGTATCCATACACAGAACAATTTTGAAAACCAAAACAATGTAAGTTCTTCCCATAAGAAAAGCTTTGAATTTCGAATAGATGACGCATCTTATTAACGACTGGGAGCGTTTGGGACGAAATCCACCGGCGAGTTTACTGGGACGAAGGACAAAATGAAAACTTGTTGAGTAAAACCTTCAGCGAGTGAAGAGATTTGATTGAATAATTAATTAAGAGAATTGACATGAAAAATAAATAACTATAAAACGAAACCACTGGTTGATTTAAAGCTAAAATCTAATAATTTCAACAGAACAATCAAAATTTCACTTATTGTGACTTTTTTATTTATTGAGAAAGAGAGACCTAAATGTCGAAATAAAAGGAACTTTCACTGGTCTGTTCGTAAGAATTATTTGTTGATAATAAACTGTTATTTGTAACAGCAAAAACTAATAAAAGTTGTCTGTCAGGCAAATAATTTTTTGTTGTTATAGTTTTAAAATAAATGTTTTATTTTAAAACCTTATTTCGTAAATTTTGAAGAAAAAAAATGTTGATTGAAGAAGATTCATCTCAAGTTGTCAACTACTCTTTGCTAAATAGTGCCATTATCATTCAGGAATCGTTCAATATAATTTCCTCCACAAAGACGTAAAAGATATTTTTAAATTGAATATCTTCAAATGCGCGGTTAAAAGCTATCTACTGCACCGTTGCTTTTATAATGTAACTAGCTGATTGCCCGACGTTGCCTGGTTTAAGAAAAATCCCGTTCTTCTTTAATTCAGGGAAAAAAATCATATTTATATTGTAAAATCAAAATATTTTTACTTACTGGTTGTTTTAAACATATTCAGCATACTAATTTTTCAATAATATAAATTTAACACAAAACTTGACTGTATACATTAAACCATTTCGTGGGAAATGCTCCCGTCGAATTTTCGCTTTTGAGGCACCGTAAAATTCTTGTAAAATCTAATCTATTCAACGAAATTTTACAATTTAAAGATTTTTTCATCTTTGTTAAATGTAAAAAAAGTATGTTTCACTTTTTCTTCTTAAATTTTTATCTTAAATTTACGTATTTTAACACTTTATGTTTAATAAAGTTTTTTCGATAAAGTAGTCACATGCTTTTAGGGACTTTCTTATTGAAATCTTTGAGGCAACCAATATTGACATTTATAGTTGTCACCTATCTTTAACCGTTTAGGTAGCGTAAGCAAATGTGATCGACTTTTACTGCCAAAACCTGTTTTTATCTTTCTTATCACATATTTTAAAAATATAAGTTAGCCTATGTTCATCCAGAGCATTTAAACTATATCCTTACCAAATTTCATGACGATTGGCCCTTTGGCTTAGTCGTGATCACGTTTTCGCGTTACGCATTTATATGTTAGTATGGATATTATTCATTGATTGTAATAAAAATTAAAATGGTTTTCTATTTTCCACCAAATGTTTATTTTTTAAATATTTTTTAAATATATTAAATACATCAATACATTTCACAGTAACTGATTAAATTTGAAAACTGTTTTCGTGCTTGCTATTATCATTTCTTATCAGTCAAATAATTTACATTAAAAATTTGTCAAGCAACAGTTACTGGAAGTATCACTTATTAAAAATTGCGATTGGAAGAAAAAAAACCCAATTAAATGTCTTGAGTTGGTGAATGAACTTCCTTGTAAACATTACACAAAGACGCCGAGCGGGAGATGGAACCCGCGTTCTCACTGCTAACAATGCTTTTAACTTTTAAACAAACATCATCTTTTGATCTTCTTTGACATTTTAGATATATTTGAATTAGTGTGTGCGATGAAAAAAGTTAAAACAACTTGGTTTCGGATATCATACATTTCTTCTTCAAATGCTTCCAATTTAGACGAAATTTATTAGATGGTATTGTGCATAAGATATCACATTAAAACAACTAAGAAATCAGGATGTGTTTGAATATATTGCGTATAATTAATAAGTGATACATAAAATGAAATACAAATTTAACTATCTTGAATTATATTTTTATTAATTCGTTTTATTTATAGTTTAAAAAAATTCTACCATTATTCAATTCATCATAATTTTTGTGATGTTGTATAATTCTGTAATTTGGAGCACCTCTTTCTCATGCTTTCGATACTTTGATTGTATCGATAGGATTATCCCCTGCTTCATCCAGAGTTAAGTAGCTTTCTCTTCCTCGTAGCTAAGCATGGTCTTTACTGTTTTGACGAAAATTAACTATTATTTAAAAGAAATTTGAAACATTCAACGTAATCACTTTATACTTAATTACTTTCAAGAAAGCAGAACATCGTTAAAAATTCATTCCATAAATTGTATCAATTTAAGGCAATTTTAACTAGTAGCTTGTTGGATAAGACTTGAAACAATCTTCCAGGCAAAATGATTGATAATTTTTGTGATTATTGTGGTCTCAGCTTCAATGTTTTATGAAGATGGAATATAGTAGGAGTGACATATATAGATAAAATACAGATGGAGTTCAGAAAATGATATTAAAATTCAATATAACAGAAGTCCGTAGTGACGTTGTTGAAGACGGGGTGATTCAGAATCAAAATAAATGGGGAAAATGTTATCAGTATTATTCATTCTTTATCTTAACCGAGTCGTGTAACTATATGGAATTAATTGATCTACAACCGTCTCACACAATACTCAAAAATTTTGTTTGTTTCCTATATTTCAATGTTTTATTTGATATCTTCTTGATTACTTTGTTTACTCTCGAATCTTCAATGAAAGAAACAAATTTATCCAGATGAACTGAACAAAAACAATATATTTATTTTTCTTATTTGCTTTTTTCGACTTGGGAGATTTAAAAAAATATCATTCGAAATATGTCCATCAAAAGATAATATTAAATATGGTTAAATATTTATAAACAATAATTTTTTATCTGAGATTGAAAAATTCCTAAATTTGGCGAGTGATGACGATTTGAATGAACGAAAGCTGACTGACACTCTTAATTCACAAATGGAATGAGTGGACAAAACCCAAATAAAAAAGGAAGGTAGTGCAAGGGGTCTCAGAAAAAAAACCTTAGGAGGAAATGAAAGCTGACATATAATTGGTAGACGAGAAGAGAGTAAGGCGAAAGTCGAGATAATTGGATTTTGAGGACGTGTGACATGAGGACAAGGCATGTCATGAGACAAATGACATTAAAGAAAGTTTCATTTTTTTTATTTCAATAGGGCGCTTTATTTACAAATATTATTTATGTACAAATGTGTGGCGAGGCTTTTTGTTGCCTGTACGTCTGTAAAATTCCCCTTAAGTAGAGCCGTGGGCTGTGCATACAATGCCCTGGTATTCACTCTCATTGAACGGATAGTTGCAGTTTTAATTTTTGGAAATCTTTGTTTTGAACTTAAAATGATTGTAATTTTATTTACTTGTGATTTGTATCGTATTATTATTATTATTATTATTATTATTATTTTTTAGCATCCTTTAGTGCATCTTTAATATTGTTTTATTTAGTTGTAAAATATATTTTAAGTATGCTGCAACTACCGATTAAATGAGCACCATTGGGAACCACGGGAAACCAGCGGTCAGGACACGAATATATACAATTAATATAAACATATACAAAAGATAATTAAATAAGAGAAATAAATTATAATGTAAAATATACCAGTTTTGCCATAGAAATAAAGATTAAAATAAAATCCAATTATTTACAATACTAAAAAAAAAAAACATATTGACGTAATGCCCTGGAAGGTCTTCTCAACATGTCTCCGCCTGAAACAAAAGAAAAAGACGTAGCGGCAGAATCATGGTTCATTTGAATCAGTGGTTTCAGCGCATATTACTCTTTCTCTCATTTCCCTCACATAGCTTAGGAACTGACCCAGGGACTGCACTACAGATATGCTATTGTCCCTCATTATCGCAACGGCTAAATCTACGTTAATGTGATAATTTTGGAATGCACCAACTTGGATAAAAGTTCGTTTTTGATCTGTTTTCGGGCATGTTAGTAAAATGTGAATCCAATCTTCATTTTGATCCCCGCTAAGTGGGCAAATAGAGTATCGATCCCCCCTCAGTTTTCTTAATTTCCACCCTCCTACGCGAAACCATCCGTAACTCGATCGTTCTTTTGATTTGAGACAGTCAATGTATGGTTTCCTGCCCCATTGTCCAGCTACTAAGGTTTGCACGATAAGTGACCTNCATAACAATAATGGTTAGGATGAACTTAGGAAGAGAGATAACACAAACCAGATGACACAAGAATCTAATGTGAAGTACTGATACTACAACAGGAAAGAAAAAAGTTAGACAAATCTTCATGACGAAAATAATTAAATTTAATTTGATAATATAATCAATAAACGCTAAGAATGAAAAATGATATCTAGAAAAACATTTCATCAAGTATAAATACTGAATAAGGGTAAGACCAATTTGTTAAAGACTAATATATTATTTGGTGTCGTCACAAACGTTTTCTTCGAAACACTTTACGTCGCAATCACCATGTACAGTGTTGACAGAAAACTTCCGACAACAAAATTTATGTCACCTAAACACTAAGCAATGTTTTACATGGCAGCAAATGTTTTGCATAAAGAACCATTCCACATGAAATCACCTAATTGTCTTAACAAAAATTTCTGATTTTGTACGTAAATTCACGAAATATTGTAAAAGCTGTCTTTCAAAATGTTGAGTGGTATTTTGTTACTATTTTTCTGAGTTTTAACCCATTTATTAAAGTTATACCCAAATACACATAGTTTGAGTTATTTTAAACAACTTCGAAATTAAACGCTACATGACTGTTTTATGAAAAAATCTGGTCAAACAATGCTTTAAAAAAACTTGACACATCTTTACTTATTAACATTTCTTCTCTCACGTGAGAAATTGAAAAAGAGGATGCCTATGAAATCTCGAAATTTTTTTCCACAATGCTAGCTTAGGAATGTGCTAAGTTTGAAGTTAATTTGGTGGAAATTTCTAATCCTTTAATGACAATGTTTGACATATTTTTCCTTCATTATAAAATATAATAAGTTTCTTCCCTTAAATGTCATCTCTGGATGAAAAAAGACGGAATATGTTCAGGAATAGTAACTAAAACATTATTCTTTTAGATTTCTTATAAATCTTCTGATAAATAGTGAATTATTTTTCTTTCAAAGAAATTTACCGATTTCTACTAAAATCGCAATGTTTTTGATGTATGTGTTTTACAAGCGTTTATATTATTTACACTGTATATTTTAATTTTTTTATTTATGCAAAATATTAGGAAGATTATTAGGAAAATGATACAATTATTCTCTGTAGCATACCAACCCTGTTAGTTTACGAATTGCTAAGTATTTAAGCTAATTATACTCTTCAATAATTCTTCGCAAATGTTTCTCATTCAATCGATCTCACAGACAAAACATATGCGTGGAGCGTAGCGTACGCTCTCCACAATGACCCGAGAAACAGACGCTCAACCCAAAACAAAAGACGGAGACGAATGGGAGAACCGAGAAGACACACAACCCGGACAAAGGACGGTCAGAAGGGAGTCTCTCCGGAGAACGGATGGGCATGTGGACGGATGAACAGACGGACGGACGCTCAGACTTATGGGAGCACAGGACCTGCTCGAGGCTGTGGGATGGGTTAACGCAAACAAATGAACACGCTAAATGGTTGGAGTGATGTGGAGGGGGCGGCGAGGAGAGGTCCCGAAGCTGAGGGAAGGGTGAATGGACAGTCGGAGCGTGAGTGCATGGGTACGCAGCCGATAGAGGGCGTTGATGTATGCGGAGGAAGGGGATTTGTCGAGTTATTTGCAGAGTGCTTTATTGTTGTATGTAAGCAAAGAGGAGGGATGAGGGACGAATCAAATGGCACGATAAATGGGAGGAGGTGTGAAAGGCAGATGAGAGAATAATTATTTGAATGCTTTTACGATGGACTAAAACAAAATATTTGAGAGACATTCAGGGAAGAAAAAAAGGGATATAAATGGGAAACGAATCGAAAGAAAGAAAAGAATGTATTAGTCAATCTACAAAAAGGAAAATAAGTGATTTTACCAATGAATGAGGAGAAATACTTTCGTGTTGATGTAGGAAAGTGAATAATAAAGATCAAGAAAAAGATTTAGGAGAAGAGTACAGAAAGAGTACAGACTATTGGTTGTAGGTTACCAACATTATAAGTTTGCAGGACCCGCTTTTCCTGATGGGGAGCAACTGCTTCCCATACCCTCCTTTGACCTATCAGGTTATTTCTTTACTTGAGAGTTTCTATACTTATAAACCTATTGGTAGGTACCACATTTCTAATTTGAAATAATTACATTCGTCTATTTTTTACGAGAAATGCAGGGATCACCACTTTTACTTTGAAGTATCATTGAAGTCATAAAATATTACAAAACACGACTTATTCCTCCGATGCTAAACGTTTCTGGAACTGGATTCTTCTTCCAAATCCATTATTGGTCCCTTTCATTAGAGACAACAAGATGTATAACATTTTTTTAAAAAGGTCGGTTTTGTAAAACAATTTCTAGACCTGGAAGTTTAAAAAACAACAAAAGAAATTAATGTTTTTTGATAAGTTTAACGTCTTAAAATTGACGAAAGGAATCTATTACAAACAAACTGCAAATCGGTAGTACGTAAAGAAAACTTTAACTAAGCATTTAAACCCTTGGGGATGGGTTTTTGATAAATATCAGGGAACTGTATTTGTTAACGAAATTCAATACTAGACATCTTTTTAAAAATAGACGAGATGTTTCAAATGCAAAAGATTAACATTGTAAAACAATTTTTGTCCCGAAAATTTTCCAAAATACAGTAAACTTATGGTTGTTTTAGTTTCAAAAGAATGGATATGTGGGTACGATTGTAACAAATCGATTGCAAGAAAACGCGAGTGAATGTTATGTATATAACTGACTATTGATTTTTCTGTCTAAATATTGTTTAGTTTGTGAATAGAGTTTGTATAGTCTCCACCAGATGGTGATGAAAGCAGGTTTTTTGGTGTGACGAAATGTTTGTTTTTTAAGGAACTTATCGATATATCTTAAAGAAAATATATGTTTGGTGGATTATATAGAGCGTGACTATTGGACTGAATAGTGCATCAGTGTCGATTACAAATTATTGCAGTCAGTTTACGCAGTGGTTCCATGCTAATTGGAAGCTAGGATAACTACTTATATTACTGGTTTTCAGTCGGGAATTCTATCAGTATGAAGAACTCTTGCCGTTCCACCCCGCATGCTCTAAATAATTCCAAGAAAAGTTAAATATTAAGACCACTTTACTTAACATGACAATTAACGTTTTATATTCAAAATAATATTACCAGATATACAATTATAAAATAGATCCCAATATGTGCTCTTTCAATGTTATTTTATTCCTAACAATTATAAGATATACAAATATTTTTAACGATGTAAAATGGTCTATAGAAGTTCATCAGTAACCCGACCTGAACTTTGATACGTTTAGTTAAAGACATTGTTTAGATATTAATGTCCCATTTTTTTGTGGAAATCTTTCAACGTACCATTATGACTTAAAAAGTTTATACCAATTGAATACAGAAGAGTCAAGATGAAATTCGAACTCTATATACCACGGGGCAATATTTTGAAAATAACAATAATGTATGTTTATAACTGTGTACTGTACTCCTTTGCTATAAACTTTTAAATTTTGGAATATGTATAGGTTTTCCTGTACATATTCCAATTTCCTATACAATAATATGTATAGGTTTTCCTGTACATAGTTTGAGGCGCCGCATCAAAGATATTGGTGAATGGGTAATCTACAATTCTCGTAAATTCGTGAAAGTACTCCCCACCACCGCATCAGACGTATGGGAAGGTCTTGTATATCATGAAAGGACTGTACTAGTCAAGTCAGCCCGGGCCCGCGGTGGCAGTGCTGGGCCCACACACGGGCTGATGATGGATGTCTGCCTGGAACGAGGTCGCATGAATGACTAGTCTGTGCGAGTATCGACTCGAATTGGAGAGCATGGTGTGAAAAGGAGAGCATGGGAACGAGCCAGTTAGATTGGCAGATAATAGCGATCTACCTAAAGCAATTCATAGTACGCAGATAGTTGAGTTACTCCACGACTTATGTTTATCAATAATTAATTATAACAATTTACTACTGTGCCCATCTTCCTGCTTCATGTATATGATAGAGTTTTGCAATATTGATAATTTTCTTTAAAAACATTATATCTCTTTTCCGTAAAAAAATGTAAAATAAAGGGGTTTAAATTTTGCGTAGGTGCTGGATTGCAGTTTTTGGAAGAAAAAAAAAATTTGTAGTCTGTTTATGGAACATAGAGTAAAAATAAATATACGTTTTTCTATCATTTCCCTTCACAATAACCACTACGAAAAACTAGAAATATTTGCGAAATATAAAAAGGTGGTCATTAATTTTTTTTTTAATTAGGTGCCTAATATAATAACTTCCCGGGAAGTTCTTCATGATAAATAAGAAACAACAATGCTTGCCCTTCTTGAATATTTTCGTGAGGAGGGAATAAAATTCTCATTCGTTTGTAATGGAATAATTATTCAATAATTTAGTATTTAATGCTTTCTAATTTAAATTTATCAAAAGTTATTGTCCTACGGACATTTTTAAAGACGGATTTTTGCTTCTTAGGGATTGTATTGTTGATAATACTGTACTATCATAACACTGGTAGTGCAATTCGAATGAGAAAAGACTAAAGCATTGAATTGTTATTATATATTAGAATATATTGAATATTGTTTCAATACCATAAAACACATTGATGAATTCTAAAAAAATGACACGAAACTTAAGAACCTTCAAGACAATCAATTGGTATTTTAACTGTCCATTTAAAAACATTTCTCACAATAATGACTGAAAATCCAAACAAAAGTATATAAATTGGTTATAAAACCGATTATTTTAGGGATTAAGACAAAATTGGGACTTGGGTTTTACATAACGTAAGAAGATTACAGGAAAATATGTCACAGTAATTATAATTTACGTAGTTTTTACTATAATTTAACAAACTATTCAGACATGAAAATACATTTACAATAAATTAATTCCTTTATTCTTTTTCCGTTTAGACACCCCAAACGTTTCTCATTCCTCTCATATTTGAAAGGAGTTGGATCATCTAATATTGTAAAATTTATAGAAATAAGTAACTTAGCCCACATCAGTTTGAAACAATGAATGACAATCTTTCAATATCAATACATAAATTAGTTTATTGTCCTCCACGTGGTCATACGCAGTTTCTAACTGCTTTTTTGACAGTAAATTTATTATACAATTTCGTTCTCTCCGCCAACAAGTTGCCTAACTTGCGGGTTATCGGATAGCTGGTTAGGTCAGTCCGTGCCACAATATAACAGCAATACCACTTGAGACTGGTTTACTAACACTATTTAACTATTATACCTATCGGTCAAGTGAAAATGACGACGAACCGGAAATCGAACCCGGGACCTCTCCTTTCATCGCAGGGGTGTTAAACACTACACCACGCGTTCGCCTTCCACAACTGAACACCATTTTCACCCAGACCTAAACCCCGGAAGACCTGAGAGACATCCACACACATATCTTCTCCACGGAAGAAATATATGCACTACTTAACCATGTCTCTCAGTCGTGCTTCTTAATCCTTAAGTCTATCGCCTGCACCGCGAAATATGATTCGAAGGAAACGTAAAATATTTGTTATGTTATGAAAAATATGATTTACATTTAAATTTTTTATATTTATTTTGCTTAAGTTACGTGAAACATGATTTCATTTCTATACAACTAGTAGAATGGATAATGATAATATAAAACATTAGTTCAGCAAAATAAAAAAATCCTCCATCAATGCAAAGAAAATGTCGTATGGTGAAATGAAATTTCATGTTGGTAATCATAGTTTTTGTAAATGACTGAAGTAATGATGTCAGAAGTATACCCATACAAATCAAATAACATTCACTTTTCGGTCAAAAATATCTCGTTAACTGGTAACATCATTAAAATCTTACAGTCAAGGAATGAGATTTGAAGTAGCATTCATAATATGAACAAAACGAGATTCACTGCCGTCGATGCGACTCCGCTTACATTTCATTCAAGTAAAACTCTCAAAGTTAGATCGAATAATCGAAGCGAGGCAAACGAAAATTTCAAAACGTAATATTCAGTACCTTTGGAAATCGAACCAAAAGAGTCAGCTGTACAATTCACCTCGCCAGTGATAATTTTCTATTGATATTCGTGAAAATGGAAAGTATGAATATAAACGTAGACTTCCGCGTAGTTAGTATGAACTTGTCTGTCCGGGACAAACAAAGTTTTAGAAGATACAACTAGAAACGTTTCGATCATCATGATGTGGCCTTCTTCAGGACAATGTCAGAGTCGTACAGACCTGAGTCACTGTCGTACTCGGCGAGGTCGAACGAGTCACGCGTCGGTTATATAGGTTCGGTTGCGGGACATCATCCTGGTTGGCCGAGCGCGGCGGCCAATCAGCGCGGGGTGGAGCGGAACCGGTGGGGTTTGGGTCACTCCGCGCTTGGCGCCCGAGCGCGGTGGAGCGCTCAGGATCAAGCCATGATCAACATTAAGATTGTTCGGTGTTCTGGCAATCTCTATGGCTTATTTGATTCGTCTGGGCCACCAACGATCCTCCTTAGTAATAATACGGGTGCCGTCAAAATTAAAGTCGTGTCCTGCTGCGATCGTATGCAGGGCCACGGCAGATTCGGTTGTCCTACCGTACTTAAAATGTTGAATGTGTTTCCTCATTCTCTCTTCCAAACCAGCCGTTGCCCTGCATATCTGTGTTTTGAAATACAAATTAAAGAAAATGTAACAAGATTAAACTGAGTGAATAATTCAGACAAATGATTAAAGAAGATCTGCCAGGAAAGTTTAAATGTATCAAATTGTTTGTGAAATTTTTGTTACAGTTATCTTCAGACTTCCTACTCAATGCTTGGGAAAAACCACGTACGGATAAAACGTAATCAATTATTAAAAGTATTATAATGTTTACTTCAACATTTTCGTTGGCGTCGATGTGCGATTTGAATTGCTATATGAATTGAATTTCGTTCTCTTTTTATAAATTGTTCTGACGTCTCATTAATTCGAAGTACTGTTTATAGAGAATATTGAAGCGTAATGATCACGGTATCTACACAAATATCGAAACGCAGTTAAATATTAAAAGATAAAGTAAGACTGTTTTTTCTATATGTCCACTTTTTCCTGTGTTCTCAACCGATAAAAATGAGAAGAGAAGCAACACATGGGAAATTATTTCAATTCACGTCACCTTGAATTTTAAAACAAATTTTAAAACAACTATTACGCAGTCAAAATGTAAGATTATGCAAGGTTCCTGTCTAAAAATCAAATTTGTTTTGCTACCTGATTTTTGGCAATTGTTTAAGTAGAAAAATAATATACAGAGAGATCTACATTTTAAAAATAAAATATAAAGATAGAAAAAGTATTTCGTAACCCATAACCATGTTTATGTGTTTTGTATACCTGGACGAACCATGTTACATGCGTTGAATTTATTTATATTTTTTCTAGTACAAAAACTGTTTTTATCGAAAATTAGTCAAAAAAATGGATAAATTATGAAAATAATTCATTGATTCTCAAACTTCAATTTTTTGTATTATTCCTCTGTATGCGTGCTTGAGAACTGAAATTTGCATTCGTACGTCAAATTTAAAACGCAAGTTTCCATTGATTTTACAGATACACCAATTACCAATATACTCCACAAAACACTAACTTTTAAAATATTTTCACTACATCATACAACTGTTCCCTTTTTTTAAACCTTTTATTTCTTGATATAATTAATGTATCAGAGGTCATCTCGATTTCCGACGAAAATGTAAAAAATTGTTTTGCATTCAAGCATTACATCAACGAAATTTAAATAATGTAAACACTTAAGAGATACTAAACTGCTCACAGCTCCCCTGGGAGTTATTTTGTTTTTAATTTAAAATGTTTTGTTTCATTTTTTTTTCACTGCTTTATGATGAGGTCATGAAGTCACTACTTACAACAAACCGAATTTTGAAGGAAGAGATGTTGGACATCTATATTTTTACGTTCGGGGCGTGATTCATATATTTTAAATATTTTACGATCCTTGAAGTGCTGATTACATCCTGACTAAAATATTTTTACATTAAATTACCTAGTAGTTTACATATTCAGTTCCATTTTGTTTACAAACAGCTCATCTAAAAACCAAACACTAGGGTAAAATATTTTCTTTAACATATAATCAGAACTATGTTAGTAGAGATGCTAGTATTATTTATCTTTCTTATTTTATAATTTATTTATATATCTCGTATTTATAACAAAATCATAACATGAGCAAAAATACAAAGAAAATATTTTTTCTTCTCTAAAACATTTCTACATTGCGTTTATAAATATTCTTTCTTTTTCACATCCAGTATTTCACAAATCTTTGTTACATACTACATAAATTTCTCAAATAAAACTTTTGTTCTTATTAACCATTCACATTCCATTAATTTACATTCCCCTTGCCTGATTAAATATGGTATATATTATCTCTCTAAAACATGCATTGCACAATCCCATAATCTTACTTCTTAAAACTTTGACTGCCATTCTGCCCCCCAACTAACGTTACGGGATTTCCTACTTTTATCGCTACAAGCACTATCGTATCCATCGCCAGCCGCTTTCATCCCCTCAATTGTCTTCTCCATTGAAGGTCAGTAGAGGCCATCTAAGAGGCGTACCTGCCTACATACGCCGCTCACGTCCTGTCCGCAGAGAGCGCCTCTCGTGGGAGAATCGGCAAGTGCTTTTCCTCCTCGTCGACCGCTAACGACCTTTTTTTCTTCTTTCGCCCATTTCTCCGTTCCTTTTCGCGATCTCGCATTGCTGCGCGGTTGCCTCCGACAACGACGCCTTGATGTGACCCCCACCACCGCCGTCCTCCAAATCCTGACGGGACTCCAACTCCGGCTTACGGCCAAACCGATTTTAGAGTGCGGATTAATGTCCAGGGTATGTGGAGCAGACGAGAATCGTCAGGACCAGTTGATATGGTGGAAGTGATTGTTATTTCGTTTAGAAAGGTGGTAGATGTTTTTTAGCCACCAGTGCAATGATTGTGTAGTGACATATATTTACGTCGAAGTTGATTTTTTTTTCTATGAAATTAGAAAGTAACTTAGAGGAGATTCATGGTTGTTCTCATCCGTTCAGTCAGAGCACAAGGCAATGAAGAAACCACCCAAGTTGTCTCCACAATTTCCAGAAAACCACAAAAAGTTTTCGTCAGATGAGGGGGGAGGTTAACGTCATATAAGAGTTATCATTACTGATGTATGGGGGTGCGGGGGCAGGAAAGTATTTAAAACTGGTATTTTTTGTTAAGTAATTTAGGGATGACCCATGCTAATGTATAAGACCACTAACAACATCAGTCTATTTCGTCAATTCACAATTAGTCCAGTCGAAGTGTCATCGAAATTGCCGAACGGATGGTAAAATTAGAGAGCTAATTTTTAAAGATATAAGGATTGAAGCTCAATCTAATTTCAAAAGGTTTCCCAACAAAATTATGCTCCACCGGCGTCACCATCTTTAAGAAACAGGTTATTATCGGACTTCTTTTAGTTCCTGCGAAATATCTGCCAAAGGAACCATAATTTAGTTCATCTTGTTCTGAAGAAACTGGTTTTGGAGACAGTCTACACGAAATATGATTGAAATCGTGCTCACTGTTGTTGGGGTATCTTTTTTATGTATCGAGAAGGAAGAGGAATTCAGTAAATACCTCACGAAATTCAGAAAGGCTATATATACTCTGGGAAATGATGGACCCACTGCCGAACTGGATGCATTGTTTAATAAAGCAGTTCATTGAGAGAGAAGGAATTGGAAAATGGCATCTCTATCTTGCATGTGTGCTTTCCTATATGCGGTAGGCCACTTCTTCTACGCGAAATTCGCTCACTTGTATCTTCAAAATATTTTAACCATAGAAACTAAAAACCAGTCCAAATGAATACGATGTATTTACAAATAGTGCATGATTCACTCAGGATGATTGCAGCCATTCTGTACTATTAGACTGGACTAAAACGTAATTGCAATATTTTTCACATATATTTGCTAGATTGGAACCCTTACAAACTTAAAACGACACTGATAGAAATGTTGGTTATCTAGGCACAGAAACCTGAGCAATATTGGAAAGAAACGAAATATTAGTTATAAAATACCTACATAACCGGAAAAATCATCTGCCATGTTTTCAAATATTCATGAAAGAAATTTCCCTTTTGGTTCAACACTGTTACTTTGTGGTACTGAATATATCACACCTGTCGGGGGTTTAAGATTGTTGAATATTTAAAGTACCTTGCAATTATTGATTATTAATATTTTATAATTAACACGACGTGTTCTTGATAGATATCCCCTCCAAAATAAATAAATGAAATAAGAAAGAAATAACTAAGTAAACCAACTACGAGAATAATAAAAGGCAAGTTCACTGTTAAAGAAAGGCACTTAGTTTTTAATAAACAGACTGAGAAATTGTAGGCATAAAACATAAATACATGAAATTTATATAACATTTTTCCATTAGTCAGCGAGTCTGATATTACAGATTAAATAAAGCTTATGAGGTTTGTAACTCAGACATGAGTGTATGTTAAAGCAGCTTGTTGCTTACTCGCGAGTTCAGATGTATTCCACTTTGCAGTTCCTGTTTCACTGTTAGTGGAAGTCAGAAGTTATCAGACACAACTAAAATATACACCGTCGCTTGAATCACACTTTACACATTTACACTTTTGACGTTGGATTTCTATATCAGTGACAGGTTAAGATCAGACGATGTTTGCGAACAATATTAGGACGTTGAAACAGTTAACACCTGACCAAATAATCGAGCGATAAAGTATGTTACTGTCTTAACGATGCTCGAGATGAATATTTGGTTTACTCTTATAATTAAAATTCTACAAGTTTCTGGCGTCTGAGCGCGATGAATTTAGATTGGAATATGGCACCAGACGAGTGTCATTATCAATTGTCACTTTCTAGTTGGTGTAACGTACTGATACTAATTTCTTGTAGTTGAAGAATTGTACAATTGAATTGTTCACATTAAAGCGCGGTCGAACACTGAGTAGACACTGCAGCACTTAGTGGCGGCGGAGCGAGTAATACACTTAGCGGGCGGGAGTAACTCGAACTGTAATACCGAAGTGAACTGTAGCGCGTACCGTACCAGAGTGACTGTCTTGTCTCTAGTCAACAACTAATGTTTCCTAGGTTACATTTAGTTAAAGGATTATCTGATTTACTAAATTTAGTCACTTGTTTCGGAATTTCCAGGACTTAACATTGTTAACCTTAAGTACATATTTCTTCCGTGTTCCCTACACGTGGAGATT
>NNCF01128801.1:24032-112584 GCA_002313205.1 Laupala kohalensis
GGTTTAGGTCTGGGTGGAAATGGTGTACAGTTGTGGAAGGCGAACCGGTGGTGTAGCGGTTAACACCCTTGCGATCAAAGAAAGAGACCCGGGTTCGAGCCCCGGCTGGTAGCCATTTTCACCTGACCGAAAGTTATCATATTGTTAACCTTGTTCACATTATGTTGTCACTTGTCATGGAAATAGTTTCAGTTGATACTATTTAAACATATTGTTAATTGTTTATCAACTGGTTTGTTCTAGAATGAATTATTAAACACTATATGTTCATTTGTTAGTTTCTAGAACTTATAAATTTGTAGCATTCTGCAACACACTCAAGACATCAACCCCAAGACCAAAATGACAAGTTGCAAGGACGGAAGTATATATTCTTAAATATGTTACTATCTAAAGAAGATTAAAGATGCTACATTTTTTAATAATTGCAATTTAAGGCAAAAAACGCGCAACAAAATATTATGGACTCACGTGTAATATGGAAACTAAGTGGAAGATGAGTTAATTTGCAGTGCGTATTCTCATCTGAGAAACCTTGCTCAACATATCAATATTGTATTATCACGTTTTGAGGAGCATTTTCCCAAAAATATGCTACCAGGATTCTTGTAGCATTGTGCCATAATCTTGTGCTAAAATGAATCATTTGTGGTAAATATTTATCTGATTGCAACTGTGTTCTACCTTCACTCAAATTCTTGAGAAGATTTATCAATAAATATCACCCAGTGTTCTTCCTTCCCAAAGTAGCATCTTACAAATTCCAAATGCTTTTCTATTTGTTCAACAGTTTTACTAGTTATTAAATAGCCGAATTTTGACCATTACTATTCGTATGAAACGAATCATAACCATAACATCATAACCTTAACTTTTTGTCATTTACTTATAACTCAAAACCTCTTTCACTCCTTTTGAAGCGTTTTCAATGCTATACCTGCATTGCCTCCTCTTGTCCAACACTCAATCTACTAGTAATATTGATGCTCTTTAACTCTAATTCCATTGCGCAATTTGGATGATGTTGTTAGGTGGAGGTTCTTTACTCCAAGGAAGGAAATACGAAATCATTATAAAACATATGTCTCGGGAATCGAACTTTCTATCGGACTCACTAATCACTCTACCAAATTAGTTACTGACACTACTAACATTATTCTACCTTCGTAAGTACCGCATAACTACCAGAACTACAGGCGTAGGCTACAAGCCACTACCAGAACTACAGGCGTACAATAAAAAAATAAAAAAACGAGCACTCTTGAGTTCCCTTCGCTAAGTCTGGTCCAAATCCCACTCCCTCGTCTCTCTCTCCCTCTTTCATCCCTTTTTCCTCTCCTCAGCTTCTTCCAGTTCAGCACTCCACGTTGTGCACCCACTCTTCTCTCGCCCACTTGCCTCAGCGGACCCATATGCGGCAACTCAATTGCGGAACTTCGACGATTTGAAAAAAAAGAGAAAGAACTGCTTACTGTTGGGTGGAAGTTTCGAAGCACAAACAGCATAAATGTGTTGAAATGCGAGGCAGAGACCACGTTTCACACATAGAAATTTCAATTCATCGAGATATTATTCCAAAGGGATTCTGTGGTTCCACCCATCGGAGAAAGAAATGTGATAATAATGGAGATATATGAGGCAATGAACCATTTTATAGAATCATAAAATAACTCTAAAAGTAAAATAAAACAACAAATCACATACAACATTCAATATGTTCATAATTTTGATAAAAATTATGTCGAGGAAAGAAGAGAGCTAGAGGAATACATAACTTTCTCTCTAGTTCTATTATTTTGGGTTTAGTGAGTTTTTCACTGTACATGAGAAATGCGAATTTAACTTATTTATCGCCCTTTACTGTCGTTATTTTTCGATGTTGTCAGCATATACCCTGATAAGTACTAGCCTCATAATATTATATTGCAAAGTTGATGCCCTAAAGTATTCCGTTATATGAAGACAGTGGTCAAAACTTTGTGGCAATACCTAAATAAGCGTGAGACGAATCATTTCACTATAATTAGGGGAACACACAACATGAATCAGAAATATTTTTAAATACAGTATATGATATAATAAACACGAATGGAGACGATTAATTAACATAGTGCCACTGGTTCTTTTCACCTCCTTTCCTTTTGCTGCATGTACACTGCGGAGAAATATGCATTTCTTGAGGCGATGAAGTTCATTCAGCTATCTTCAATACGGCGTGTGGTTCTATGCACACTCTATTAGTGCTCTTTGGTCAGTATTCACTGTACACTTCTTACATCCTTACACTGGTTATTCAGAACCTAATAATCCGTCTAATAGTTCAAAATTCATTAGAATTCAATTGTAGTGAAATAAGAAAAAATATCTTTTATTGAACAATGTGAAATATTCTCCTACAATGATGGTCTCTAGTACAGGAAATACATTTTACGACAATGTTCTTGTTGTTTAAATTATTTTACAAGAATTCAAAAGACCAAGAAATTTGACTATAAACTTACATTTCAAAGGTCAAGTGAATTCATTTTCTCTCCCTGCAACAGATAGTTCAACATTTCATCCAAACTTATAATTCAAAATGACAATTGAAATAGTAATTATAAAGAGAGATTATTAAAGATTTAACACAATATCTAGGAGCTTGATTGACTTTCATTAAGCTAAAGCAATTGAAAAGGTAGTTAAAGAAAATTAAATCACAGAACGATATGCATGTTATGTACAGCGTTGTGTGTATATATATATATATNGCAAATTCACGTGCGCTGCTTGGAACTGGTCTTTTGTCACTGAATTAATTATTATTTATTTATGAATATGAAAGTACTGAGCAAAGTTGCTTGAGCGGCCGTAAGTGGGTCGGTCCAGCCTACTTAGGGCTCGGAATTTCTGTGATGACGAGAACGCTAAATAATTTGTCAAACGTTGGCATTAACTTTACTTTAAAATATACCTTTTATAAACATTATTATGACGTATTCTTTGCCTCGGCGATGTAATTCCTTTTTCGTTTAATGTTTTCTCAGATTTTCTGTAAAATAATTGGACGTTTTTAACATCTATAAAATATTTCTGGATTTATTGTTGGATTAAATATTTCTGCATAGTAGTTCAATGCCTAAATTTTGTACATTTAGTAAAATTCCAATTTTTAATGTATTTGTAGCTATAAAAATGTTTTGACTAAGAATATTCTTTATTACTTGTGGACTTGGTAATACATATTTAAACACACTTGTTAACAATCAAGTGTTAAAATACAATATGGATTACTAAAGTAATCAGAGCGAATATTCCGAGCGAGTAGACTGGTACAAATATTTCATGCGAGTATTGCCGTGTTAAGGAACTCAAGAAGCGAGTACTGCAGAAAGAGCTCACAGTACGGTGTGCGCCACGCCTCAATGTTGCTGTTTATGTTTGGAGCAAAATTCGCTGGTTAGTGCAATTGGTGTGCTCCTGAAAATCGCTATACGATCAATGCCTAGTTCTATGGAGAAGATAACATTAAGTTCGTATTCTGTTTTGAAGAATGTTCCAAAGAATTATTTTTATTTTTGCATTCTGCAAGGTAACATGAAGTTTTTATGAGAAGTGCTCAAATAGCTGCTGTAAGTATTAATAACTGCATAGCTATGATCTTATCCTAATCTATAAATGAAAATAATTCTGTGAAGAATGAAAACCAATGAGTTTATGTACGCAAAAATGTGTGACTGAATTATTATTACCGAGGGTTTGTATCTCACTCTTTTAATGACGCACCTGTCATCTGTAGTCCTGTCAGGAAGTGAAAGAAATAATATGTTTAATTCATAAACCATGCTATCACATATTTTTATCCAAATGACCAATCTTACCTTTTAACAGCATAAACGTATAGCATGTTACCACCACGCTGATGGCATTCTGCTTTTTTATTGATTCGAGATACATGAGTTCAATGTGTTCATGCGTAAAACATCAATTTATAACTGCAATGTTATGCAATTAATGTATAAAAATATACCGATAGAAGTCATTACACGATTTTCCCCTGACCATCAACTTTTGAATTTCCAAACTATTAAATTGCTGATTTCCATTATGATAGTGGTGACAAATGTTCAGTCAAATTATAATACTACACTGAATAATTTACCCCACACCTTTCTGGTAAAATTATAGTCCCATGGTGTTGTAAATTCCCTGTACTCTGATGCTGTAAAATCACAATCTCTGTGCGCTGTAAGTGCTCAATATTTCGGCGTGATATTCTTCCCGGCATTTTCAGAAAAAAAATACAGTAGGAAATTAGGACTGTGAAGTTTATGAATGTACTTTATTATTAAATTAATTGAAATAAATATAAAATAATTGTCTAATAAAATCACAAACCAATGAAAGTTTGTTCAGGATTTACTTTTGCTCAATTTAGCTATACGAAACGAGAAGTATTTAGGAAATAAAAATACATTATATGAAATAATCCATTTGAAGTTAACTTGAACGATGTACCTTATGATTTTCAATAAATTATCTCTTCTTGTTAAATTTCGGGTAATCGTCTTGCAGGATTTACGTAGATAATTAGTTAGTGTTTAATTTAATTTTAAAACTTGTACTAAACTATATCATGAAAATTGGGTGTAACCGTGATAAACGGAGTAACAAAGGTAATAAGAGACAATAAATAAATAAATAGTATTCAATTACAAATTTTTAATTAAATACACCCATGAATTAATTAAAGATCCCCAATTCTCATTCTAAAGATTCTCAGTAATATCATTTTCATCAAAAATAGTTTTTGAAATTCGTAAATATATTTGTCAATTATTTCTCCTGAAAGGCTCATAAAAGAAAGGCGCATTTCCATAGAAAGAAGTTTTTCTTATATTTCTATGGAGTTTATGTACATCAGATAAGCTTGCTACATGAAACAGTCAGATTAATTTGGTTTGAGAATTTTTATTATTAAATTCATAATCAAGAAATGTATATTGTAATTACGTCTATTATTTTTAAATATATTTTATTGAAATATTTACCGACTTGTCGAAACGTTTAGAGGAAATTTGTTGATAGAAATGTGTCAAATTCGAAATATGTTTCTGTAAATGATGGATTAATAACTTACAATATATTCAAGAAAACTGCCATCGAAAATATCGTTTTTGAGACAAATTATTTCAGTAAATTAAAATTAACATTATCGATTTTGTCTCGTCAAATATCACTTGTTCATTCATTCAAATTTTCACAGCAATCCTAAAGTGAGGACTTGAATAATTTGTTGGTACTGGGGTAAAAATAGGACAAAAAAGACTTTATAAATAAAGAAAAAGGCTTTCAAATTTCGCAAAATTGTACATTATTTGTCATAATTTTCACACATGAATAACTTACAAAAATTTAACAGTGATTTTGCAAATATAATATAGGTCAAATGTATCAAACTTTTAGGCTTGTTCACATGTGAATAATTTTTGCATGGAATGAAAACAAATTTGTGGGAAGTAATAAATTAAATATCTTGAAGTTACTCATACTTAGTTTTTTAAGTTTCTAAAGTTTGATATTATTGTGTTTTTTGACCTTGTCCTTGATAATCCTGCCCCAGATATTTCCTTAGTTTCTTTTAAATGAACATTTATGGGAAATCCAAGTGTTTATTGGCAGACCTTTTTTTAGATTTTCTTCATTAAAGTTCTCTTTCTTCTTAAGCTACTTTCGGATATATTCATTCCGCGTCAACCAATTTATATTTCTTTTAAAGAAAACACTTATATTGAATTATATTAAATGTTGAAACCGGGAAGTATTATAATATATTGACTGAATAATGACTCTATGATAGTTATTCATACTATTCCTTGGATTATGTCGACATGAATTAGAAAATTGCTGTTGCTTCTGCGTCGTAATGGTGGGTTAAATAATTAAATTCCAATTTCCGTCTGAGACGTTAAACTGATCGATGAACTTCCTGTAAAAGGCTCATCGTGGTTGCACCTTAGGTAAACTGATGGAAAGGCAACCATGACGTTCCTCGCCGACCCATGGATTGACTGATCAAGAATACACCACCCGACGAAGCATTCCTCGAAAATACAAGTCCAAGTCTTGAGTTACAAATATGATTTTTGCATTGAAATCTGGGGATACATTAGAAACGCGTAAATTATTTATTAAACTTTTGAAGAAATAAATTCAGCTTAAATATTAAGAACTTGGTAATTTTTGATAAATTCCATATTTTGCTATATAATTTTTGTTTCATTTTTTTTCAATTCTTTTGTAAGAGTTTCTAAGTTAAAAAGATATAAACTAGCAAATTATTGTATTCAGAGCTACTCTTCTCTCTACAGCAATTTTCTTTCAGAGAGAATCTCTAGATTTTCTTCTTTTTCACGATAATCTATAACACAATACTTTTGCCTCATATTTTACAGGAATATTTTTTCCGAGGAAACAAATAGAATTTTTAACAATATCTTAAAACTTTATTTTCATATTATCGCCAAATACTATTTTAATTTCATTCCGCAATTTAGGGGTTAAATTTAAGTTTCGTTTATTCTGTTTTTACTTTTCAATTTGCTAGTGCCCCAAAATCTTTTGTTCGGATTGCTACTGAGTACAAGCAGACGTCGCCCTCACATATATTACAAGAAATTGCATCACGACCATTGACGCTAGGAGTCAGTCTTATATACCGATATTTTCTATGTAGTCACTGCATTAAGTCTATTCATGCATGTTTATTCTTTATTTTGTAAATTCTTTCACATTCAAAAGGATGTAACTTTAAATTCGTAACTTTTTCATTTCATTAAAACCGTCCTATTATTTCAAAGAATTCGCGGTGTTGATTATTACATGTTCCAGAATTTCCCTCATCACTGTTTTGGTACTTTATTTTGGCACGGCTACCTATTGCAACCCTAACAATATCTTGGATTTCTTATTTTCAGTGTTCATTTACCATTCAGAAAAGATCCTCTATTGTGCTCTACATAGTTTTTTATGTTAATTAGGGCAAACATAATATAGTATTCCATAAGATGTATACAGTTTAGTAAATTGACATATCCTAGTAAAATATAGAATGGATTACAAGTTAACTTCATCACATTTGATCATAAACGTTTGAGCCGCGGCAGCAGTTACTTCAGATCACAATTGAGAGAGACGCCAACGGAGTCATACGCAGTCTAGTGGAGTCAAGTTATCAATTTTCTGTGCAATTTTGTTTACAAGTAGAAACACGAAGAAAACAATCTTATTTTGTTCAGAAGGCCCACAATAAAAAGGTAGATAGCGGAAAAGATGTCATTTTAGTGAGCGGTAGTCGCAGTGCATTTGCAATTTGTGGGAGTTTAACTTAGCAATTTTTACATTCCAAAAAATCATAAAGTGAATATTACGAAGCGTGTGGTGCCGTGCAATGTAATCAATGAAAATTAACCATACGGACACGTGTAAGACGTGAGACCTGGGTCTAGGGACACTGGGCGGGATTTGACGTCAAGCGAGGACAGATTACGTGGAATATTTCTGCCATCTAAAACAATCGCCAACAACTATACTCAAGTTATCAAGAGTTTGGACATCAAAAGAACAACAATAGCGGACTACAGTGGTGTTTCAGGACAGATACCACCAATATTTTAGAACAAAAACCCCGACACTCGTTAAGACTGCCTCAGATTGTCGTTTGATATTAAGATCATCGTTTGGTAGCACTTACACTACCTTACGGGTGTACCAACGTTATGGAAACAAAAAAGAGACTACCGTAAAATGAATTTTGTTGAAAGTAGATTAAAAAATTAAGATTTTTGAAATAATTTATGCAATGTATTTTATTCATAGGTATATTAATTTTGTGTTACTCTACAAAGGATAAAAAACGAGTATTTTAAGGACAGGCTCTCTTACAGGTATTTTGTCAAGTTTGCCGGTAGTGAATACAACGTATAAGTTGAAAATATCACTTATTCGAGTAATGTACGACATAGGAGGAATAAATTGAGTAGGTTGGCAGTTCTCCCGAATTTGGTAACTTTTCGTACGACAGCTAGACTTTAGAGAGGATTTCCTATGCACGTTTTTCCGTCCATTACAATGACCTCAGTACGGTTGCTTGTTGTGAAGGGACAGGCAATTGCAGGAATACATCCAGTGTGCCTTAGGATTAATAAAAAAATACTAAGTGCTGAAAAGAAGTCTTGTCGGAGAATGGTTAAGATTCTTTCTATAAATTTGCAGTGAATTGGAGTGTTAAAGAAGAGACTTGAAAATTAATTTTTTTTAATGTTAGACTTAAATAAATTACTGAAATGGATTTTAAACATTCATTAAAATAGTGTGATTTTACTTATAAGTTTATGTTAATTCGTAGGGAGTGTTTTTGTCAAACAGGATGGAAAGTATTGTGAATGTTTTTGTTAACTATCATGTTAAGGGGGAACTTTACTGGATAATTGAAATATATTATAACTCTTGGTAATTTTATATGGACGTTTGGGTCAATGGTGTAATTTTGGAGTACATTTTGTACAATTAGTGGGTAATGTGGTCGAGTCAAAAGGTGAAATGTGATTATTGGTTTTTCCGACAGTAGTTTCCCTGGGTTGCAAAGTAGACGTACTGGACGATTTTTTCTGTTAAGATCAATATATAGATATTTATTTAGATTATAGATAAGGACGTAGGAGGTATAATGAAGCTGCTCATCTTGTGTCTCAAAACTACTTCGAAACCTTCGAAGCCTTCGTAGCAAACGGGGAAACCTGACATATCGAGAATGATGCTCAAATTTGAGTCTCGACACGATATTAACATACTTATTGTTGCTTTGTACCTATTCATTTTGTTTATTCTTTTTATAGGTTTTCTGTGAATGTTTCCGCTCACGTTATAGTATATAGTATGTAATTATTTCATATAAAATAAGTAGAAAATTGTTTAGAAAATGGAATGTATATTCATTGAATATGTTGTTTGTTTTAATGTTATACTGTTAGTTTATGGATATGCCATCAAGATAGAGTAAATGTTCTTTGTGATTATAATTCAATATTATTAACGACGTTAAACGAACCACTAACATTGCCTTGAATGATACACGCTATTTTCAAATGACTTCGAGTGTAGTCCATTTCTCTTCATTTAGAAAACATTACCTGTAATTAAGAGTAAAGTTTCCTCTATAGATAGCCAGCTAATCGTTCTACTAATAATTACTCTGAGAGTTTCGCAGGCATTATATAACTCACAAAAAAGCAGATATCTGATATTTCACTTCAACTGTGACAAATGAAAGGAAGCCTTCGAGGAAGAAACACAATTTTCAGTATCTTTCACACATAATGATTATTCTACGCGTAAAAGATGAATTAAAGATAAAATGTAAAAGATGACATATAGATAAAGCGGAATTGGAACAATCGAGAACTTCAAATAAAAATGTAAAAAAATCTATTTGAAGTTTTCAACCCTTGCTTTTTTTAATTCTTCGTTGATTTATCAAAAAAGGGTTCATGGAAGATAATTGAAAAAATTAATGTTTCTAAAAGAAAATTGATGGTTGCATGAAGTAACTGAAGTAACGGGTTTTTTAATGTATTCTCGCTCACAAACATATCTGTTCTCCAGTAATTACGACGCGTAGAAAAAAGGGAAAATATACTGGCAATTACGAATATTATAACAAGTTTTGACATAAAGCTATTTATCCTGTGTTTTGGAAAGTCTATTTAAAAACACATAATATCAATATATGACTTATCATTAAGTTTTCTGTAATATTCGTGTCCTTGGCACCAGGATGGAAAGGACACAGGGCCTGCAAACCTCGACAGGATCTGCAACGCGCATTTCTTGGCTGTGTTGCGGGTATGTATATTTTTCACGAAACATTTTTCTCCAAACACACAAATTCTTTATATCGGCAGTTGTTTGATACTGCTACAACGCGTTATTCATATTTTCAGATCTCAAGTGACAATTTGCAGTGGAGGTTTGTTTTCGAAACTAAAGGTTCAAAGTCATTGCACATTCTAATATTCGTTTCTCAGTCTTCATTATACAGAATTGTACATTAAACTCTCGAGCAGGCGCACTAATTACTGTTACACGAGAGGGGGCGCGTTTTTTCAGGTTTTATTAAGAAAAAACCTCTAAAATATGTTTTATTTGGAGCAGAAATTTTTGCCAATAATTGTTGTATTTGTATTCTTTGCACGACCACCTTTCACGCATTTGCTGCGCTTTTACTACCGGTATTTCAGACTTCACCAAAACATCATTCTACTACATGGATATCTGTCTAATACAGCCCTTCTGGTAATACAAAAACTATATTTACCATAAATATAAAATAGCTGGCTGTAAATACTCGAATCACATCTCACGGAGTCTCGAACGCAAACGTTTATGAGCTGAGACACTTAATTGAATTGATTGATGATACATTGCATTGATTCCTATACAATAGAGAAGCACTACTCACACTGAACAACCATACAAGAATTTTGTTTTGAAACTGTTTCTCAACTGGTGCAAGTGAGGTCAAATACGACTTCACGTATTTGACTGGGCGCCCGTGGCAGAGAGTACAATGATTGAAGTAGGGCCCCAGATAATATCTCTTACCTTCACCCATAAAGCTGTAATATAATCTAAAATATTGTACACATTCTGATGTAAGAATACATTGATGACAATTTAATTACTTCTCAAATATTAGAATATATCTTTAAAAAACTTGTGATGTTGCACTCTGTACAACAGTGAGACCGCTCAAATGTTAAGCAAGAGGGTAACAAAATATCTTAAAACTTAGCATCATACACAAAAATTTCAAATAAAATAGAAAATATTTTAAAAGGGTCATTCACTCGCGCTAAAACTGCATCATCTACCCCCTTTTTGAGAAAATGTATGAGGGTAACTTTGAAATCTGCAATAGGAAGCCCCGTTTTTCTTATTGCAGATTAAGATTCTACGATAAAAATACGTAAATTTTGATTGCAAGATTTTTCTAAAAGTTGACGTTGTAGCCTTTAAAATAAAGTTTTCAGAAAATCTCAACAAATGTGCATCACATTAAATAAAAGATAAGTTTGTGTTCAAAATAAAAATAATTCATATGATGCCCAACATAACCCCCTGTATATGTTCTCCAGTACAAAGTTTTCCCCCTCTATATTTTCCCCAGTTTACTTTTCTGGGAGTGGATGGGGTGATTTTAAAATTACAAGTTAGAACCCCAGTTTTTATTACAAATGGGGATTCTCCAGGAACATTGCATAAATTTTATTCTACAAACACTATGAAAATTTTAATCGGAACATTTTTTAGAATCGTTCTGGATGTCGCAACAATTGGCAGAAACCCAATTTTTGCAAAATGCACGAAAATAAATTGATATTGGGTAAGAAAATCGAGTACTTCGTGTTTTTTACGAAACTATACAGTGATATCCAGGAACAATGCAGTGGCCGTAGTAATATTGAGTTTACTTTGGGGTACTCGATTAAGGTAAAACCCTTTCGAGGTGCTTGTTATTAGTGAGTCCCGTCTCTTCTCACTGTCACGTTCGATATGTTGACCTTCAGTTTAAATGCCCTATTGGCTCCCCATCCAAATGAAAGTAGATTTTAAAACTGCTTCATCCATTTCCAGATGATGTAGAAGGCATCGTTGAAAAGCTTGTTTATAAAATGTTTAACATGTATTTTTCTTCGATGTGTGATTCTTAAGACTTCCTGCAAAATTTATTTTAACAGCCTGAAAGCTATGTATTGGAAAAATGTTTCAGAGAACAGTTTCTTATTTATTCTGTAAAACCTGGTCTGCAATAAAAAATAGGGGTTTTTGTAGAATATTTCAAAAATACCCCTAACTCTTACCTCAAAGGGGAGATAGATAGCCCAGCTTTATAACGGGTGAATGGCACCGTTATAAACATTAACTTTCTATTTGGAATATTTTTATGATACTTAGTTTTTGGATATGTCTATGTCTAAAAAATTATCTAAAAAATCTCAAAGTGTCTCTTTAATTGAACCATTATATATAGTGTATGAGAAGAAGGAACCTTATGAGGAAAATTGATTTTCTTGATGTTTACGATTAATCACTTTTTCCTTATCTAAATAAGTTACAAAATAAAATAAATAATATACTATCCTAGAAAGTTCGGCTATTCATTTTCACGATTTTGAAGATATAATTTTCTTTGTTTACTCTTATCTCGTAATATTTTCCAGTAAGACGATTAGAATTCCAATTCCAACACACGTAATATCAACTTATTCTTATCTTTCTCTTAGGGAGTGGATAATAAATACCCACCCAAGATAGAATTGCGTTCTGACGGAGTATCCTCTTGGTACGAATCAGTCATGATGACCGATTTTGGTATAGCATAAGCTAATAAGAGACTGTTATGTAGGTACTACCTCTCTGCTAATGAGATGTCTTTTGGGAACACGCATGAATGCGTACGTGCAAGATACGGCAAACATATTACCCATTCAAATGTATGATTCGTCGTTGCATATCGTCATTTCAGCCCTTGCAATTATATTTTGCTCTGAAGAGATGAATTAGGTAAAAATTGAGTTGACGTTGAAATCGAGCGAGCGTATTTCTTCAGAACACTTTCTGAAAAAATTATACAAGGTTAAAATTTTCGTTCGGAATCAATATGATTGGTCGGTCTTGCATCAAATCATAAATATATAATTTAGAAAGTGCTACTTTTTAAATGAAATATCCTGTAGCCGATTTTCCCCTCCTACAAGGGCGCATTTGGTACTTAAAGGCATCAGAAGTACAAAAATTTCGATTGCTGTGTTGAAATAATTATAAATTAAGTCCACAATGAAATAAATTCCACGCCACTGAAGTATTCGGAGTTATTTTAGTTCAACAATCAGTTACATTTAGGACGTTGTGTTGGAAGAAGGAGTTGTGTCAAGGAGGATGTCTTCTGAAGCAGTTTATTACTTGAAATATATGCCATACTCTAGCGTAGTCAAAGAAAAAGTAAGTATGCACTTCTCATTTTTATGGAAATTTGTGTCATAAACCTTGTGATATGTGGTGGAATTCGGGAAAAAATTGAAAGGAGTGGTATAGAAGTATTGAATGTATGCATTTACTCATTATGGACGGAAATGATAAAGTATACAGTAGTTGCATACCTTAAAACTTTGTAAATGTTACTCAGTGGTACCAACGAATGATCTTGAAATGATATTGGGAATGAAACACATTGATTTATATCTGCAAAAAGTATGGTTCTGAAGTATTAAAGAAAATAAATAGATGTAATAAATAATGAATTTGAATACAAGACTACATGAAGTGAAAAAGTGATTAGCATAGCAATAGTTACGTGCATATCAAATTATGTGGAAATGTTTTTGGATAGGGTGGCAAACATTAAATGAGAATATGCTGGATGTGCCATTGAAAATTAAGAATAGACAATGGTTTATACTTATAAGACAGACCATGGAAATCATGACTGCATGTCGTGAAAGCATTGAAATAATATAATGTAATAAAAATAAATAAATAGTTAAAGACTAATGACCTTATGACGGACGAATCCTATATAGAAATATGTAGTATTCATCCATCATAAGGTCGTAAGTCTTTATTTATTTATTTTAATTTGTTAGCAAAAAATGTAAAGTAAAAGCCATAATGAAACGATGAACATTGAATGACGGCGGTATAAGATTCTATAAAGGGACTCATTTTCTTTCTACCAACAATGAATTGCTCGTGACTATGGGATTCTCATTTTCATTGAGGGCTTTTAGTACATAATCGACCTACCCATTTTGCTTCTGAACTCGCGCCAAGACTTAAGAATGTCTGTGGCGCTATGATGTGATTTTGAACTATCATAGAGTGCAGTACCTGAAAGTTCGCGCAAGATAGTATTAGTGTCATCCTTATCCATTGTATGGTGCAAGAATCAAACTCTGGCGTGGTTCGATTTCCGACCAGCCCCTCGCGAAAGCGTAACAGAAATCCCCAAACTGTGGACACTCTTTCCTTGATATATATTTGTGATGCAGTTAGGTCTTATATAAACGATAATTACTAGTACAATCAAGTAGGTCTTGTTTTAACAGATGCCCGCATACCACCAGAGAACACTTACCTCACTTTTCGTTATTATCAAGCGAAACAAGTACACGTTCAATTTAATGTTTACACCTTAATATTTCAAGTTCAGTGAGGTATAAGAAAAATAATTGTTGAGGAGCACATAATATTTTCTTCTGACTTCCCTTTCGAAACAATGTAGAATATAATCCATATTAATATATAATTGCGTAACGCGAAAACGTGTCTATCTGTTTGCCACCTGATCACGACTAAACCAATGAACTGATCGTGATGAAACTTGGCAAGGAGATAGTTTCGATGTCCACAATGAACGTACGTAAACCTTTAATTTAAAAACTGTCTCTTATACNTTTCGATGTCCACAATGAACGTACGTAAACCTTTAATTTAAAAATGTGTGATTAGAAAGGTAGAAATGATTTTTGACAATAAATGTCGATAAAGTAAAAAAAAGAGTTATATAACCTTACACTACTTAAACGGTTAGAGATAGGAGACAACTGTAATATAATTTAAATATAAAAGGCAATATTATTTGCCCCAAAGAAATCCAGAAAAAAATCCGAGAAAATATATGTTTTTCAACAAAAATTAAATTAAATTATGGATAAAAAAGTTATTTAAATAGAAGTGTTATTTAAATATTATTTTAAAAAAAGTTATTTAAATATTATTTAAAAGAAGATACTTCAATTTAGGAGAGTAATTTAAGGAGAGAGAAATCAATCACTATCAAATTTAATGTATTATTTATTCTGTACATTTAACAAAGATAAGAAACGTTTTTAAATCATAAAAGTTCAACGAATAGTTTAAATTTTACAAGAATTTTAATGAAATGGTGCAGTCGTATCATGCCTCGGAAGCAAAAATTTAACCGGCATGGTCCGAGATGGTGTAATGTATACGATGATTCTATTAATTTTTTGTTATTATGAATTTAAAAACTTATGATGCTGTGCATTTTTTTAAAAACCAGTAAGTAAAATAATTTCGATCTTCCAATATAAATAGATGTTATTTTTTCCAGAGTCAAAGAAGGTTAGTTTAAGCAACGCAATCAGCTAGTTAATAATATAATTGTAAAGTATCCCAACTGAAAACACTTGGTAGAACTGCTCTTAACAATCGTACAATATTTTAACGAGAGCGTGACTGCAGGTGACAGATTAGAGAAAGATAACAGTTGGGAACCAAAAAGATTTAGAAAACAAATTAAAAAGATATAGTTTCCTAATAGGCGTAGAAAATTGTGACAAATCTTTTAAAAATGTAGCTATAGAGGAAAAACAACATTGAGCAGATTTTGCTACAAAGTGATAGTTATTTTCCATTTTTAGACCAAGTAACGTTAATCTCAGAAAATATGTAAATAGGTTAAATATCAGCTAGTATTTACGTAATAGTTAATAAACATGTAATGTCAGCATTTACCAAGGAATCCGCGAATGATTTCGTTTACATGCGTACCTTAAAATTTACAACATCCATTTAATACAAAAATATTCATAACGAGAGAAGTTAGTTTATCATTTACACTTTGATAGTTTGGAAGCAACGGCTTTCGAGTGTTAAAAAACTTGTAAAACAATACATTTGCGCATATAAATAAACTATCGCTAAATAAGCATAAGTTTCCGTCGTATTCATTTTCGAGGTTTCGTGTCGTGAGGATCGTGTCGGGAGAACGCGAAAGTAGGAGGGAGGAAACGGGAGATCGTACGATAGAGACAGCGGTAGAAAGACGACAGCTGAAGGTTCGCGAGCTGCACCACAGATGAGACGTTTGCCGCAGTCCAACCCTTTCCCTTCCGTGTTCTCCATTCCGCAGCTGCTCACCCACCAACCCTCGCCCCCCCCCCTCCGCGTCGTAACCGCGACCTTGTCTCTGACGACGAGATCCCAGTATTTGCTCTCTCCCCCTACAATGGCTTCATCTCGAGATTTCGCTTCAGAGAATATAATTCCCTTTAAAGTATTGTTTGGGGAAAATACGAAAATCTGCTATTATTATAGGGAGAAATTATTCTCTGGTAAGACAGAATTTTTTGCTGAATTAAAAAGAAAATAATTTCTGATGATTTCCTTCTCTTGAAAAAACAAATCAACTTTGATGAAGTCATCCTACAATGAGGAAGGTTTTATCACAGTAAAATAATCATTTCGGACTTTTTTCTTCTTATTTACTGTGCAATGTTTGCCTGGTTATTCACATACGAACATCGACGTAAAACATGGGATGTTGACTGAGGAACCTTGGATTAAGATATTAGTACCTCGATATCATCAGTTTAAAGCCCCTACTTAGGTTAAAAACCTTCCACAAACATAATTTTATAAGACAAGTTAATAATGTATTATCGTTTAAAGTTTAAAGTAGGAATAACTTTGACGTAGATAAATACAATAACGTAATATCTTCGTGATAGATACAATAACGAATCCAAATCATCTAATAATACTAAGTATAGTGCATGTCATATTTTGATGTCCAATTGATGAACAAAGTTTAATTATACTGATCTCTCTATTTTTTTAAATCGGTTAAATTTCTTCAAACGTTAAGATAGTATGACACAAGTTCAATAGGGAAAATCAGAAAATCAATAACTTCTTTTTTTTAAATTGTTCATCAAAATTATACCGCACATATTAATTCAATCTCTCTGTCAAAGACAGTGTTTTTTATCGATATCTCCTAGGTAAGATTGATTGGTGTGTATTATCTCCGTGTAGAGTATTGTGTATTTCTGTATCTGGGCCCTGCATTGGTTATCGGATCCCATGGATACGGCTACTGTTATTGAGCATGACAAGAGGAATCTCTTACAAGTTTCCTTGTCTTCAGTATCAAGTTTGTTCTCATCATCATTGTTCTCAGGAATAACCATATGCGTCAGGTCTGAAGATGATTCAGTGAGCCAAATATGGAATAACAAAAGCCAGACATTCGTGAAGGAAACATTTTAGTCTGAGGAAATATAATTCCAACTTGGGGGGGGGGGGGGACAATAAATGTTATTTAAAACGAATACATCATTTAATATTTCTTTGGTATCAGATACTCGTATTTCTTGACATATCTAAAAGACGTAACGAAAATGATCAGTATTGTATTTCCTACTCTTATGCTTTGCAGCTGAAGGTGATATTCAGCTTGCTCCACTTTCTCTCTCTCGGACTTGTCCCCCAGATCTTGATTTCCGTTGCATTCAGATCTTGTAGAACATCTCCATCTCATCTTACTTTCAGTTTATCTTTGCTACGTGGTTTTATCGGATTCCAATTTGTATCTCTTTTTGTTCTTCTTGTATGTCCCATTCTTTCTTAATATCCTGACAACGCTATTCTTGCAGATATAATTTGTCTTACCATGTACTGATGTTTTATTGGAAATCATAAACTTGGTTTTTGTCCTACGTCTTTGATTGTAATAATTAATTCTCGCGTGACAGAATATTCTCTCTTAAATTCTGTGTAAGATATAAGAAGACTTGGTACTTATTAGAGATTCCGTGTTGTACTACCACTACAGTATTAATTTGTTTTTTCTAGACAATAATTTAGTAATTATCATTGTATATAAATATTTTAATTCGTAAGTTATTAATCTAGTTTTGATTTTAACTTGTAAACAAGTGTTGAATAAATATCATTATTTCATCTCTCATTATCTCATTTTATTGTCAAATTATATTATCATATTTTTTCTTTCTTTTTCCGAATTTTATTAGTTGCTTTTAATTGCATGTAGATAATTAGTCGACATAGTTCACCAAAGATAGTACACAAAAAAGGCGTTTACTATACATAAAATTCTGTATTTATTTATTTTATTTTGGGAGAAACCATTTCCTACTTTGAAAATGGATTAAATTGAAATAATGTCGTTTATCATGGAAGTAAGATTAAACTGAAAAAATGTGATTTACCAAATCATGTAATTTAAGCAACAAGCTTTCTTCGAAATGTGATCGAAAATATTTTTCTATAAAAACAAAGGCTGTTAAATGTTAATACAACTTTTTACATTTCACTCAACCGATCCCAGTGACTTCATACTGGAAATATGAAACCGCGTAGTGATTTTTAATTTTAATAGAATAATCATCAGGCATTTTTCTTTGAGAGTAGAGTTTTACTACTTTCAAATGCATTAAAAGTTAGTATCTGATGGATGTTAACAGAGTGATAAAAGGACTTTAACTGAGCTCTGCAAATGCTCGTTCGTTAATATTAAACCCAATTAATATTAAAGGTAAAGTAAAATTGATCTTCGTTGCTGTTTCTGATTAGTAATCAGCCCTGTGAATATTCAATATAAAGTACAATCCCGACGTTTGCTCGACGAACACAAGGTTCAAGTGAAATATTAACCAGCCTGCCACGACGCTGAGATCTCGCGTAATTAATAAGTTTCGACTAGCGAGCAGAATGGAACAAAAACAGAAACTTTTTTCTCCACACATTTTGCAATCGGGCTCTTCGTTCTCATGGGAGGGAAAAAGGTCTATTTTCCTGATCGAGATAATCTCCTGTCCATCAATTTTTACAATTGAAAGTTTACGTAGAATTGAAGTCTACTGAAAGGGGGAAGTGAATATAAATCATGCTTATGAAGGGAACTCCGTATTTGGATGAGAAAATCTTTGTACTAAGATTACTTTATTTTGTGAATTGGTAATATAGTGTACTTTGTATATTTAATTCAGAATCTAGCAGGTTATTTTGACTTACTTCAGATTTAAAATTGCCATTTATGCGTTAACAGCACAAAAATTACATCTTACACTGCAATAGTATAGTTAGTTGGATTTATTCATACAGAAAATTTCTTGAAAACATGGTTTAATTAGGTTATTACAGTATCAAAAGGAAACTGATCACATTTTTTGTACGAAGACAATTTTTTAAATTAATTAAAGACACGAAAACGATATGCAAGTGATGGGAACCGCGGATGAACAAATATACATTATATTGCTTGAGTTGGATGACGTGTAAACTTGCCATTATCTGATACAGTTTGACAAAAATTCATTCTATCATGAAAATTTACTCGTATTTTTGTCACACTGTTTTATCAGAACAGTTGTAAAAAACTTTTATACCAATAAAAAGTCGTTTATTTTCTCTGTTTGATAGATAAAATGTTGCTTTCGGTTTTGAGAGAAAAAATATTTGCAAGATATATATAATATATATTTCTGAAAACGTTATGGTGTAGCTATAATTGACCAAGTCATAAAAAAAAAGTTCATCAAATGTTTACGACGGATATTAATGTAAAGTATTTTCAATACACGGTAACATAATTTGCATAAAATACTATTTTAATTATCTTGGATCGATCGGTGAATATTAACACTAAACAAATGTAACGCAAGAAAACATCTGCAGAAGTTTGTGCATTAATTTTTTTTTTGTTCAACGCAATGAGTGAAAGCTATCAAAAATGTAATATCTTTAAAAGAGTAATGCATGTTCAATATGTATTCTCAAGCATGGTGCATTAAACTATTTTTTAAAATAGAGAGAAAAAATTCCAGAAGAAAATATTTCGCATTTCAATACGTATTATTACGAATATCTGTTTCCATATCAAAGTCCTAACTAGATCATGAAGTTTTCTTCCTGAGTTTAGTCACTCAAATGTCAATATAACAGCAAGAAATATCTCACGTGATAACAGATTTATTAACAATAAAGATTCACGAGCATGGAGCGTTATTATTTTTCTTAATATTTATAATATAAGATATTTCCTTTTTACGACATTAACTTTCAACGCCTGAGTAAAGATGGTACGTAGAAATGAGTTTTTAGATTACATTAAAAAGTCAGCAACACTTTTTTTTCATTAATACCTAGGAAATTGGATAGACCAACAAGAGCAACCGAGCACGCACAACATGGAAACCCTTCGCCTACTCATTCTCATCGCCAAAATCTAGTGACAACCAGTGCACACATGTGTTGCATCCAAAAATGCGCAGCGGGAAGCGTTTACAAACATAGCGAAAGCATACAAACCTTGTTGGATACGCGTGTCACACCTCCCGACAGCACGCCTGCCTCTGTTGGATGCGATAAGCTTCCGGCCACTCCTCTTCATACGCGGAGAGAGATGGAGTGCCAGGAGGGATATGGAGGGGAAGGAACGAGGATGGAAGGGGTGTATGAATGGTGGCTATAGGGGATAGAAATGGTTCAACAAGAGTGCACTAGCAAATTCCTTAAATTAACCTCGGACTACCGTTTTATGGAAACAACATGCACAGATTGTACATACGTATGTGATATACAGCACGAAATAAATTATTCCGTATGTGTACATAGAAATTTTTTATGCAACGAACTGATTGATATGAAATATATCATTGAAAAAGAGAGATCATTTTGTACCGTTTCACTTGATATACTTCTATATCTAGGGAAAGTTGATAGCTATTTCCATTCCTATGTAAAAAAACGTATATTTATAGCACTTATATGGTATAATTGAAGTTATATCATGTCTACATATTCTACCTAGCGCGAAATAGCGACAATGAGAACCTTGAAACCGATTGGATGAAAGTGCACGTTTATCTCCCTTATTTTAGTTTTATCGGTAACCGTTTTGTTGACGACACTCACTTTGCTTCCATAGAAGTGGATGCACGACATTAATAGAATGTCGGAGTTTGGAAAAAGCTTTATAGTTCCATTTGTTGCTTGAATAAAGAATATTTATAATGGAATGTCAGTTTGGCTGGTTTCCGGTATATGCTTGGAAATCAATTTATTTTGTGTCTGAAATTTATTTTAAAAAATATCTAAATTGGATTGAAATTATTTGGTCTCGCATTAATAAATACACTGACATAAAATAACTTCATTTTAAATACTCATTATTTCAAGCGTCTGAAACAATCACGCGACATAGTTAGACCGCACATTCTCACAGTACTGCAAATCCAAATATTGTCGCTATTTAAGTATGCTAAACATCCATGTTGGAAATTTCTGAATAACTCTTTCGAACGTACTTCTAGCAGTATTCCTTGTAGTACTTATAGAGTAGTCTTATTCTATATTTTAAGTGAACAATAATGAGGGTCAGAAGTCATTATCAGTCAAATATTATTTATGGATCGCTTGTGTTGAACTGNGTCATTATCAGTCAAATATTATTTATGGATCGCTTGTGTTGAACTGTCTCTTTACCTCTGTATTGTCGTTCTAGTGAATGAAATAGTGTTAGTCACAGTATAATAGATAAGTGTTTTTTTACAGATTTGTCTTTCCCTGAGTTTGCGGAGACGTGCCCATTCATAGCGGAACCTGATTCCGCAACACGACACACCTATTGCCATTGTATCATTGCAGAAGTTGACAGAGTTTATTTGTAATAATATTTAAGTATTCTAAAGAACTCGCTTTTGATGCCAAAGCAACTTAGTCATTAGTCATAAATTTGGAACATCCTTGTGATACGAGGAGGAAGTCGACATTAGGTAACCTAGAGCAGCCGCGCACAAGAATGCCCCTGTGCTGAGACATTCGCAAAAACATTGCGTTGCCCTGCTGCATTTGGACAGATGGCAGCGAATGTTCGGAATACCTCTTTAAGGTTAAAATTTGCAAGAATATTTGTCAAACTTCGTAAACTTTCGCCACATACGTCTGGGGCAATTTTCCGTGGAACAAAGTTCTACGAATCACGATCACAAAATCTAGAATCACTCTGGAATTATATACACGCACTTATTTGATACTATATTTTATCTCATCTGTCGTAGAGAATTTGTGAATTGTCATTTCAGTAGAAGGAAATAAAGGGAATCAACACGCAAACGTTTAGACTTACGGGAACATTCGACAGACACCAGTAAAAAGCACCGAAAAGGTGAGATTTATTTGTACAACAGGAAAAGATAAACTCCAAATTTACTCCATTGCAATTCCTTTTCAAGTAATTCTTTGCCACAGAATTGAGTATTGAAACAACAGATATCGACGCAGAGGTTTGAAAAATAAATGATTTTTGGAGTGATTTAGTGAAAGTATTGTCCATAAATTATACTTCATAATACTGCAGTATTGTTCAATAATTAAAGAGTTTGGCTGTAAAGCATTGTAACCAAAAACAAATTTAAAAAATTGAGACAAGATTTAAGCAATGATATTATTAATGAGATTACGTCTATGGGACGATGGAGAAAAATAAAAAAAGGAAGGCACTCAGCAGAATCAGAACTTCTTAATGTATAAACTTGATCTTCAATGCACAGAATCCATGCCATAGTTGTCTACAGATTCTGCTTTCTATTGTCTGTAACAAAGTATCAAAGCCTTAGAAAGAACTTTGATGAAATAAATACCTAAGGAAAACTAGTGACTATTAGCCATAACTACTGCGAGAAAAATAAAAATTGGGAAGTAATTGAACTTTTGATCTTCTTTTGCTTGGATGGAGATAATCCACAACATTTTTGTGTTTTCCAAAACAAAGTACTTTTGAGGCAAAAATTAAAACAGAATTAAATAGTAAATAAAAAACCTTTTAAAAACAAGCTTTAATTTAAGCAATGTACTAAAATGAATAAAATATGTTAAGGTTTTATTAAAGTAATGCAATGTCAAATGCTAATACATTCACATTTCACTCGTGGCGAATTATTTCCGGAAAACTTCCCTTGAAATATAATGATAAGATAAGAAGTTAAAACGAAAAGCATAGGTTATGTAAAGTTTTATACATACTTGTATGAGAGAGACGGATTGTATTTCAAGGGAAGCTTTCCGGAAATAATTCGCCACGAGTTATCTAGGAGTAAGATCGTTATAAAAACATTATTAAAAGATTTTATTTGAAACAGATATCATAATATTGGATTGTCTTATGGTTTATACACGTGTGCCAAATATTAGTTTAGTCGGTTGAGGGGAATTGCTTTAAAATTAAGTTGCAAGAATTGGCCCATCTTACTAACAAACAAACGAAGTTAAATAAAAGCTTGTAAAAATATATGGTAGTTGTAGTTAACGTGCATATACGGATAGGTAAAATATTGCCACCTTCGTACAAATTTTTAAAGTCTAAATTTTGTTTAAGTTTCTTACCTCTTTCAGTACATTTTCCTGTTTCGAAAGTTTTTATGGTGTACGTTTTTGAAAGAGAAAGTGAGGAGATAAAGAACATTTTTCTTACCTTTTTAAAATTTTGATATATAATAATGTTTTAGTCATCGAAAATTCGAGAACTCGACGCATTACTTACTCCAATGCCTGCGAAACGTTGCTAAAGAATAACAAATAGTACCTCATAATTATGTTTGATCGCATGATACGAAGTAAAGGATTCCATCAATGAAATCCACCATTGGCAGGCAAGCACAAACGACACAAGCACAGGCAACTGACTATTCAGAGTGGATATTAACAATTTAAATTTTCGATAAAGTATGAATCTTTCAAGAGATCATGAAGGGTAACAACAAGGACGACGTATCGAGAACGGACCGGTTAAACATCGCGCGCCAGCTGCCAAGCGGACAATTGGTGTTCCCAAAGGGAGTGGTGAGGGCTAGTCCAGTAGTCGACCAACCATCCTTTGTTGCCACGTGACAAAAGAGTGTCGGCGACCGCCGCGTTCCGAACGACGGCTCGACACTGGCGCTGCATCTCGCGTCGCGGCACCGAAGGGAAATAGAATGAGCAAACCAAGCCTCACTATGCGACGTTAACAATGAAAATGGTTCACCCTCGTGCGAATATAACTGAATTCGTGATTTCAATCAATATCACAATAAATTCCGACTCAGCATACAAACAACTTTTTCAGAATGTCAAGGGGAGAATATGAAATATCATTTATTAATATGATTTGTTAAATGCATTTCAGCAGGATAACTTACTCATCATAATACCTTTTTCAAAACTAATAAAATAATTTTTTTTTCTTCTTTTACAAATCAATATACTTCCAGAGACTGAAATAAATGAAATGTAGAACCCGATAGTCAAGACTGGCCTGGAAAACGAGAGAATTTCCAATTTCCAAAGAGAAAAAACAAACAAATATGTCACATTTGTTTAATTTTGTCGCATTACAACAACGTAACAGTAACGCTAATATTTCGTCATTTCAATACAAAGTATGACTAATAAAATTATCTTGGCTAGCACCGCACGTGACAAGGTGAAATATTCAAAGAACTGTTCCGCTATGTTGTCCACTAAAATTCAAAGAACTGTTCCGCTTTGTTGTCCACTAAAATTGAAAAATAAACCTTATTATGTATGTATTTCCCCGGACTGTTAATAAGAACTAAATATCTCACAGTTCCGTTTAAAAAGTCAATTTAAGCGTCAATTACTGTGAAGCTAAAAATATTACAAAACATTTTTAAATGTCAAAATTCTCATTTCACGACTTATCTTAGTGAAAATCTCACTTCGATATTTTACGAGACAATTGAGGTGAACATTCTTACTGAATTATCTCAATTATCTCTATCAACTTGGAAAAAAGAGGAATTGCAGATGATATGAAGCGTACTTCACTGACGAAATATATGAATGGAAATACGAATAAAAGAGGTATAAAGTAAACGAAAGAAAAACCTATGGTTATATTCGAAATGTCGTATCTAAGTAGTGTGTTGAAATGTTAATCCGATTCTGCCTCATGGTCTTTGATCGTAATTGATGGGAAGGTTCCATGCTTGCTTACGGGAAGTAAATACGTTTTTCGTCCTCCACGTGGCCATACGCAGTTGGTTACTGCTTTTTTGACAATAAATTTTACTATTAAATGGTTCTTCATTCTTTTAGATTCAGAGCTCGAGCACTTTATTTTCAACTCAAATAGGAGTGCATGTAATTTCCAGTCCTACACAGTATGTCACATTTACGCTAAAAATTAGTTTTCGTAGTTTATTATACAAAAAAGGTAAGCATCCGCTATTTATCTCGCTGTGATTTTCAAAGAAAATATTTTTATCAAATCTCCATTAATACGAGTATTAAAAAACTGCATAAACGTTGATACTTGGTAATTGTTGGTGTGCAATTGACTATATTATAGGTTGTAAAGTATCGTAAGGAGGTTGTATGTACCATCCTGTCTCCTCCAGTCTAGTCCTGCTTGTTTCCAATGCTCTCATATTTGTACCTGTTATATAAAGATCGTTCTGTAGTACTTCAGCTGCTGCATTATAATTTCCTATGGCTAGGTGTGAGCGAATAACTGAGTAAAAACATTCGAAGCTTCTGAAATTCTCGTCGAGTTCATCTTTCTTACTTTCAGTCCATTTAAAACGCATAGGTTTTCTGTGTGTGATATAATTTGGAACTTCTTTTTCCGGGGTATTTGATTTTAATCTAATGCTAATTGGCATATGATGTGATTTTACCATACTTTCAAACCAGAAACCGTCTAGCCAGTGCAGTGTTTTCTCACACGCTAAGGTATAATCGATCACACTACTTCCATTTGTAGTAAGATATGTGAAGTTATCATAAGGTCTTGTCCATGATTTCTGTTAAGGATTTCTAAATGATGCATACAGCATAAATTTAAGAGATTTTTTCCATTTGTGTTAAATTCTTTATCCTTACTTTGCATACCTTTTACATTTGCATCAATGACATCATCATAATAATCAATTATTTGAGGGGCAGATGTTTCTTCTCCGATTCTTGGTATGAAGTCCCCTAATATTAACAGTCCTGCAAACGGATGCCTAGTTTTAAGTTGGTCCAGTATATTTTCTAAATCATCGTAAAATGTATTGTTGTAGTTCGTCGATCCTTGTGGATGTCTATACAATATTACAATTATCAATTCTAAATTCCTAGAATCAAATTGCAAGCAAACTGCATTTTGTAAATTTACTGTAATTTCGCGGGACCTAAAGTTATCTTCAATTTTCCAAAGAGTTCCAATACCACCAGGGTGTCGACCTCTTCAACCTTTTCTCATCAAAATTTTACTAAAAGCTTTATATCCGTTCATTGACACGTCGTCTCCTACATTGTTCCACGTTTCCGAGAGACCAACCACCGAGAATTTTTCCAGGAAACTGCGAAAGCTTTCTCGGGGCACTTTCTTAGCTAACCCTTCCACATTCCAAAAGCAAATGTTCATTACCCCATACCTTTCTTCCTAGCGGTTTGAAGATTTACTCTTGTTCGCCTTTCCTCCCCTACCGACGGTACCTGCCACCTATTGCCCGGGCCAAAGGTCGCCCGCATCCCGCCTCGTCACACGCCGGTCGAGGGGTGGGGGTGGTGGTGTGGCGAAAGATGCTGGTGACGAAAACCAGGTGGAAGATGCATGCGCCGCTGTCGCGACCGTTGCTTGCGTCCTTTCAGGCTCCGCGACAATGTCCAGGGGGTGTGGAGAGGGGTGGTGCACCGAAGGGCTCTCCGGTGGGTGGCGCAGCGCTGCGGGCGAGCGCTCGGTGGGAGGGGTAGGTTGCACTCGGGGGTTCGGCTTGCTCACCTCCTGCAGCTCGGACAGCGTGTAGTGTCGACCGACCACGACCATCTTGTCGAACCTCAACTCGAACGAGTGGTTTCTCCACGCTGGTCAGTCAGGTGCAGAACATTATTTGGGTAGAATTAATAAAAATAATTATGGACTTTCTAATAGCGTTCTATCAATGACTTTATGAAGTCAAAGTGGCAACGCGGGTGGGAATATGTTGGGAGGGGGTGAATGATGATAGAAATGTTGAGATAAAACTGAGGGGAAACGGGAGTGTTCCTGCCAAGATAACATGCAGTGAACCCCACTTCATTCACTACCACAAATCCTACTTGGATGAGACAGGGTCTGAACCAGAGGTAGAAGACGAGTACGCTAGGCACTACGCCACTAGGAATCTACCTCCCTGACCAAATGACCATTTTCAAACATTCTATGTTGATGTTAACTACAGCAGTGTAATCATATCCATACAAAAGAAAATGACAGCGATTGCTTCAAAATTGTTGTTCAGAATCATTTTTGTATCATCTCTCTCGATTCACAGAATTTATAATGAATTGGATGGTTAGAAAAACTCTCAATGATAGAGCACCTCTCAAATTCTCTTTATTATGGCGTCACTACAGTGAATATCTTCCGCATTCCAATACACCAACAGTTCCAGAATGAAAAGAGAGAAAGGAAGCTTCAGCCCATATCATCAAAAGAGGGAAACCATTAACAAAACCAGGTTCATAAAAGAACGAAGGTAGCAGATTACAGGGTGCTATTGAAATGAAATAATACAAAAAATGGCAAACATTATTATTGAAAGTGTAATAATCTTCGTAAATATGACAACAGCTAGGAATAAAACGTTGGTATCCGGTATACGTAGGTACGCTCATCATTGCCACTATACAGCTAACCTTTCAAAAATGTAACACATTATGTAGTTAGTTGGGAGAGTTGACATGAAGGTCTGAACCTTACGTACAGTAAGAATAAATAAAGTAAATAAAGAGTCTCCAAACTGAACGTCTCTCGATCATTATTCTTTCTCTAACTGTAGTTAACAAGGAAGAAAGATCTGTATTTATTAGTGTCGATACATTTGCACACTGTTCTGAATTTTCATTGGATAATTTTTTGAGATTTCTTTTCTTTCTTCCGTGTAAATTCTCCCTCTGGACACATATTTAATAAATAAATGTACAGAGGAAGAACACATCAGAAAGAAAAAAATCTAAAAAATTATTCAATGAAAATATCACTTCGTTCGGTTGATCAGGGAGAGGTACGGTTCTCCATGAGGAAAATTCTCTATCGTTTACTCGTTGAAGGAAATTGACAGCTGGACATTGGAGATATTATAGAAATTACTGTGGACAAAACGTGATCACAAGACCATAAAAAGCAAACGTATTTTTGTCTTACAACAATTTTTAGAAAGAATTTGGATAATATTAGAACATTTTTTCCAGATTATGTCAATTTATTTAGACAATCTGGAACAAAGGTAACATTCAAAGGTGTCTGAATAACCATTTTAGTTAAGTTCCAGCAAATTTAAAAATTATTATGATAATCTTTCAATGGTCAATCAACGCAAATTCAATATTTCCTATTTCATTGGACTATGAAACACAAACCATTGACGTGAAATGAAGCACCATCTTACACCTTTTATCAGCACAAGCTCAATTCCGAAATGACTGTTTTTTTTTAAAGTAACAATACCACGCAATCTATAAAAGCCAACAATCTCTTCGAGAGTTCCTCCTTTGTGAGCGCCCATGTTCCTTCAGCGATTCGTTGGTGGCAGCGAGCGGGGCGGGCGTCGGCGCCGTGACGGGAGCGCGCAAGTAGGTCAGCACGAGCACGCGGCGTTTTTAAACCTGCGAACGGCGATGTGCTCCACAGTCTCCAACGCCGTGGGCTGCACGGACCGAGATTAAGACTCGCGGGGAAAGGCGGGGTAGACTGAAAGGAGTGAGGGAAAGGGAAGGGGATGAAGCGAGCGAGCAGTGAAACGCTCCCTTCCCCGCCATTGACAGCCCCCTCTTCGTTTCCTGCGCGCGCAAGCGCTTTACGCTGCTATATAATATTGATCAGTCGTGCACCGCTCCGCCGCCGTCACCCCTCGGTCCAGAGGCACAGCCTCGCGGCAGTCGCTGCAGCCTCCGTCGTTCGCTCTTTCAGTATCCCAGCCCTGGCCGACCCGCGTGCGTCGCCCGCCGCTCCTGCCCGCCCCACCGCCGTCGCCAAGCGCAATTCGTCCGAGCGCCGCCCGCTTCTCTCGCCGGGTGGCGCTTGGCCGCAACCGTACGCGTAAGCAGCAAGCCGCAGCGGCAGTAGCAGCAGCAGCGGCGGCGCCGACCCGCCGGCAGCGCGGCCGACACCAGCGCACCGCTCCCCGCCGGCCCTCATGTGCCGGCGGTAGAGTGGCGGCGGCGGCCGGAGCCCGCGCGGTGGCAACCGGCGGCGCGCCCGCGGCAGCGGCGACCGGAGGGGGCGTTGGCGGCAGCGGCGGCGGCGGTGACAACGGCGGCGACAACGACATTGGAGCCTGTGGCGACGACGGCTCAGGAAGCCACGGATCGCGAAAGCATGACGGCCAAGTCGGGCGGCGACCGGCGAGTCGCCGGAAGGTGGCTGGCCGCTCGGACGCTGAGCCGTTGAGCAGCCGCTGGTGCCCTGCTCAACGGTTGCGGCGGTGGCGGGCGGTAGCGGCGACGGCCGGACTCGCGCCATGGCGCCCGCGCGCCTTCTCTCCGGTCTGCGCGCGGCCGCCACGCTGCTTCTGCTGTTGCTGCTCCTCTTACTCCCTACAGGTAGGTGCAAACGTTTCTTCTTCCCATTTACTCCATCTTCCGGGGGATCCACCGAGACCGTCGGCTGGTCCACCTGTGGAGCGACGCGACGCGACGCGACGGGGATTTGGAGGAGGGGGTGGTGGCCGTACCCGACCTCGAACCTCCACCACCATCGCCTCCGTTGTTGGCTGCTATGGCACCGCCCCCGATGTGTACATTCGCAAGAATGGCGGCAGCGCATGCTCTCTTGTTGCTTGGTTTTGGTGGACACTCACTGGTGGCGGCAGAGGGAACCGTTGAGGGCGCCTCCGTCGGCGGTGGGCGCTCACGCAAACATCCGCCGCCCCCACGTTTCCAATTACAGACTCAGCATGTTTTAGATGGATATAGCACATCTCCGTGTTTACATACCATTGAACTGTAAGCACTCGATGACCCAGTATACGCCTAGAATGCTTGTCGTCTCATTAATAACAGAGGTGCATGTATTTGTTTTGCCAATTTTGTCTGCAAACTGTGTGGATAGACTGCGTGGATTCATTCTGACGCGGGGAAACAATGGAAAGAAAATAATTTTGTGAACAAAAGGATTCGCAGGCTAGTACTGAACACGCATTAGATTTATATCAATATTATTGATTATTTCGTCCCTCTATAACACACATATCTCAATTTTGATAGAATTCTAAATTTTCAATTTTGATAGTAAAAAAATAAAACTTCTTTTTATGTATTTAAAGAAATATTTGTTATTTTCAGCTTAAAGAAATAATATTTTAAAAAATTACCGACAACATAATATTTTAAAAAGTGGAGTAAATTAATCAATGATTTATGTCATACAGCCCAAGTACAACTCATAGTTAAGAAAGGTAATAAGGAAATAAAATTTCTTTCAATGGGATGAATGCATGTGAGCATATCATTAGCCTCATCATCCAAATCAATTCGAATTATCGTGTTATGAGATAAGTGTAAGTAAAACGATTTCTATTAAGGTATATGTAATACCTAGGATCAATAGATTTAGAGCATAAATGTTTGGAGAATGGGTCGTCCCTCCATACAAGACGAACGCCGTTTACGCTTCCAAGTGGAATGCAGATAACGGATTGAGGGGAGTAATGTGGCCACATTTAGTGAGATCAACGCTTTGCACTGGTGTCGAACAGTTGCTTCCCTATTCTCCTTTCTAAAGCTATTACCTTCCAAGGAATTCCGTCAGCCATTTTAGTTTCGTTTGTATTTCTTTGTATTCTGGATGAATTTTTACTATGTATCTCAATGCATAATTGTTGATTAGACTAATTTTCTTATTGTGTGAATTCACTTCATATTTTGAACAAGTGATAATACGGGAATTGTTGTTGGTTTTTGGGATCGTAACTTTATTGTATGTTATCTTTAAATAAAATAAAATATACCTTATTAAATTTCTTTATTTAATCAAGAAAAAATTTTCATGAACAATTTTCAAACAATTCGAGAATTAATTATAAAAATGATCCATCAAAATTAATTTTCCTTCATAAAATGAAAGAAAATAAGACATAATTAAGCACCCAATACTTCTTAAATGTATTACTTCATACTCCAATTAACTTCTTTTATCTTGCCAATTAGTCGCAAAACTTACTACATAAATATAAATATATTTGTCTTTTAAACTCACAAGATTAATGAATGACTTCTGATACTTGAAGTTGTTTTATCATTCCTGTTGCAAATACGCGGTAACATTCCTGTTGCAAATACGGGGTAAACAATCATGTGAGTTGCTTCTAATAGTTACACTATGACCAATGTTGGATATTTTAATCATATTTTTTATCCACCTACACAGTGAAAATATTACGCAGTTTCAATTACAAAATCTGTGAAAGACGGTCATCGATTTTCTAAAATATTTATTAATATTTTAGAGCGATCCTCTTTGCAATAAATTCGTAGCTTCAGTGAAATATTGTATCTAAATCGATTTGTAGTTCATTCGGAAGTGAAATATTTACTTTTGTAGGGTGTTTTTTTCTTTTCTTCAGTGAATGAAACTTTGTCCAAAAAATTCACTTATCATAATATTAATGGTTGTCTAGTCAAAAGTTATGTACCCAATACCTCTTATTTAAGAAGCAGACTCATTAAGAAGTACAATACTTATTTTCTAAACACGAGTTCAGTTTTGTATTATTATTTTCTGTGTTTCAATTCGCTTCAAATAAAATTTTTGTGCCAATTTTTCATAAAGTTCCGTGAAATGTACTTTCAGAACATTTACGACTCTTAACCCTTAATTTATATGAATTTTAACTCATACCTGTACACAAGATACACCACTGTTCATTTTTACTACAGTTTTTCTTGTTTGCACTATTTCCTTATTTTAATTTTCCTTTCATCTGAGCATTTCTCTTTCCTCCATTATGTTTAACCTATATCTTTTATTATTTTTCTTTCTCTCCTGTCTCCAACGTGTCTCTTTTCTTGCTGTTTCCTGTAACTTCCATGTGATTCTTTCTCCCTGCCAAAGGATGATCTCACCAGCTATGCAGGTATTGGTTCCTCTCGTCTCCGACTGTGGCGTCAGGGTGGGCCCAGAACCTTAGCAGGGCTCTGGCAGACCGCCCACCCGCGCACGCGTCTTCATTACGGTAAACACCACAAGCGGAAGTACGAGGCTGCAGCGATCTTGCGGTCGATAGGATGATATCTTACGCAGGAGGAGGATGAGGGTGGAAAGGAAAGGACGGATAGGAAAGCGGTGAAAATGTTCTCGGCAGTGCTGCGGGTCGCAAACCGGATATAAAGGCGAGAGACCACCGCATCCGAAGATGCGGAAATGTGTTGATGCTGTAGCAGACGTCGACTTGATGTGCAAACAAATCTGGTGGGGGATAATTATCGGAGATGTCCTCTAGAAAATTAACGTATGAAAACATACATGCAAGCAGTAAATAAAATAATTCAATTTGCAGTAAACAAAACTTATATTTTAGTGTAAGTTTATTTAAATCTAATTACAGTTTAAAGTATCTAATCAATAAGAAATATGTCGTGAAGCTTAGGATGTTGGTAATATCGGTTCAAAAGGAATAAAGGTTACGAGTACTGCAAAAAAATTATATAGAAAGGGTATAAAATTTATATTACAAAAGAAATGTAAAATTGGATTTTTGAGAAACCAATAAAAAGAGAACGGGAACTTATCACACAACACAAAATCATCTAAATTTTTACTTACTTTTATTTGATCTAATAGAGCTAACCTTTATGAAATGACTAACATGAGACATGAGCAAATTAAGTGTTTTTAATGTTCTTGTACATAATATAAAACAATGCATTTCCAAGTTCTTTGTCACACTTATTTTTGAAAATGAATGCATGCCACCTGGCTTTATTTACTGTTATTTTAAGTTATATAAATTTCTATTCCGAAATATTCGGATAGTTTTATTAGCACGATATAAATTTATTACTATCTATTTGTAGATATGACTAGGGAAGTATTTCTGTAATAATTCTCTTTTCATAAATAATGAATCAGTCAGCAGATAAAACTTTTAATGCAATAAATAAAGAAAATTATTCAAGAACAAACACGAAAGTAGGTCGAAGTAAGAATATGTTTAGTAGAAAAAGTGATTTGGTCATCACTTAGTAATCTTCCCACCGAAAAGGAGACACAATTGATGAATTAATGGAACTAGAGGGGAAGTACAAGAGGGCGGGTGACCACAGGTGTGCCAACTACGTCATGACACATTGCAGCAGGTGCCAACACCACTCAGCGTAATGAGATGGCACGAATGTGCGTCGCCATGTCGAAGCGGAAGTGTCAATGAAGAAAAGTCAGAAGAAGTCTAATATTGACATATTTTCTTATAAGGAAATTTCAATGTTACAGAATGTTTTCTTTACGTTTTATATTGTATTATCCTACAATAATATCATATAAATACAATAATATCATACAATATTATCATATAAATAGTAAAAATCTAATGAGGGTAAAATTACAGTTCATAGAAAGATGGTATCGGACATTTTAATTATTATAAATAAACTCTTGCTCATAGTTCGCCAAATAATGAATATTTTCTTTCTACAAATTTTTGTTTACATTACTCTGAAGAAAGGTAGTTTTTAGTAAGTAGAGGGGCCAAAACGAGGTTTTATTTTTATGGTAAAATTGTGAAGTATGAAAAAAATCTAATTCATATCATGCTGTGTCACAAGATTTATACATATAATTTGAAATATTTCATCCAAATTATTCAGGAAAAAATACTTGTCGGCCAATTACGTCAGGAGTAAAAGAAAAGTCGTTGAAGTGGATGCTCTTAAATACTTCTGCGACATAAATGTTTATACTTCTTTAGAAACTTTCAATATTACGTGTCAATTCCACTCCATGCATTTACAAATCATTAATAATAACAGGGTATACAGCACTAATGACTTTTCTTGTTCAACATAACGGAAAATAATATTTTAGAACTGACATGAATAGAAAAACAGAAGAAATTTTGAAAGATCTTTCCGTAGTATGTTTTAAGCATTACACTACGTAACAAAAATTATTTATGTTTATTTCTTTGTGTTTATTGCACAAAGTAGCCTGCTAAACACGAATGCCAATAGTTTTTCTCTGATGCCAATTCTTCACGATATTTTGATGGTTTTGGAATAATTTCAAATTTTCCGCTTTTTCTGTCAACTGTACTTGTTGGAGAAGCTTTAGATTACCAGTTTGCAGTTCTAATTTGGCGCTCCAAATTTTTAGTATCACGATGAAGGGATACAGTGTAGCGATTTATTTAATTCAAGTCAACTATATTCGACGATTTTTTTTCACAAAATATCTTCCTATTGTTTGTGAATGTAGATGCTATTGTTAAAAGAAAAATATTGTTAATATTGCTAAAAGAAAAATTACTGATGTATTTTAACGTAAAATGTAAACGTAAAATCCAGAAGTAGAGAAATAGGAAAATGACAGCATGTTTTGTTACGGTTGTGGACATGGCATTGTATCCAAATAAGTGAAAAATAAAATTGTGTCTGGCATGAAATTGAGGTGTGCAATTTATCATAGATTTAGATAACAATTAGACTCTGAGTCTCATTCATACTAACATTCCCTAACTAGACTGAAGCGAAAATTTTCACAGAATTTTAGGTTTGTGTATTTTAAAATCTTCAATTGATGGACATTTGATGGAACTAGAATGACTCTTGACAAAATGTTTGGGATGCTTTAAAAATGGTATTTCAACGCTTTAGGATAACAATGTAAGTTAGGATCGCAAATGAAGTGGATGTAGTGACTCTTGAGTCAAATTTTCTATCAATTGCGTATGACAGTTACTATGTACATAAATGTAGGTTGTCAGAGAAAATGTACTATTGATATTCTCGTAATGATTTCTTTAGGTCAAATTTAGGAGCTGTAAGGGACGAAAACGGAGAACAGTTTTTACCAAGACAATTTCTGCATGGAAAGAAGATATTAGTGTCGTTCTGAAAGTATAAATGAGACTTAGCACGTGGAAAGGGGTCAGAAGAACGTAAAAGGAAAATCATTCTAATGTACATTTTGAAATGAAATATTTATAGTATGAAAATTGAGAATTATTCAATATTTTTACACTTAATTCAACAATTTTTTTACATACTTTATGTTAGACTACTTCTACATAATTCTAGTTGCATTCAAATATCTAATATTAGTAGCTTTTAAGAAAAGGGAAAAATTTAATATCACATCTTAATTGTCGATACTAAAAAAGAACTACTTTTCTTTTAATAATCAGCATCACAAATAAAGCCATGAACAATAAGAAAATCACGTAAAAACTCTTGCTCAAAGTTTGTTACATAGTTTTGTTTTTTATTTCTAAGTTTTGTTATTATTTATTAAAACACTTTCTTTATAATAATTATCTCATTCACATCCTCAAGAAAATTGACTTGTACAATGAAAGTGAATACATTGAGCGTTTTCTTACATCCATTTTTCTCTTTTCCCAATTTTTAATGACTACACTCCTACAAATAACTGTAAGAGGTTGATCACTTTACAAAACGTTAGTTATAAAACGTGGTTTTGGCAGATCAGTAATTATATCTGATCATTTTCCGTTGGAATTTACACGCAACGCAAAACTCAGTAACTCAGTTTTGAAGCATTTGAAATTAAGATTACTTTGAAAGAATTTCGGTTTGAATTAAAGAAAAGTTTACTTTCCAAGCTGCTTCTCTTGCTTGATATTTTCCACAAACATCATCGAGTTGGAAACTAACATGAAGTTGTGAAGCTTAATCCTTTTAAGAGATAAATGAATCATTCAGGCTCATTTGAATATTTTCTTGGGGATGGAGTGTTGTTCTGTCTTCAGTGCTTTTTGACGCTTTAGAACGAACATAAAATTGGGACTATTTACAATACAGAAAGAGCAATGCAGGAAGTGCGCAGAACTTCAGTTCTGGCAAAATTTGTGGCATTGTGTTTTGGCTTGTCATTGTTTTGAATTGCTTCTCCCAAACACTCAGGAAAATTGTTCCTTTCGTAAACACAGGCAAATCTCTCGTTCTTAATAGCTTCTCTTATAATAACTTTGATAAATACCAGAGCACAATAGAAGCTTTACATTTACTAAGATATCACAGCTATTCAGGTATGGCGCAACGGTTTTAGGACACGTTTATGTCACTCTGTCACAGTGAAAGTATTCTTTCAATGACTTATATATTGATTATTTTAAATATTAGGCAAGTATCATCACCTTGTTCGCGTGAATTTTGTAATTTATCTTCAAATATTCCTTTTTGTGTGTTTACCAATATATATTGGTCCTCTGTACCGAATGAAAAATTCCCACCAGAACAATACTTACAGTTAAGAATATCCAATAAAAAAGATTACTTTCTTTAGAAATTCAAAAAAGAAGTTGAGATAACAAATTTAAGTGTCTTCCTGGCCGGTTCCTTAAAGTTACGATCTCTAAATTTAGCACATTACTTTTGTTATGATTCATCTTGGTGTAAACCGTATTTCGATATCTTTATTCGCTTAGGATATATTTGAGGTTTTTACCTTTGCTAGTTTATTCTGTATAGAAAAATGAATATTTGTGTTTTTATCTATTATTATTATTGTTTATTTATTGGCTCTGGGTCTGGCCATTAGTTCACTCCTCCATCTAAAAGTGACTTGGGAAAAGCATTGAGAAAAAGAGATGTTTGGTTGCTGGGGAACTCGCGGTTCCGAACCGACATTACTCTGAAGTAGAAGAGGAATGCAGAAAACCCCAGATGATAACCTCACCGAGATTGATTCCAATATGATTTCTACCTTAGGTCCACCGCTCAGCGGTTTGGTGGAAGCAATGACTACCACCATACCATTGCCGTCGGTTCACGTTTGTGTTTGAATGTTTGGGTGGTATTTAAATATATACCATTCGATGTACATTTATCAAACGGTGAACGTATGAGAAATAGTTGAGACGAGAAATTATTTGAAATTTTGACATGTCCGTTGCGGACCAAAATCAAGCATTGTTTCTGAAAGGCCATAAAGGACTAAGAGATCTTATCAAACTCTCGGGTGACGCTGTGTGTGTTCTGTAAGTTTTTTTTAAATAAAAGATTCGTGTCAAGCCAAATTGATAAAATTGTGACAAGCCCATGGAATCAATCCATTAATTATGACAGCAATTTTCTAAACTACTCTTATACCTCAATACGCCATTCTAATTTCCTAATTCTTTTTCTTCACTCCCTGTACCGTAGACATGGTTCCGGAGATCGACGATGGTATGTAGCTGCATAACACATATGGCTGGGGAATTACAAAGTTGCTGGATGCCCGTACATGCACCTCCACGAGTTGGGTGATATAAGAACGATGATGAGTGTATTTTGTGTTGGAAAGAAGGGCAGAAGAGACGGGAGTACCCCGAGGCGTGAAATCCGCCGTGAACCACTGCAAATTCTACTTCGGTCATCCCAAATTGGAACCAGAGTTACCGGAGATAGAAAACGAGTGCGTTATTCACTACGCCATGGGTTGCCCTCAATTCGTAAATTGAGTAAATTTACTTTAAATGTCACACCATGCCAGTCATTAATAAAAAATGGTAGTACAAAATTATACACACAACGCAAAATCACAACACTGATGAAATTTTAATGTATGTAAAATACATTTCGTATCCGAGTGAAGCTACAGGGTTTTCAGGTACCTTTTTATTTCAACAATGTCCTGATGGTGGTCTCTGCCTTATCTTCTTTGTATTTTGCCATCAAAAAATTATTTTCAAGTTTTTTATATCAATAAAATATACCTTCATTTGCCATTATATCCTTAATTCTTAAATCTGAATGATGATATAAAATACCCTTTTCTGTTAAATTAATGTAAACTTATAAACAACATCCGAGCTTATTTTCACTTGCAAATCCCCTGCGCATGCCAAATGTATTATCAGCATTGTGGTATTGGGTAAACGAGATATGTTGACGTCACACAATTAACACTAAATCGAATATCGGATATTCCATTTCACATTAATCTAGGTGTATGATGATGTGACATCTTCATTGTGAAATTTAAATTGGAAAGTGGTGTAATCTTTGTTGTGCAAGTAATACACTCTTATATTTGAAAATTTTACTTTTTTTCTTTCCACATATATCACCAAAAAACTCGTAAATTTTAATGCACTTATTTTGCCGGTTTTACAATTGTGAAAAATGGAAGTTCTTTTTTTTCCAAAATTTTAATTTAATGGTTGTTTATTTTAGAATAATTTATGACCAGAGTAATTGAACTGTTAAATAGTACCTTAAGATAGGAGATACTTACTAAAATGAAACACTCGAAAACTTTTCATATCTAAGATGAAAAACATTTTGATAGAAAAAACTGTAGAGAAAATTCGCATTACTTGAAATTACATGATGTCGTTTTCTGTTACAATCATTCAGGAACCCGAAACGTAAGATCAATTTTAAAATAAGGTTGTCTTAGAAAAGAGAAAGATGAGTTAATACCACGAAAATAAGTATACAATAAGGAAAGTTTTGTACTAAAATTAACTATTTTCTTCTTTTTTTCTTATACTAAAATTGTCAAAAAAATTGTTGAAATCAGTATTGGTATTTTAGACTCTCCAACCCCGCCATAGAAATACATCAGTTATTAAAAATATTATTTTAAGTTAATGTTTTATTCGTATTGTGAGTAGATGGTAAAATCAAATAAGGGAAAATGTAGAACTGTTCATTTTTATGACTAGTTAAATGCGATTGTAATGACCAATGTGTATGAGTTGGTAATCTTCTCTTACTTTTCGAAAAGCGTCATTACTCGAAATTGGCGTACACGTGCGTTACTGAACTACGTACATATTTAGACATATAAATTTTTACAGTTTCTTCCAATGTGATAGTTTTTTTTCAATTGATCAATTTTGCTTTGGGTACCAATATGAAAAACAAAGGTGCAAAATCGTACACTGGATTCCATATCTTATATTGGCATCAACACCCGCAATTTCACAAAGTTTGCAAATTAAATTCCTGGGATTGAGACACACGTTCTTAAAAATGAGACTCTTTTCATTAATGATTGAAGGTTTTTTAATACCTATAGTTATTTTAGACATTGATGATTGTATTAATGAAAACATATTTGTTTCAATTTTATAACTCATATTGCTAAAAAGATCAAATTCAGTCCTCACAGACTTTCATTAAAAAGTCAATTTCGTTCTGTCCAATTTTGGTACATTGTATCATTGATAGCTGAAAATTATTTAAGTCAAAGAACAACGGTTAAAAATGAATACACACTTCTTAGTGATTCAATAAAGAACACCCATCCATCGAACAGCAACCTTTCTCCACAATTTGTCTATGAAATCTCGAGCAAGGAGCCTAGTTGTGTGTGCCCGCCGTCCCTAGGGATTGCTGGAAGTACGCTGCAGCGTCGAAGGGATCTCGTGTCCCAAGGGGGTTGTGTGGACCTCTACCTCCGTCGCTGTTGCAGCCGCAACCAAGCGACACGACCGTAAATCTGCAAGAACTCTTCTCGGCCAATGGCAAAGAGACTTCTTCGCTCCGCACACCACACACGCCCTGCAAGAGCGATGCAACACAGACATAAAGGACCACCGAAGGCGGTAGTCTAGTGGTAGTGTCTTCACTGCCACGATCCCGCTTAGCGGTAGAGCATGGATTCAAACCTTGTTCAGCCACACTAGATGAGATTCTCAGTTGGGGTTTCCCTCACCTACACCAGACTAATGTCGGCTTGGTACCTTATGTTCCCCGGTAACCCGACATCTTTCATTCTCAGTTCCCTTATCCAAGTCCAGAGGCTAGGTGGAAGAGCAGGCCTCATAACGTGAACCTCATGACCCAAAGACATAAAAGAATAAATAAATATAAATAAATATATGGTAGACAACTCTTAACGCACTGCGAGACTGTAGAACTCAGCTATTCTAACTCCAGTCAGCCGGATCTCCAATTACCCGGACTGATGGGAGAAAAAAAATTCTTGAGATTTTAATCAAATAGTTGTAAGCACAAAGTATTACAAGTTCTTGTATATCATACGCAAAATTTGTGTAGTGATAGAGCCGGTTAGTTCATAGAATTTAATGGTGACTCCTCCTACCGGCTACATGCTACACTCACTACTGAACTAACTATTACCATTATTGAAATTATATAGCATGGAATATTATTTTAATTTTATAATGCGAGATAATTTAGTATTTTACAATAATATGATAAAACTTTGTCATTTGGCCACAAAAATAACCTATTTTAGAAGAAATCAAATTATCGAGATATTTGACATTCCCGGTTTCCACCCTCTTTTTTCTCGATAATTAAGAAAGTTTCCATAAACTTCACTGTCCATCTCTATACTCTCACACTAATATATGTTCATCATATTACATTCATCAGCATTGAATTTTTTTCCTTTTCTTTATCAGATGTGTCTAACGTAGTACATGTGTCTTACATTTACGAACATCAAAAATTTCGTAGAAACATCCGGTTAGTTTGGAGGTCATTGAATTATAACAATGTCGCGGTTACAAATTCAGAGAAGTACCTTAACTTAGTGCTATTTTTACAGAAAAATTGTTTCCTCTGTCGTGATATGAGCCAAAACCCTAATTTCGTTTAACTCAGCGCCAACCCTATATAATAATAACAATCCATATTGAAATTTATCGTTTGAAAAATATCTGAGAGTAATTATACGTAATCCATCCAAAATTATTTGGTGACTTCCTTTCGTAATAAATAAATAAATAATAAATTTATTGTCAAAAAGCAGTACAAACTGCGTATGACCACGTGGAGGGAAAAAAACTAATTTACTCTCCGGAAGCAAGCAAGGGACCATCCCATCAATTCCGATCAAGGGCCCTAAGGCAGAGGCGGATTCAAAAAATTCAGCAAAAATTCCTAGATAAGATAAAAAGTTAGCTGCGAGTTATAATACTAATAGAATGTCAATATGTTTGTAATTTTAAGCAAAAAATTACATGTAAGTTATTATCGAACTATAGATTATTCTGAGTATAGTGCTTAAAAATTGAAATAACACTAAATTCACGATTTATTGTTACAATAGACCCGCCCCTAGACAAAGCCTAGAGAACCTGTATGATAAATCCGCCTCTACCCGAAGGAAAACCGGAGAAAAACCCGGGCCAGGATGGGGCTACAGAATTTATGTACACAAACGTGCCAATGTTGAGTACACATAAAACTAAATTAATATGAGCCATAAGACAACACAATCATGCAAGAAAATAGTTTTTGAAATTGTTATAAGTTGTTTAAAAAGTACTACAGCAATGGCGTGATAAAGCACAAGACGAATTTAACTTTTGTTAAAATCAATAAATTCTTTTACAGTGTAGAAGCACTGGTGCAGGAGGTAGTTTTTAACCGCGGATTTGAAGATATTCAATTTCATAATATCTTTTATATTCTTGGGCAGGGAATTATATAGAACGATTCCCGAATGGTATGGTCCCTTTTGGCAAAGAGTGGTTGACACTCTAGGGCGATGAATATTACTACTATTGCGTGTATAGTGTTCGTGAACGAGACTGTTTCGTATAAAGAAAGGGTGGCACATCAGTAATTCGGTCTTAACAAACACGACTGTTTCATAAATATAAATGCAGGGAAGTGTTAAGATTTTTAATTCCCTGAATAAAGGTTTATAAGAGTTTCGGGGGTGAGATTTACAAATTATCCGAACTATCCTCTTCTGAATTCTGAAAGTTTGAATACTATGAACGGAATTGCCCCAGAAAGTAATGCCGTAACGTAAATGGGAGTAAACGTTTGCAAAATATACGCAACGGGAAATACGTGGACTAACTGCGTTAACTAAGATTCGGAATGCGTAACACAATTTGCTTAATTGGGAATTAAGATTGTCAATGTGACAATTCCATTTGAGGTTGTCTTGAATATGGAGACCTAAGAATTTTGTATTTGTAACAGTTTTTAATTGTGTTCCGTTTAAAGAAAGAGAAACCTGGGGTAAAGATTTTGTGATACTATTGTGAAATGACATAGACACTGTTTTGTCAGTGTTTACAATGAGACGATTTGCATGGAACCAAGTCGAAAGGTTAGACAAAACGTTTTGAGCATTGGCGTGTTTACATAGTAAATTAGTGTCATCAGCAAAAAGAATCATTTTGCAATCTGATGTGGATGATGACATGTCGTTCACATACAATAAAAAGAGTATAGGGCCGATAATTGATCCTTGGGGTACTCCGCAAGTAAGTGGCTTTGTTTCTGAAATATGTTAGTATGTTTGCTAAGTCCGGGAAATAGGTCATTATCATTCGATGGTCCTTAATAAAGCTTAAAATTGAAGAAAACAGTTTAAACAAGTCATTTTAAATTTGTAATCATGAAAATTGTAACATGTGAATGTATATTCTCCATGAAGGGACTATAAGGGTGAAATCAGTTCATAAAACTCATGTGTCGTCAAGACAGACAGAAAAGGAATATTGCAATGGGGGTAATAAAAATTAATTTTAATTTCATGCTATGATTTTCTGTGTAACGAATTTCATTTGTGAAATGGCTGAGAGGAGACCTATTAAGACTTCCGATTGACAATGGATGCGGGACGGGCTGTACATGATGGTTTTAAAGAATTGGAAGTGAGACAGAAAATCTCACATAATTTCATACATTTATCCTTACCGTTACATCCGTTTATCCGTTATTACTGTTATCATTCTTCAAAGTTCACAAAACATGTGAGGAAACTACAGTTTATGACTTTCAAATATAGTATTTTCATGAATTGACAAGCATACATTTTGATTAAGGAATTGAAATAGGTAGTAACCGGGTTAACGGAAACTCAAAAGTACAGGGTACGCATATGTGATGTGTGAGCGAAAAGGAAGTTTTTTGACACATCTTTTCTGATTTGTGATGATCAAAATCATTTCCACCTATGGTACGGTTCTTGTAAATGAAAGAAAGCGTCAGAATTGGGAGTCGAAATATTCTCGGTTGTCTCGGACATGACATGAAGTGTGTCGGTAGTTAATGCCACCAGACTTATCTCATGTTAATGTTCAGAACTAATCAAACTATAATAATAATAATAGTAACAGTAACAACAACAATAATAACAATAATAATAATGTGTTTTTATTTTGGCAAGACTCAGACCTCAAGGACTGCTCTTTACATCTTAAAATACAAGATGAGAATTGGAAGGATCGTATTTTTATTTAACACTGGGAAGCAAAACTAAGGACCATCCCGGTATAATACCTTAAGCGAGTGAATAAGCCCAGCAAAACCCCTATCAGGATGGCGGCGTATCAATATGGTGATATATAGCGATAATTTACATTATTATTTAACAACTAGGACTTGGAGTGTCGAGTACGTCGTGTTCTTGTAACCGTACAAGAGATTACGTTTCTACAGAGAGCAGCACCGTCGGTGGCAGAAGTGGCGCGACGGGTGGCTGGCGAGATAACCGCATCAGTTGGGCGCTTCGCGTCCGCGAGCCACTAAATAATGCAGCGACCGTAGGCAAGACGTCTGGGTGGCTTGGACGAGTCGTAGAGGCGGCACATCCATCTTGCATGTCTCCTACGTTCTCCTCTCCTTTCTTCTTACACTTATTCGCCCCTTCCGTCATTCACCTGCTTTAGTACCTTCTCGTGCACTCCACAGTTACCCATAGAAAAAATTTGGAATATTATACGAAAATAAGTTGCTTTATATCCATATCTTTCTGTACTTTATATAATTTTGAAGATTATATTACCTTCGAAAACTAAACCTTAATGATAATTAGACAATACTAACCATTCAAAAAAGTATTCCAGAAAATGACAATTTTACTCTCTTTTCGTAAAAACACGTGAACAGTTTTTAGCATTTGCCAACTGTTGTGTGTCATATCGAAATTTTGGTTATGAACCTTAAGAGAAAAGTGACTCCTCTAACAATCACCGTGAGAATAATTGTTAAATTATATTTATAAGAAGAGAGAACGGTTTATTTTGCCACATGTTTTCAGCGCTCCAACATTTATCATGATTTTTAAACTGCTGTTATAGTTACGATCTTAAATATTTCTTCTTACCATTTTTTCGTTCATAATATTTCCATGAATATACATCAATCCATGCATAGCATTAAAATATTAACTTTGAAAACATTATTTTAGGGAAGATATTTCGTTCAGGGAGTCTAAGAGTTTCTAGGTTCTTAGGAACCCTCCCCGTATTTAACAATAAAGAGACTATTACAAATTTATTGTTTTCATAATTAATTTATTATATTTTCTAAAGTATATCACCAATATCATTTCAGAAGCACACCTTTCTGGGAGTTAATATTCATTCTACTCTTTTAATGAAGAAATATTTTTCTGTAAATAGATTCGGACAGTGTATGTCCAATTTGAGGTCATAAGTAAAAACTATTATTGTTGTACATGAAACAATTCTTTCACAGAATTTTTCAGAGATGAATGAAGTATATCTTTGTATTGTTGAGGATGAAAAAAAGATATAAAAAAATTATCATTTATTTATGCAGAAAACAATTCGTTGCGTTTTCCNTTATCATTTATTTATGCAGAAAACAATTCGTTGCGTTTTCCGTATCAATAAATATCACATATAGCGAAAATGTAATGTTTCATTCGTTTGATTCATGTTAAAATTTATTTCACACAATAGAGTTAATTCATCAAGCCACAAAATCATTAGTAGCAATCATTTTTATTTCAGTTTTAAAATATATTACTCACATTAATTAAATGTGAATAGAAAATTGGGTTTCTATCATTCTATGCGTGAATTCGATTTTTATACACCAATGTATTGCAACCCCCGCCCCCTTGAGTTACTAAGAAGTTTATTTACCATTAAATTGTGAAAAGTATCAGATCTCCGATAGTTCTTCTATCTGGTTGGAAATAACTATTACAAACATGCTTCCTGTCTGACCATGAATATAAATTCATCTATCTGAGACCGAAAGATCGTGATCAATTAGGGACAATAAAAGATCTGTCACTACAAAAATGTACAGGAAATATATTGTACTGAAGCGATACACCCCAGAAAATTAAATTTCAATTGAAACAGGTTCTCTCAAAAATTTACTTAAAGGAAATTGAGAATGCAAAACTTTTCCTCTGAAATATTAACGTACACTCAAGTAATTTGTCATATTACTTCGATTATGTTGATAATACATAATTTACGAAACATATAAAATACATAGATTCTGAAAACATTTTAATAATACATTTTTCATACTCTCTTAAAATAATAATTTTGTAATATACTACTGTCAAACTGAAAATACTCTTTTTACAAATTAATGTGATATTTTCCATAAAACAGAGTTTCAGTGATATTAACTATTCTTTAGTTTGAATTTTCTATGTAAAGAAGTACAAAGAATTTTATACTTTTCACAACTGTAACTTCCTTCAATGAAAACCTTAAAATGTTACAAACTATTACTGTTCCCGAGTCTTGAAGAACGCTACCTTTGACACTCAAGGGTTCGTGACCTTCAACACGCCAACTGCCCGCGATTACGGGCGATTGAACCTCGAGAGCTTTGTTTCCACTGTGAAAATGCAGAAATAATTATAATGGTGAGAATCAATCTCTGATAAATCGTCATGATGTTCACATGACTTACATATTAGAAAAATGTATATCCAAATGTAATTCACTTTTTGACTTCGCTAAACGATACTAATAAAAGTTAATTATTTGGAATGTTCGTGTAATGGAAATAAGAAAAAATAACTAATTAAATTATTTGAGATCTCAAAGACTGTTCGTAAGAACTAAAATGCTAAGTATTGATGAATTTCAAGAGTAGATAAAGAATTAAAATTGGCTGATAATCAGAAATTTGAGTCTTCACTCGAATGACTGTTGTCTACGAAGCTTCCTAATGTGTCTACTAGAGTTTAATTGCGTTACGTGAGGTGTATAATCCAGTACTTATTTAATCTACGTGAAGTAAATGAATCGAATCGTTGAAGTAAGAAAATCGATAAAGAATTTGAAGAACATTGCTTTCAAGTACATAACCACGAAATGAAACGAAAACCAAAGAGTTTAGAAGTCTTAACTGTGCACTTGATTTATTAAACTTTATGTGTAAATTGTATTTTCCTTCTGTATGGATTTTAAAATACTACGTAATTAAAGCATACAATACTGAAAACAGCAAGTATATTTGTAGGCTTTCATAGAGGTATTAATTTTTTTGAAATTAACAAAAGTGAAAATTAAATATCAAGGAAGTAGAGAAAAGTAGAAAGTAACATTTGAATCCTGTTCAAGGGTTGACAGGTGTTTTAATACCATAATGTCCAGTATTGATTGTTTTAAGATTCTTTTCAATTCCCAGACAACGCCAGATAGTTCTGTTTGTATATAAAGTAAATCTGAAGCAGATACTCTCTTGTTGTCAATTTCAATTGAGATCGTATTGATTTCTTTATCAATCACGTCCGTTCGTCCGTGCGTATTGCTAAAAACTATTGCGGTGAAAAGTAAAACTACATTTTTAATTTTCATCCAGAACAACACATTTAACTTAACTTTTTGATTCTAGTATTTCTGCTCACAACAATCGATTATTTCTTATCTAAAGTTTAATATTGACCACTATTACCATTGAATACATGATTAATTGGGACTTGCAAAACTATGAAATCAATAAAATGCAATTTGAGTTCTTTTCTTCGCAATAGTATACACGTGACGTAATGTAGGTTCTCCAGATTATTCCCTGAAACTCTTATTTGTGATAACTTTACACGACAGTAACGTAGAAACTCGTATAAATATTATTTAATTCAAAATAACAAGTAAAAGCAAAACAAAACAAGTAAATGCAAATACACAATTATGTCATATAGTTAAAGAGGTTCTGCGACACAAATTAAGAGACAAATACGTAATATAAATAAATTCGCTAAAAGATATACAATTTATTCCAAAATATATAAATATAAACAAGTAACAAAAAGTGGGAATCAAGAATAATTGAACCGAAAAAATAAACGAAGTTTTATCCCAGATAAAGTAATTAATATTTTTTGGTTAGTTACAACCGGATGCTGATCTTTTGACTTCTTATATTATTGAACCTGTGAAAACTTGCATAACTGACAACATTTTAGAACGTTATCTATACACATACAATCTTTCATATTTTATCTTATTTATTTTTTGAAATTATTAATGAACGCGAAACTCATTATTTTCCTCTTAAACAAGGCTGCTCATTTCATGTACCAACCAGTCAGTTCTGTCAGCACAGACCACTACTCGTGCTGCGTAATTAATCTGCTCCACTTGTCAGATAAGCGGATAGCAAAAGCTTCAGTTGGGATCCATTGTCACTTAAATGTTTTCCTACAGGATTCCAACAGTAGAGTTTGTGATGAAATGTAGAAGTATCACGTCAAATTATAAGATGGCAAACATGTAACATTTATGCTAATCTGTTTTCTACATGTTGCTATTGATTCTTGAATTCAAACAAAATCAAAGTTTCCACCTATTTTTCACTATTGAACTTATATTCCCTACAGGAGCAAATTATTGTTGTCATAATTACCAATAAATTAATATGTAAAAACTATCTTTAAATATGTTATATTTAACCACGATTTTAAAAGATGCTACAGAGATAATGCCGTGCCAAGGTTGCGTACAGTTAGAAATAAATTATTATAAATAAAAAGGATCAAAATGAACATGCATAAAATAAGGAATTTAATCAGTATCAAGAGTACTATAACAATAGTGTGACAAAGTTTAAGAGAAATTAACATAATCCGCTATCATGTTAAATACAATATTTATTGGTAAATTGAATCTCTCATTATATTCTTTTATTAAAATAATTATTAAAATATTTTAAAAAAACAAATAACTAACTGTATTCAACGAAAAGGGCACCATACTAGAACACCTAAACATAACATCTCAACTACCCTATACATAACAAGTTACATCGAAACCTATCAATTCATTTTTGAGGGGAAAAATACAAACTCTTTTGACTTTATACCATAAGAAGTAAAGAGGTTTAAAAGTTAATTTAGCATAGTCTCATTTTCAAGAAAATTTCACACTCGTAATAATCAATATTAATTTTCGTTTCAGATTTCACTGGCTTGCATTTTCCCATGTTAATAATTTATTGCTAAAAAAACGTACTTTATGAGGATACAGATGGAAAGAAAATAGCAAAAGTAAGAGATCCTTTTCAGCTCGTTTCTTTCGTTCAAACATATACTAGCTCTGAATGCTGGGTTATATAACCACTGTTCATACGGAAATCCGTAGTGGCTGTGAAGAAGAAAACATTGAAATAGAAAGAATCCCAACATTCGTAGTTGTGCACATACAGCAGGTTCTTTTCAGTTATTTTCACGACTGTTTTTTAAAAGTCTTTAACATAAACGTATCAGATGAAACCTTTACACGATGGTCGTTATTCATATACGGAATTTGATAAATTATTACCCTTATTTTTAAAAATTCAGTAGTTGTAGCTCTATTAAAACCGAAATTATTAAAAAGCCATAAGTAAATTCTCCATTTTTGGTCACATAACAGCACTGAGTGAATTGATACTGAATTTACTTAATTATGCAGAAATTCATTAATCACCTTTTTGTGGAACGTACTTTAAGTGTATATTTTAATATTAAACGGGGAAACAATTAAACGCTAATTAGAAATTTATTACTCTGGTGGCAACAAAATGGAACAATTTCCTTTTTTCCACGCAGTGTTTCAGAACCAAGATTGATTGAATGTTACAAAAAATACATTAATTATAAATTATTTCAGACTACAACTGTATTGGATAATGTAGTCACTGATTCTAAACGTCTATACAATTATAATACACTCGTTGATAATTTTTCATTAGTGTTCAATAAATATTTATATTCTAAAATTGAAATCTTTAAGCAATTATCTTCTTAGAGAAGAATAATTTTGCCACACTACCTTGTTTTTTTAAGGTATTACAAATTACTTTTGTCAAATGGCAATTCCTTTTCATAGAACAGTAAAGAATTTGAATTAATATACTATTTTTATATGTTAAATAGGGATTTAAAATTTCTTACAAAGTGTTTGTGCTTCTAATGTGGATACAAGTACATCTTTCTCTGACACTTGTCTGCTACAATCCACAGGTAATTTTTGGTTAAATCAATTTTATTTGAATAAGTTTATTAGAATTCATTAAGAATTAGTGTATTTCATTAAGATGATACTACATTTAGAATTAGTGCAATATTCTTATATATTTTCACTTTCTTCTTAATATTAATACATAATAGTAATTTGTCAAGAAAAGCAGATGAAAACTAAAATATAAGGATGTGGATAATTAACTGTTATGACTTGAAACAGCACTTGAATGAAAGCAATGAAATGAACTCGATTAGATACATAAGAATAATTTGTTATTGGGTTATTTGTGACTATCACATTTCATAGAACTTATTTCTATCTCTTCCAAATAGAAAAACTGCTTTAATTATGATGAGATATTGTTTTAATTTCTTTATATTGGTTCCAGCAAATATTCTATATATTTGTCTTAAATTTTACATTCCAGAAGCAAACAAATAAAGAAAAATAATAAGTCGGCTGAGAGACCGATCATACCGATAATGTTATATGATTTTGCCATTCTGAAGCAAGGTTAAAATTATAAAATCTGTGATTTTGTAGCAATATTTAAAGAAATATTTTAAAGGGTCTACACCTGTGAAGTATCGTTAATTTTTAAGTGAATGACACGAAGAGGGTTTACGACATACACCCTTCACATAGATTGTTTACTTACTTCATATGGATAATATTTTTTTGTATTTTCTTATTGTGAATAGATCTCGTCACATTAGAAATGTGGAATAAAACTGAAATAAAAGTGTTACAGAAATAGAAATAGTTCACTCCACTTCTGAGAAATTATTCTGAGGTCGCATGAGCGTACAAGGAATTAGTCTAGCACATAGCCATTTATGAAACGTCCAGTAACACTATTCTGATTACATTAAAAATAAGAATTATAGCAGTAATTAATGAATTATTGTGTATTAAATTCCGATTAATATGGAATGTATACCAATGACGATGGATAATATACCAATTACGTTGGAACACTGCATTTAAAAAATAGTCTCTAGTTTGACAGTAATTCTCTACTTTTGCGACTATTTTTAATTATCTGGAAAGACAAGGCAATCTTCTTACTGTTATGTTTTGTATTAAATTTGCAACACGCGTGAAAATATTGATTCCATTAGAAATTACACTAATTTATTTTAACAGTGTTTCTTCAGAGGCTTTATCCTTAACATCTCTTACCAATTCAAAAAGGTTTTATTTATATATTTGCCTCGCCAAATTTTGTAAAAGGAGTTGATAGGAAATTTTATTATTCCATTAAAAGAATCGGGGTGTAATATTAACCTCGAGGCCACTCATACTACATTCAGTTGTATTTGATTTGTTTGTTGATTACGTAACATAACATAAAAAAATTTGTAGAGCATTATCCTATGGTAAAATGATATTTTTGACCAATGAACGTCATTAAATTAATCTCTGACTTCAAAAGAGTCAATACGACAGCCATCATTATCTCTTTATACTCACCTCGATCCGGAAGTGACATTCAGCTGCTACGGCACTTCAGAGGCCGTCGCTGAAGATTAGGCCTCCCCCGCTGAGGTCGATCTCAATTTAGTGGGCGTTGTTTTTACACCACGGTCCCGCTCTGCTCCATCTATACGAGTCGTAAACCGGAGCGACCTCGGTCCCTGTACCTGTTGAGCATTATGGGCCATAACCTCAACTGTGTGCTTCCCTCCGACCGCGCCGATATTACCGAGCATTGTCTCAGCGCTTCTATACGTCTCAGTGCTCAGACAAGCATAATCTCAGGATTCAGACGGAACTCCACGGACCAGAAACTAACTTACCTATTCTCACAATTCTCGACACAATTCTCTGACACAAGAGTTTTCAATATTTGAAAGACAAATTTACATGTTGAGAAAGTTTTTAAGTTTTATCTTACCTAGGAATATCGCGCTATCAAGTTTGAGTTCGCAACTATAGAAGTTTGATGGCTTAGATTAATGACTTCTTTCTCCCATTTTCAATAATGTTTTTTTTAAGTTGAGAAACTAGGAAAAATGAGGCGTCAAAACTGTCTAACGTCAAAAACTCCCACTGCCTCAATAGTGTTCTTTAGATTTCAAGCGTCAGCTTACCGCTATTATTGATGTATTTTTTTTAACCTCAAAATAATATACTGAGAGACACTTCATGTGTATCTAGTGTTTGTCTGTCCATTTAAGGACAACACTGTGGTAGTGCAATGAATTATGGACCATATATCTCCTTCTTTCAATTTCTGTATTCAATATTACGTACGCATAGTAGTGTCTTCTTAGAGTCTGGAAGTACTTGTACGTCCAATTCTCAAAATTTGGCATCTAAACCAGGTGTAGGAGTCAAAGAGCAATACTCGTCTTCTCGGACACACTCTTGAAGTATGTGTGTCACAAACGTTGTACTATTTACTAATAATAATATTTCCTCCATATATGAACGGGGATCTTTGAAAAGAATGAAAGAAGCACCAAAACCCACCAAAAAGTTCATATCTAATTTTCATATTTGTAACTGATCAATAATTCGTTCGTTCAAAATTATTAGGAGTCTGAAAGTCAACAAAGGTATTGTAGAGTACCATTAAAGACATGCCTTATATTATCCGAACACAGCACACTCATAACACGTATACCTATTTTAGATTCAGATTGTTAATTGAATATATGAGGTAAACATTATATACCAACTAAGATTTGAAAAAGGCCTTAAATATTAACGGAACAATTTTACACGAAAAGTTTTCAAATGTGTGAGATTCATTATACACCACTTTTTGTAGTTTTGTTGACACCTCTTTTGATATTTTATTATGTAAATAAATGCTACTTTTGTTACAAAAATACCCCGAAAACATACTTCCAGTAAGTTAACTGAACAATTTCACACTTCCTTCATTACGTTTTGCGATGAATCTCATTGCTTGCAAGATACAAGAAATGATTAATTTTTATATTTCTTATATTTATATTCTACATACATTATTGTAATATTTAACGATTTTTAAATACAAATCTATCACAATCATGTCTTCATGGACATTTAATGAATACGTTATTTCACTGGAAATTAGTTTTCTAATAGAATTTTGAATGTGCATGGAATACAATTTTGCTGGGATTTAATTGACGAAATAAAAAATATTATTGTAATATATTCTACAATTTTTTTCAATACATTAATTAAATGAACAATTGAGTGTGGTAAACTGACGTTTACCTCTACGAGTATAATTCAGATGTGTTTGAGAGTATATATGTTTTGCTTCCTTATTTTGCGTGTAAATTTTTGTCGATTTTCTTTAAGTTAGTGTGAAGATAATGTGACAAATTTGTTTACATAATGTTAATTGACTGTGATCACTTTATGAACATAAAGAATAATCGTTTAAAATATCTGAGTCCTTTTTCAACCACCTTCTTTTTTTAACCACTCCTAGTTCGAACTACTAATCCTTTATGTTTAACACGTTACTTAATGATCTATTTTATGAGTGTGTTGAATATCTTGTTGTAAACTCTCACCGATTTTGATGGTTCCGTGCTTTGGAAAGTATATTAGCATATCTTATTTCAAGTTGTAACTGCCTCGTCTGCGAGGATTTACGTTTCAAAGCGTGCAGAATTGTGCGTCCATGCCGAGAGAACGCGCCACGCGCGGCCGGTTGACGGACGATGCCACATCGAAGGGGAGGGGGACGCTACGAGGCGAGGAAATTCGAGGGCAGCGGCGGAGTCGGAGGCGGCGGCGGCAAAGTTGGTAGCCATGGCGACGGTTACCGGGCGTCGCTCCCCCATCTCTCCGAGGTTCCCCGAGGCTCCCGTACCTCCTCACCCCCTTCCCCAATCCGTTTGGTCGCTGCCCTACAATCGTCCTGCGTTGAACGCCACCTCCATCGTCACACGGTCCCGTTGCTAATTAGTGCGAGCTCTGAGGTGCTGCCTCCGTGGTCAGGTTATGTGGAATTCGCGATTTGTCGTGGTTGGATGAGGTGATAGAGGAAGGGTGATATACACACTGGATATGGTGTTGGCAGTAACCAAAGATGGGGATGGAACAATAATGAGGTAAGGTCTGATCATATACGAGAGACGAGATAGTTAAGTATTGGTGACGAATGTTAGAGGTTGGTAAATATTGTTGGAGATGAATGCGGTTTATCAGATTTGAAAATTCTTTCTTTTTTTTTCATCATCCCTCTGTGAAGTCCATGGTTTGGATAAAGGCAAAAATACGATATTGGATTTACAGTTTTTCCAAACGAATCACGTGTATGATTGAAACAGGAACCACCCGTAGTTCATGACATAACAAGGGGTAGAGTGATCGATGATCTCATGGACTGACAGACATAATTGCATGTAATATGCACGACTGATACTGCAACTCACAATCTATTTTTAGTTGATAGAACCACAGATTGTTAATATTGGTTTCAACATATCAAACACATAGTTGATAGTTTAGATTTTAATAAATATCTCGAATATTTGCAAGAGGTCAATACGAACCGGACTACCGTTCTTTAACATACTTATAATTTAATTCCCAAAATATATCAAATGATTGAAAAATATTCCCTAATAATTGCTGACAATGCATTTGCGGGAACATCATATATAATTCCAATTGCTCGTTCAAAATATGTCTTTAATTAATTGAATAATAAGTAAAAAAGTGTATCAAACGGTTTAATAATAAATTAAATGACAAAACATAAAAATTAATTAGAGATGTGTTTTTGGCTTCTTTCACCACGTAGCACAATAGTTGAACCATGACACATAATGAAATTGGCGGTACACCATTTTTCTGTCATCTCTCTTCTGGATCCTTTCCAACTCGAATAAAACTGCAATACCCCACGACAGAGAGGACATCCCACGACTAAGATCAGACGGCTGGAGTTTATTAAATATTTCGATATAATTACACAAATATAACTCAAAGACAACTTAAAAAGAGTTAATTATAAAGACAGTTCAATTTCCTTATAAATAAAAGAGTATGATTCTTGGCTAATTAGATTTCTTATTTTTAGGTGATGGAAATGTCATACTTAACAAATTAAGAGTTCCTAACAAATTATGAACAAAAACTTTGTTCATATTTTGTCCTGGTAAATCTTTTGCAGTGGTGCATTTGTTACACAAACTTTTTTTTAAATTTAAATAGTAATCCCATTGCTTATTCATTTTAAAATCACATCCAGTAAAATGTGTTACATTCTTTTTCTCTTTCGTGTTTTCAAAGTCTTGAACCATATTGAACATTTCGAACAACACGTTTGAACTATTGTACTACGCAAGGTAGCAATATAAACTGTTTTAGAAAAATATGTTTCATACGTGTGGTAAAGGGTTTCTAGATAATGTTTACCGAAGAAATCAAATGAAGAAAAAGAAAAATACCTAGGCAATTGAATCAATTCCAAAACTTCTGTTTTGAAGAAAGCAAACTAAATCGGCAAACAGTGATGAATGTAGTCACTTGATATAACGTGATATAAAGTCAGATAAGTGCTACGTGGCGAAATAAGCGAAAAATACACCCTGATTTATTGTCGTTCAGTTCATTGTTGAACCATTTAATATACATTTTAACACGTTATTCAACTAATGAAAAACATATTTTGAACGGGGAATTATAATGCATTTTCAGGAACCATTAGGAAATAAATTTTATTGGTCTGTTATTTGTTTGAGAAATAAATGACAGTAAGTATGTCGAAGAACGGATATTGGTATCTGGTTTGTTTTGACCTCTTGCAAATAATCGAGATATTTATTTAAGTCTAAACTATCAACTTTGTGATTGTCTTGTTGAGACCGATATTAACAATCAGTGTCTCAATCAACCACAAATTGTTGGATTGTGAGTTACAGTATTAGTCGTGCATATTACTTGCAATTACGTCTGAGAGTTCATGAGATCATCGATCACTCTTCCCTTTGTTGAGATGTCATGAACTACGGATAGATGGGATTCGTTTTGAAAAACTGTAAATCCATCATAGTATTTTTGCCTTTATCTAAACCATGGACATTACAGAAGGATGACGAAAGAAAAAAAAATCAAATCTGATGTTGACTGTGATGAACCATGGACTTCGGTAACGAAGAGACAGTCCTTCATAAAGTTGATAACATCCCGTCGACGTGAATTTGACCCTTCTCCCACACGAACAACAATGCATGCCTTCCTGGAGAGAATTTCTAATGAGCCTGGCAGATGTTGCACCAGGTGTCAATATGCACTTGACTGTCTTCATTCAATATTTAAGCCGTATCTTCTTCAGTATCTCTTAAGGTTTTCCAGGTATATGACCTTGAAAGAAGGACGTGTATTTTTTGCATGATTCACGATGGTGCACCATTGCACTTTACACTCGCCATCCGAGACGTTGAACAAGCATTGGGAGAAAGGTGATTAAGTTGGGGTGGTCTAATGCATTTCGTCAACCTTAACGTTCGAATCAACTTCCATTTTTTTCCTATGGAATTTCATGAAAAATTTTCATAATGAAACTCCAAAAAATATATCTTTGCAAGTGCACTGTCTGCAGCAGAATTTATGCAGTACACGCAAGATTAAATGAATATGGATGAAATAACTTCGCAAATATCCTTTGCGCAACAAATATTCAGGTAGTCAGTTTTAAAAACTCGTATCATCCACGTAGGGAAGAGTTCATTGTCCTGTGATACGAGACATTAGAAATCGATTTGGTCTTCAACTTTACTTTCCTCTATTCTGTTCATTACCAAAATGCCCCTCATCTTCTCCGAAGAAAATTTATTTTGAATTTCGTGTAATTAAAAACATCAAATTCCTATTTCTAAGAAGAGTCCATACGAATCACATCAACACATATGAGAAAATTTAAAACTTATCAGCACCTCGAACAACTTGGCAATACGCAAACCAATGTGCTATATATGTGCATACTAGCTACATTCATTAAAGCTGAATGCATTATAATCTCAAAATCTGCTACCAACTCATATGGAATATTGAAGTACTCTTTTCTTTCTTTCTAATTCACGACTATGAGAAGAGGTAAAATTACCGCCTTTTTCATTCAGGAAGATGCAGACAAAAGAGCTCGCCTCTAATGTATAGAGGTATTAAACTCCGCAAATGCCTTTACGATGGCGAAGGAAGGTGCAGTGGGGAACGTTAAAATGGGAAAATGGAGGTTGCGATTTATTTCCGACGAGTGCCTTGAATCCTATTGGTGCGCGATGGTCCAGTGCCTCAGAGCAGGCCCCGATTCGCATATGTCGCCATTTGCTCCGGCATGGCACGAGGAATTGGGGGAGGGGTTTTGAAGCCGGGACCCCTCAAACCCTATTGCGCCATTCCACGTGTCCACGTAGCTTCGTTGTCCCTCTCTCCCACCGATTCCCACCCCACTTTCTGGCTGAATGCACCTCCATCCACACAAAGACACACGGTTTGCAGAGGGCAGGTCAACGGGGCGCCAACTGGACTGTTTGGCCACTTGCCGAGACACGACGCATTGCGGTGTGTCGAACAAAGCCGTTTCTTCTTCGCTCGTGATGGTTGTACGTACGACGTTCACATAATGGCATTAAAAAGGAAAATAAATAAGACAATTTCAACGATGCTTTTTTACCTTCTTTCGAATCCAAATTTAACCAACTTGACTTTGAATGCTTGTTTTATAGATTCTGACCCTTATGTCTATTACTGGTATATTATTCTTTAAGTACTTCAAATCATTGATTAAATTAACAGTTTCATATATATCATTGCAAGGGCATAAGAATATACCCCTGAAATTTTATCAAAAAATAACTGGAGATCTTTGTGCAACAATCAACCATCCCCATTACTTTGGCTTCTATATTCACTTTGGAAACTTGTAAAGGGAAAAAATCTGTCGACAAATGTAGTAAAAAGCGAATGTGTTTCAAAAGATGATAAAGTATCATGTACACATCGTTTTGTCCAGGTGACGTTGATTCAGCGCGGCTGTCGTGCCATCGTACCTCGTCGCGCTAAAACCTTTCTATTTCTTCGGCAACGAGAGGTCGGTTGGTTAGGAAGAAAAATGATGATTTCAGAATTATACAGACTGGGTTTTATTTGTAAAATTACCCAACGTACGTCAGTTGCAATGATTCAAGTCTTTACAAATTTAACTCAACAAAAATACGAACACAATGTTTTTTACTATTTAATTCTGTTCTAATAAAAAACTATGATCATTTTCCTGTTTCAATAGCTTAATTTGATATACAATATGTTATGTGAAGATTACACGGAGCAAAAGAGATGATGAGAATGATCTCAAATTCTTTTACAAATATTAAATGGGTATAAACGAAAGAATTTTATTGAAATTTAATAAATAGTTGTAGGCATTCATTATCCATATATTAAAAAATAAGAACAGTTTTGATTATTAAGAATTTAACAGGATATACACATACGTTAAAATCTTTACACAATATATTATTTCCACTACGACTTCTTGGTTCTATAGGGAAACAAAATATAAATCTTTGTACTACGTAAATAAATACCAATGGAATATTAATTTGTACAATTTGGTTTTTCACAATATCTCTTCGCAGAGATCATCTTCTGGGGGAAATCATCATCCCGATGGAGACGTGGATTTGATGTGGATATTCTCAATGCATGGTTGTTTGTTAGTTTAATTCTTGATTGAATTATTTACTTATTAGTAATAAGCAAATTTATTCTTCACTTACGAATCAAATATGTACATCTTAATGTAGTAGAATATAGCAAATCGATCATGGTAGCAGATTATTTTCTGCTTCACGTATATCAGTAACAGCGCTTCCCTAACCTTCAAATTTCAACATTCATCAACATTTTAAATACTCTGTTATACCATTAAGATTTAACATAATTTGCAGACTTTTTGAAAGATAACACTTCATTAGCCCACGCATGTAGTTGTCAATTTATATAATTTTTTTTCTCTTATCATCATTAGGTGTTGAAAAAACAATTATTATTAGACGATATTTTTTAATTTTTTAATTAGGAGAGTGAAATTACTTTTAATAATCTGATAACATGGTACTTGCTAAGAACAGATACTCCATATTTGCAGTAGGTATACATTTCTAAGATGAGAAAATGATTATAATAAATCCTCTGAGACGCATTTTTCGTCAACTTATTACATCCATTGTTTATAGCAAATCATTATTCTGTGGGAAGACACTTATTAACATACATACAAATATGTGAAAATTTACTGGCTGTTGTCGTCACATTTTGAATTTTCTGCGTAAAAATTCGTTCATAGAATCCCATTGATATCAATCGCAAATATTTGTCACATTCAATTATTTAAAAAAATGAAATCAAATCGTGTATTATGAACGAAACAAAGAACATGAAATTAGGCAGAGTCTGCCAACAATAAATAGCACTACATGTTTCAAGAACAAGAAAGGAAAATGATGAAAGACAATGTGATCGCTGAGAATCTACACAATGCTAATTTAATGGAATTGTCATAATATTTTTAAAATAATCTACAAATATTTCGGTTCCAAATAAAATCTTCTTTAGTGTTTCCTCCAAACATAAGAAGTAGTTCGTTTGTTTCCGAACGCTGAAGAATTTTAATTTACTTTATTTCAAAATTCAAATTACTTTCTTATATGGCAGTGTGATGAGGTTAAAAAATCTCTTATATGTCTTTGATTTACATTATTTTAATTTTAAAAGTTTCAGGGATAACTGCAATCACATTTTACGACTTTAGTCCAGTACGGTCACATTATTAAAATTATCAATTAATTAAGATATATCGTGATACTATTTGTATAAAGTTTTTTTTTCTTCCTCATGTATTAGAAAGAATTGGAATTTTTGTATGCTAATTTTGTGTGGAAATTAAGTTTACATTTTTTCCATATTCACACTCCCATTTAATGTCTGAAAAAAACAACTCATATTGATAGGTAGCAAAAAGAATGATCCCCATTATCTCCGCAAACGAGTTCTTAATTTGCAATCTATTTTAACGCGACTATCTCACCTTCCCCATTGACGGCGAGGGAAAGAACACAGGTAACATTTGAAACATCATGATCACTCCCATTATTCTTGAGGGCTCCATTCGTTTACAGATGTGTCTGAAGACACGTAGACTCCTTCTAGATAACCTGTCTGTGAACTGATGAGGTGAAAACCCTGCATTTAACTGCCTCACTATGTGGAAAGTGCTGTGAGAGGGAGCTTAAAGGTCTGAAAGTTCTACATAATTCTTTAAGTAAAGGAGACTCACTAGTAGAATTTCATATCGCTAAGAACAACAACAACACATTTAAGATTTAATGGTAATATTTGAAAATTAACTTTTTCAACTCCTGAAGTTAATCGAGGTGTTGAATCAAACAAGTTTCACGCATTTATATTTAAAATTAAGTTTGGAAAAACTATTGAAACAGCTATACTCTTAGGGTATTTTTAGAGTAATACATGCAAGAATACTTTTAATGGGAGATGAGAAGTAATGAAGTAGTAATTCAGTGGTTTTGTTAAATATTCGCTTCAAGTTCTAGATATTATACTCGATCAAATGAATAAATGGAGGTAGCATTTTCAGAAGGCAATAGAATAAAAAGTGCCGTAATACTCAAATGAAGTATAGGGAAAGACAAGCAAGATATTATTCCATGAGGAACTTTTACGAACTTTGAGAATAATATCCACGAATTTCTGTCTTACGTTTTCTAGCAAAAGTGTACATAGAACATTTACAAAATTCGTTACATTCTACACACAGAGAGATAACAAGTTTAAGTGCACCTTCTCCTGCGCATTCAGAAATTTTTCCTTGCTTTTTATGAAGCCCCCGTGGGCTATGGTGACCTCGCTGACGAATCGAGATCACAAGTTTACGTCAGGGCATCATTTCACATTCACCGTAGATTCATACTATGCTTGTGGCAGTTAACGTAGTAATTATAATTTTAAATCGGTTTAAATACTTAAATATCATATTGAAGATTTTTAGTTCCCATACATTGAATGTATTGTAGTCGGTGATATTCAAATTTTCAACAAGTTGGTTGTTAGCACTTTAGAAACACACAGCTGTTTCTCATTGTTAATAAAATTGTTGTAATTTTGAAATTGAGGTTCATGATGTTTTTCCTTCCATTCAGATAAACGTTGAATGAAACTAACCACGTTTAAACAAGCGTTATAGTTATCACTGTGTGTAATGTACTCTACATAATGAAATATATTGTGTCTGATTAAACATGGATAGATTAAATTAAGTCAAATATGTTTCACTATTAATTTCACGTTGCCGTACTTGCTTTCTAGTAATATGACATTAAATTATACAACTGATAAACAATACTTTAACTTACAAAGAGTAGAGTAAAAGTCAGAAGGAACATCTAAATGAGGGTTTTATTTTATGTGAAATTTCAGATGACTAAAACTAAGTGCTCTTTTAGTTAAAAAACAAAATTAAATGCATAGAAGAGAATAACTCTAGCGTATGACTCTTATGAAAAACATTGATTTTCAAGATTTTGTTTATTTTGTGTAGACTGCGTTTAATTTATTCAGATGAAACCAACAATTTTTACTTTCATTATTTATTCGTAATTTAACATATATTCCGATCTCTTTCATAATCAAAATTTATTTTCTACAAAACATTACAACATAATCTTGAAGTATAGACCAACTGAACTCGTCGCGTACTTCAAGAAAAATTCAAAATATGTCGTTTCTCATTAAAGGACAAATTACTTTAATTTTTTTAAATGAATTATGCTTGGTAGACTCTCACTCAGGAATTCATGTTCAATTTAGAACCACGGAGGAATTAAAAGATACGTAATGTAATCATTGGCAGTTCAGGGAAAATTGGTTTGTTCACATGTTATAATGATGATAAGCTCAATCTGCAGATGACGAGAGTGGAATATGAAGGAGTGAAAAAAGCGGGAAGTGTAGATTTTCTCAGGGAATTTCCATCTCCCATGCCATTTATTTCACCATAACAGTCACTCATAGTTCTAAATATACCATCCATCATCTGTCCGTTTCACCTCTACACAGTAGCTTTGGTTTTTAAGTCTTCTATTGTGCACGCAGTAGGGAAATTACAGTAGTCACTCTTAAAACCGTTCAAATACATACTTTGAAAGTTCTATGTATTTTTTGTTATACCTCAAATCTCAACTACATCTATGTTTTTAATATAACGCCATTCAATGTCATACCAGGTATGTGAATAAATATTTAGATCTAGAAACTAAATACAGACAGTACAGAACTACGAATCAAACCAATTTCTCCTTCATCCAGCAGATGAACATACAACATCATAGAGAAAGATAGTTGTAGAATTAGAATTATATTTGGACACGATTCAGCAGACATGACAAGAGATTTTTAACCCTCTATTCATCACCAGAGCTGTAAGTGGAAGACATATTAACGTAAGTCAAAAACTTTAAATTTCTTGGAATTTTTAATACACTGTACGTGGATATCCTTGAATAATTATTTTCTTGTAGTAACTTAGAATCTTACCAATCATTGTCAAGAACCATTATTGCTATAGAGCAAATTCAAAAAGATTTGAAGCATAATAATTCCCTTCATCGTGACACACCCTCTTCAGAAGTATCCAGCCGAAAAGCATACACTGTCATTCCAGGAATCCATTGCTGCTAGTCATCGTGTCTTTGATGTTGTCGTATAGTTTGATACGTAATTGTTACACAGTAGCAGCGAACGGTCTTTGGCGGCGGTTGCAGTCGTGGTGGAAATACCAAGCGCTCTCCTGTGTCGTGTGTCGTGTGTCGTGATACGCAAGAGCTGACCGGACGGTTGCATGACTAGACATGGATGCGGGGAAGGAGAACTAGGACGAAGTTGAGCTCAAAGGAAATGCAAGTCAGATGCGGTAAGTGTTAAGAGGAGAACGTTCAATGACGCCAGCTGTGACAAGGGAGCTGATGGAATGAAGGAATTGAGGTGGTAATGATGGTAAAAAATGTTGAGGTAGAGCTTGTGCAACGGACTGAACAAAAAGATGAAACAATAGAAATAGAAACTGTTGAAGATTGTGTTAATAGATGAAATTGTCAAAATGGTAATTAAGTGGGCACATAAGATGATGTACGGCAATCTGTCGGAGACATAAGAAGCGCCGAAGGGACTGTGGTAGTTGAAGCGTTATTTAGACGAGGAGACAGAGAAAGTGACGATTAGACTAAAAAAGTTGGGCTATTTTTGGTGAGTGTCTAGGCAATTCAAGATGCTTGAGGCATCACAACTCCATGTATCTCAGTGGTAGAAGCACAACCGTAGACCCAGCGCGATCGATGAGGTTGGTACGACCACCCCGCCACCATTACCACCACACCATAGTCCCGCCCAGAATCATCTAGTAGGTGACCTCCGCTAGGACACACATCACAGAATCACTAAATGCCACACCGTCCTCGGTTGGTGACCGCAGAAACCAGGTTCCTAGCCACGACGCGAGCGTGTGTGCGTATGCATGTGTGTGTTTGTGAGATCGAGAGTGCGACTAGTACGCTGGAGCGAACGCACGAAAGCGGCGTGTGAATCCAATGTTGGCCGCCGCCGTCACCACCTCTTGCTGAAGTACCGCCGCCCGCGGCACGGCCGCCGCCGTATCGATCGTGAGAGAGGCAGTGGTGGAGGTGTCACGCACTCTACGGCGCCGCCGCACCGCACCAGCTGCTGCTGTTGCTCCAAAGCTCCACAGGATGCTACAGACTGCGTCGCCTTCAAACTCATGACCCATCCGTCTGATACAAGAATGGGGAATGGAGAGGAAAGTATTTCTATTTATTTAATTATTTATTTCATGTTTTATGGTGAGACTTAAAACATGTTTCCTCCCTCAGAACAGTGACTTGGGTGAGGAAATTGGAAAGGAAAGATGTTGAGTTGCCGGGGAACTTATAGCACGGAACAGACATTTGTCTGGTGTAGGTGAGGGAAACCTCAGCTGGAATTGTCCTAATTTGGCCGAGCAAGGTTCTACCGCTCAACACGGTAGCGAGGACGCTACAAGTGGACCATCTCTTTTGGTGAGAGTTTGCAAACGTCGTACACAGGGACGGAACCACTACAACGAAGATACAGTATTTACTTACTTAATATCTTGATTTGATGATGTGAGGAGGTTTAGGACATCAGTCCTGCTCTTTCACCCAACAACATGAATAGGCGCGAAGAAATAGGGAAGGACACACGTTCGGTAGCAGGGAATCCCCGTTCAGTGGAACTGAGGGAACAAAGACTGCTACTACGTCATAGCTCTCGGTGCGAAAATTTGTCCAACTCATTCTCAAAAAACTCATCATGTTTTTGAGAACGCCAAAAAACAACCCTAAAATCAATTTACGAAAATTTATTGCAAAATCTCATTTGATTAAGAAACTGCGTATTTGTACTCGAATATACTTTTATATACGATTCGTGAATTATCAATTTACTCAATGTTTTTCTTCATATTTGTGGAGTGTCAAAATACGTTAGAAATTTAAATTTCCGGAAATGAAGTATCTTTACAAATAACACGAAAAACTTTTGCCAGGTTTGTTTTTGCCAAAAACTTTATAATTCCAAGATCTTAAGTAAGATTTTGACGAAAATGGTTTGTTGTGGTGATATAACGTGATACGTTTTTACTACTACAACTATATTGTGGTGATTTTTCAAACTCTAAATGGTAAAACACGGGTAATAGAAACGGGTTTATTCTTAAAATCATTTTTATTTTCATATTTGCTTGAGAGAGAACACTCTCTGACACTACAAAAAGATACTGAGACAATAATTTTAACTTATCAATTTAAGTAGTTTAATTTTAGGAGAGAGTAATGACAGTTTCGTCAAAGTTATTGACATAATCGACAAAGTCGTTATCATTGACCAAAAACACAATGGACACAAACAAAAAGCAAAATATTTTCTTTCGTGAAATATTCTTGCGATCATCTCTTGTGTTTTCTGCACATTCAAAAGGTTGATCACAAATAATTTTATTTTTTGAGTAGCATATAGTTCAATTCTTCGTTCGTTGATCCTCAAAGTTCTACGTTTTCAAAGATTTCGTGTGAATTATTCCAATTTGTTCGATTCTACTCCAGAATAAGTACATTTTCGCTGATTGAGTACGGGACATGCGTATACGTATTATCAATGAGAAAACATGCCCCATAAGTTTTAGAAAGTCTGCCACGATACCAGAGTGGGAATTTGACAAAACATCTTCCGAGCTCATATTTGTTACTTACGAAAGACATATTCTAATTTATTAAGAGAAACCCCTAAGACCTTCTTAAGTCGAATATAAGAACATTTTTTAAAGATTTAATAAAAACGAAAATTTACCTACCTCAGAAAAAAAACTGATAAATTTTACTATCATGACGAAGTAAAAGCAGTTAACTGAAACTCTCCTGTTTGGCGTGTCTAAAGTCGCCACTTCAGTCCATCCGCTGAAGCGCCATTCGGCTGCGATAAAAAACATTAGTGTTGAAAATTAATAAACAGCTTCAGTTTCTTCTAGAGTTCCGTCATTTTCTAGCCTCGGTTCAAGGTGAAATGTCTATCATACTTTAACTGTTTTGACACCTAGACTTCATAAATCCGGCAATTCTTTGATAGCTGACTCAGTTGGTCTGGAAGTTTGCATTAACGTTCAAATATGAGTGAACGTAATACATGAAATTACTTGTAACAGGAAGTTTGGATACATTGAACGTTTTTTTTCTCCATCAACAGATAGCGGATAAACTATATTCCCAAAGTACTTATAAATGCGAAACAACGAGTAAAAGAGTTTATATCAAAAAGTTTGAAAAAATTATTCACAATTTACTATGTACTATGTACAATTATACGACTTTTGCTTAAATAATATCGGTATGTTGTCTTCATTAGTCCTGTTTCACGTATAAAAGTAAAAAATATAAAAATTCTGAGATACTTAAAAGCTTAAGTACAAAAGAAGTTTCTCGAGTCTCCCGCGGGCAGTATTGGCTATTGCGAATTCTTGCTGCGAGACTAGAAATGAGCACACATATAGAAGAGAAAAGATGCCTTGAAGTATATTAGTTCTCTATTATTTCTGGAGTTACAGTAATAATGAACAAAAACCATTCAATGTAAGTATTGTTACTTCATATTGATTGCGGAAAAACAAACATTAACATCTAAAAGATAGAAAATACAAAAGAATGAGTCTACTGCCATATCAATCTTACTCTGCAATGTAAATAAAAATAGTACACTGTTAGTAAAATTACTAGATGTTCTAAAACGCCCAGTTATTAACACCACATTAAAATAAAAGAAACACTTTTCAAATCAAAGTATTTTGATACAAGAATTTCACTATTGAAAAATATAATTATTTCAAGTGCTACATAAAACAAGAAATTAAAAATTAATGTTATTATATAACATAACATCTGATTAAAATGTAATATTTGTTCATAGGATTCAGCTGACATAAAATTTACATCGTTCTTATAAATCGAAAGTGAGTTCTTGGCCAACGTAATGGAACTCCTATTGAGGAAATTAGGAGATTACATAAATTACAAAACATGTCTTTTGAAGCGACATAACTTAAAGGTATTGTTTTACTTTCAATTGAGTGAATTATATACATTTTATCGTATTAGTATTTAGTTACATTTTTACCTTAGTTCTTATAAATCCTTTTTTACAAATATGGATGGTAAACCAACAAGTATTAATGAACACCATTTTAAAACTTGAAATTACGATATTAAGATTTCACTACTTGAAATGTATCTTATTTTAGATCATGTTATTTATCCAGAATGGTAACGGAGACTCTCGAAAACGGACTTAAGAGGCTGGGTACTGTAGAATTATATGATAATATTACTGTTAACAAATTGAAAATAAACTTCATAATTGTTTCATAAATAGCTAGTAACGTGTGAATTACCCTCACCTATTTCTACAAAATTGCAAGTCAAGAATATTTCATAAATTATTTCCCGGAGTTCTTATTTTAAATCGTTCATCAAAATAGTGATATACGATATATTTTTACGGTAGTTCTGAAAAGAATATATCCGTATATATTACATGAAAACACCACATTATTAATGATTTCAAACTCTTTGCAGAAAATTATAGAACATACTGAAACAATGTTATTTAATTTATAAAATAACGTTTTATTTTCTTATTTATTTGCATTCACACTATTTGCCAACTTTCTTAAGAGAGGATGCTTCAGAGCTTTTCATTTCTTTTATTTTTTATTTCTTCAATTAGAATGCGCAATTAGAGTTCGTTTATTGTCGTATTCGTGTAGAAATTTCGATATTTCGTGTTATTTCACGTTCTATTACATATCATTGTTTTTTGTGTTATTTTTATGACTAATTACCTATTTCTGTTTTCGTCAGTTCTATTATAATATATAAGACTTTGCCTTTCTCAAAATCAGAAAAAAATATTCAAAATGTATATTTTAGTAATTTATATTATTTGTATTTTTAATTTACTTTGTGTGTCTTTACATCTTTAGATTTTTACTTCTCCGTCTCAAATGTCGTCCTTCGTGTTCCGTCTATACTCCCTTGCGATTCCTAGTCACTCGCACTAACTGATATGCAACAGTCATCAGCCAACATCCTTGACATTGATCGAAAACTTCCTCCATCCGATGTCACATTTTCTCCTCCGCTCTGCTCATCGCCAAGTGATCAATTCTTCTCCGGAGAGAGAGCATGTAAACATTCGTTATGAAGGAGAGCAGGTCTCGCAGACCTGGTTGGATGGTAGATGACCGTTGTCAGCTTCACCAGAGTGACAATTCCACTTAAACGTCAGACGCTTCTGCTGCAACGTGACGAGAATATAAAAGTCAAGAAAATGAAAACGAAACACATTTCACGTATCTATGCGTATTTAATTTGTCTAACCATGAACTATCACAGTGCACCCGTTCATTCGTCGGTGCATTTCGCTGCAAATTTTCTAATTGAGACTATTATGAAATATTTGTGATAATGTGATTGGTCAGGACACTGTGCGTTTAGTTCAATTATTTTTTAATGTTGCTGTCCGCGACCACAAACATCGAAAATTAAACATTTCTGTGAGTTATTAAGGCTGAAACTCAATTTCTCGTATTCCTGCGAAGCAAAAAGCCGCATGTTGAAACATGATTGATCAAATACTTATTAGCCAACACAAAGTTTCAACTTTCCTTTGTTAGTTAGTTTGTTATTGTATTGATTGTATCACAAGATTAGAATTTTCTAGTAACATACCATATTACAACAATAGAAAGAAAAATGCATGAAAATAAGTTAAATCACCAGTTTGTCATTTTTGACATGATACTAAAGATGATTTATCATTTACATTCCTCCAGGTCGTGACATATCGTTTTATGCAATGTGGGGTTTTAATGGCAAAACGTTCCATCATAATCGAATAATTTTAACACTAGATTTACTTTAATTATGTAAAGAATGGGTTGATTTAGTGCCAAAAATAATTCTTACGAGCATCCAAGTAATAATTTTATTTAATTTGACGTTTTTCAAATTTAAGCAAATGTTTTGACAGAGAATTTGCCGTTGTGGTAGATTCCCTGAGATCACATTGTCACTTTTGAAACATCACGGCAAGAAGATATTATTTATTCTACATTGCATCTAATGGTTTATTGTGTATCGTATGTACCATGAACACATATATCGTGGTTGTTGTTGTTTCGACAAAATTTTATCATTATCTTGACTTGGTATCATCTGTAGTTTGATGACTTGTTTTAATTGTAAGTACATGTTATCTCTTTTTACAAGATATTATTTAACTTGTTTCGTACGTAAGTATGTATGTATATTATCCTTCCGTTTCAAAATTAGTAATTAATATTTCTGTCACTTCCAAACTGAAATTTTACAGATATGCATGGTTTGTATGACAATAGATGATTCTCCTGCCAGTTTGAAAAATTCCATTCCTAAGAGGGTAAAATGGTATGAGTGTATATCCCACCATAACTATAGAATACCAAGAGTAATTTCAACAAAACTTCGTACACAGATGTCTATCTGACAACAAGCACTACGCGAATAACACAACCCTGGCACCTCTAGGAACGTGATGGTAACGAGGAGGTGACGTTGAAAATAATGGCAAGTAGTAAGACAGTCACGTTTGTACTAATTTGACAAATAAACCAACGAGTTAAAATATTAAAAAGCGTGAGAGAAAATAAACTTTAAAATACCTCTTTTAAAACAAGTTTTATATGGAAGGAACTGTACTAAAAAGTAACGCATGATGTTCTGTAAACTTGAAAATGAAAAATGTAGATCAGATAAGTAGATTAAAAAAGAAAATCAGAATATTTTAAAAGCTTCAGGTTTCTTTCTTTCAGGAAATTTAAAGTAGTTTTAGTAATTATGCAGTTTGACACCTCAAACTTTTGAAATTTTCTTTTCTTTTCTTGATCAACTTATCTGATCTTCTTTCATGTTCAGTTTTACTGAACATTATTTATTACTTCTTCATACATTACTTCTTATATAATAGCTTGTTTTAAAACAAGATTTTTATGTTTATTTTATTAGATTATTGAAACTTTGTGTTGTATGTTTTTAACATTGTAATATTAATAATTAACATTGTATCGTTATTATTATTATTATTACTACTACTACTATTTTCATTACTATTATTATTATCATTATTTTCATTACTAATGAGAAGGACAGAAGGACCTTTTGAGAGACAGAAACCTCAAAATAAATAAAATTGTGACTGGAACTATTTTTTTTTTCATTACCTGGAAAAAATATTTACAGTAAGTTTTTTGAAGAGTAATACTGTTAGTTCACTCAATGAATTTAAAAAAGAGTTAGGTTGACCCCTTTTGTACTTTCCTTTTGTAACTCATAGTATTTTAGTACACGAGTGTTTTATAATTGCAACTGTAAAATTGTAAAGCATTTGCGAATAGTTTTTATAAAAAGTGGGTGTTTATTTTCAAAACCAATAAATTAAAAATTTATTTATAAAATATGTTGTTTCTTTCTAGAAAAAAAAATTCTTTTTTTTTTGTGAAAGAATGATAAACATTCAATGCACGACTGAAACTCACATTTATTGCAAATTATCATTCCATTCTAGATAAAGGATAAAAGAAATTGTACAATATTAAAATCACATTCCAAAATGTACAAGAAAGAAAGGAACCAATTTGGTATAGAATTGCTAATCCAGCTATAGATTTTTAAATGCAATTTCTGAAGAACTTTCCATCTCCCAAAAGGACACCCCTCTTTTCAAGAGTCTCCAACGACGGCGCTTACAAAGGCCGGACCGAAGGCGTACCCCTCAGGGTTAGTGGGGCTCTCGGAGCACTGTGGCAGTGTGCCAGGCAGCGCGAGGGCTCACGAAGGGCTGCGAAGGGACTGACTGTCACACTGCTCTACCCGCCGTCCTTTTCATTCGGTCTGCCCTTCTTTGCAACTGGTTCACCTTGCCCTGCTCCAAGTCAGGCGCGTTGGTAGGGATGCTGCGGGAACGACGGCGTACGCAACATGGCCGCTAAATAAACACGTATCGACCAGTACCACCTCCCCCCCCTTCCCTTTCCCCTCCACCCTCCCCATCGCTTACGCACCCCTCTTTCCCGCACGTGCTCACGCGCAGAAAGGGAGGGGAACGAAATCTCGCGGAGTAACGCGTGGCATGAGAAGGGCGTGGTGATTCGGGATAGGAGAATCGAAGGGCAGGGACGAAACACGGAAGGGTTGATGGGACTGGGAGGAAGAGGGAGATACGGGGGAGGAGGAAATGAAGGAATGAATGGAACATTCACAAAGGACGATGTGAGTTTGTCTACTGACCAAATGAATGAAAGACCGATGATAAGAAAATGTGGATGAAGAACAAAACGAGCTGAGATTAAAGTAAACACACGTAAAATAAAAAGACATCTCATTGATATTTCCTTTTTGATTTCGGAGCTAATAAACATGATTTTACGAATCAACATAGCAAGGTTCAGGTTCTATTGCATACAATGTCTCCCAAACTTCGATTTGGAGGAAAGAAAGAAGTTTTCGGGAAGTGAGAGGTATCAAAGCAACATTAGTCTGGATTAAGTAATAGAAAAAAAACTTCTGAAAACCTCATTCGGTTCCAATAAGCTTTTTCACTTAAGAGTGCGTAGATTACGAAGGCGTTACAACTATTCGTAATTTAGGAGAGGACATACGAATATAAGAGTATTATCACGCATCGCTGAATAAACCGAGAGAAAGGAAAAGCAGGTGTGCAGAATATATAAAAACAAGACAGAGCGAGAAGAGAAATATGGAACTGCATGACATGACATCAGAGTAAGAAATGTGGCGTTGAAAAGTACCAAATATGGTAAAATATACGGTGTAAAAAGTACGAAAGGGTGAATTGAAACCCGAGAGCATTTAGTTAGAGAAAATATTAAACTCTGAAAAACATTAAAAAGTAACAGTTAAGTGAAATCGTCCAAGGAGATACCATCTCCTCTGAGATATACAATGACGTTGATGAGAGAAAAGTCTGGAAGGTAAATAAAGTATGTGAAATTATGAATGTAATGGGGGTGAGATACTTTTACTAGAACGCTGCAGGTGGTTCATGGAAAGGACATTAAGAAAAGGCATATTGAGAAAAAGAACGTAAATAAAGTATCTCGTACCCGGAAGACTGTGATAGGACCGAGCAGAATGACAAAAGGAGGTCGGGATAAAGTCGTATCTTTGGAATCCGGAAACAACTCTTGAAGTTAAATTTACGAGCTCAGGTTATACAATGTTTCAAAAGATCTTAGAGCTACGAAATTAAATCATTTTGTCATACGTATATACAAAGTAACTTATAGATTAAAAATATTCTAGGTTACAAGTAATGTCCATCGCATGATACTTCTATAGTTAATGCGATAAAAAACTAACACTGTTTTTGAGAGAAAGGAAAAAATATCCATAGATAAACATTTTTTTGTGGGGCATTAGAGCTCGTCAACGGCAAGGTCATTAGAGCCCTCATAGATAAACACACGTAAGCAACATGTAAGTTACATATGCAACTATAGTAACTTCATACAACGGTCATTCCGATATTATAATCCAAAACTAAAAATAGTTAATAAAGTATTCTCCTTTTTCTAGAAATTCTAAATGGAAGAATTATTCATGTATCTAGAAATTTAAAAAGTAAGTAATCTCATTCATGAAAATTAGAAGTATTCAACACACCCATAAGCTATTCTTAAGATACGTTTGAGTAAATTCACATATTTTAACAGCTCTTTATAATGAGATTAAATCAGTAAACGAGAAAGATTATATATCGAGTGATATACGAGTTAAAGAGATCCATTTACGTAATCGTGATATGTCGCTGTCCCTATAACATGAGTGCAATACTTTAGACACAATATTTGGATGTATTTACATCCCCTATAGAATTAAGACTAGACTTTACTTTCATTAAAATGAATACTTACAGACTATTGAAACTTTTTGGGTACTTTATGTCAAGAAGTAGGTACGTTTTAGAAACTTTCTCCGTATTTCGTCCGAGGAGTTTTCAATGAACAGGTAACTTGTACGAAATAAAACTTTTCTTACACTCATTACACTTAAACATAGACTTTTAAATAAAAATATATTCAGAAAATATGAGACTAAGATTTAGCATATAGTCGATGAAATACCCTGACATACCTCGCCATCTCTGTACCCTGGAATATCGCCTCGTACATTGTCGATGTGCAAATTATTGAAGTAAGTTTCAAATACTTCTTCACATACCGTGAAACTCTCTGAAATATTCCCTACTACTGTTTGTATATTGCATGAACGTAGAAGTCGATAGCAAATCTGAGTAACTTGACTAATTTGCATATCTGTATTATGAGCAGAACGTAGTTAATCATAAACACAATACGGTGGAAACACTATGAGTGTAGTTTGTTATGCGGGTGGTATCTTCTCCGGTATGTGATCTCCATGTTTGACATTTGGAATCGGCGCGCGTTTCAGAATTGCATACAAATGAGTACGTAGCATTATAAAACTAAAATGCGTATGAACCAATGTAGACATTGATTACAGTGGAATAATAAATTTAGATGTTGTTTTAAGAATAAGCAAATTAACATATTTAATTAAAAATCTGTGACGTAATATTTGTAAAAAAAATGTATAAAAATGGTAGATTGAGTATAACGTTTTTATACCATAAATTAGTATAATACAAAAGACTGGTATATTAATTTTTACTTCAGTAATTTAATTATATTTATATTCATAAAACAATAAAACATAAAGACCCTGTCGGGTCTCACCGCTAATTTCACACTCAATACCATCGCGACTGCCGGGTATCTATGTAGCAAGTAACTCATTCTTAAAAATGACTTTTTCAGCGAATACGCAATCATTTTCATACAAATTCAAGGGAAATACTAAGTCTTTGTTGACATATACGTTCATATTATTTCATCTTATACTATTTTTCGTTGACTTTTCCTTCTGCTGAAACGAGAAAACTTTTCTCTGACTTGGATCAAGATTTTAAGAGAAGTCTGGTTGTCTCGTAGCTCCGCTAGATGGTTCTTCAGTCACAGTCGGGATTCTTCTTCTTCTACAAGTCGACAAACGGCAGAGCTGCTATATATTATCATAATATTGCGCTCAGTTTATTAAAAATTATTGTTCATAGTGGTGAATTCGTGTATGTATTAGCGATCTCAATCAACTCGCCGTTAGGTAAATTGAGTAAATACACGTGTATGTTACACAAAGTAAACGTACATAATCTTAAACGATATTCAAAATATTTTTCCGGTACGAAAACAATTTTCTCATATAGTTCGGCTTATTCTAGTGGGTAGCACATCCTATAGTGGAATAAGACAAGGCATGCCCGCCCGGAGCATGCGCAGTGCAAACCAATGATATTCGAGACATTTTTTCGGAGCGGGTGTATCAGTATATCGCTTAACACCTACGTCTCAGTCAAACACATTACATAAATCTGTACAACACTTTTAACTTTCGTTTCAAAAAATGTCTTGCGTTTCATTAGCATATCGAGCTAAAGCCAGCTACAACAAGAGTGAGGCCATGGTTCAATACCTACTCGATAGAGGAAAACATGTAGGTAATTTTCTTAATGCCAATAATGGTAGGGAAATATACTTTTGTTCATCAAAACAATAGAACAATCCTATATTATTCAGTTGCGTAATTATCGGCAAAAAATTACAGAAGTAGTGTCCTCAAGTTGTGAATGAACATCGTTACGATTTGGTAAATCACATTCTAATTGATCGTACTATTGATTATCGTATGTATACCCATAACACTTTTGAACTCTTTCCGAGCTTTAAAGATATTTGTGACACTATTATTATATTCGCCGGTTGACAGAATCGCAAACGTCGCTAGCTGCAAGGCGACAAGGAATGCACAGTTGTTCACAAAGCAAAGCTTGAAGTGTACGTTTTTCTTTAATAATTTCCATATTTTGAATGAAATTGAATAGTTTTCAATAGTGATTGATAATCATTGTGTAACAAGTCATCAAAGTAACTGTATTGTAAGTTTTTGCTACATGATGCAACAAATTTTTTTTATGTTACGATAAACCAATTTGGTGGATGCATACATTTTGTCAGAAAATGTGTGTGTGTGTGTGTGTGTGGTGGGGGGGGGGTCACTTGTGGAGGGGTAGACTTATTCTGGCTCACATCTTAGGACCCGTCTCCACATTGCGTTGCACGGCGCGTAGAGCTGTCAGATAGCAGTCACATGCGAAGTTGCTGGTCCAACGAAAAGAGGTGGACTGCAGTGCAATTGCGTCTCTAAGGAGTTTGCTTCATTCAACTTGCTATATAGTCCTCCTAAAGAGGTTGGAAAATTAAAAATTTCTTACAATTAAAGAACATTTACAAGTATGTTGGATGGTAACGGCGCGTACCAAAACAATTTCGTAATTAATTTCAATGCCATAATATACGAAGTCGTACCACATTACGTAATAAGGTAATGCATTGTATATTGAAATAGAAAAATGTTTTATGATACATAACATTAATTAAAAAGTATTATTCATTTGCACATGATAAAATTGAATTTGCAAGAAAATTCAATTAAGAAATTCTACATAGTATTACGAAACAATGTTAATCAAATTCACAATTTAATTGCATTCCGTATATGCTTAAAGAGGTAAATAAAATTCAACCCTGTTCAACTCATCTAATTTTACAAAATTGCGAAATTACATACCTAATGAAATTGAAATATAAGTCATTCAGTAAATTTAAATTTGGCTGAAATTAACAGACAATTTTCTTCACAAAACGTCAATTTATTAACAAATTTTGACAACAAAAATAAAATTTCACACTACGATTCGATACCGTTTGGTATCATCATGTGATGTACAAACACAGTACAAAATGTGTGAGCACTGTTCACATCGTATGCATAATGGCATAGAACCGGGCGTTAAAAATGAACTCGGTCAAAGAACTTATACTTGGGAATGCCAAGAAAAAATAACACTAACCACACAATTGACCAAGTGACCAACGACGAAGAAAACAACAATGTTAATATTAAAAGTAATTGAAAACAAAATAATTCTTATAAGGTGGAAATAAAACCAATAGGATGAAAATAAATCCAATAATTATTCAGATAGATTTGAAGAATTAAATATTAAAAAAATAAATCATAGATCCTAGACAAACTTTCTGTATCGATCTGCTGATTTTTGTTCTTTTTTAAAATTTGTTAAAATTTTTACATTCTACAAAAATTCATGATTTAAGTTAAAGTTAGATTATTTGAAACGGAGGGTCTCTCCTGTTTTTTTTTGTCCTCATTGACTTAAATGTCTAGGCAGCGAGTCACCAAGTTACGACCAACACAATATGGGGACGGTATATGAACCTTTGTTTCTTACACAGTGCCGCGAGAAGGCAGCGTTGCAGGTTGGTAGTGGAAATAAACATGGACCGGAAAAATACGCAACGCTGTAGGTAGGAACGGTCTCATTACGTACTGCATTGGCCTCTGTGGTACAGACACGATGTGCTGCGCCACGCGACGTCCAACACAACAGCAGTTGATCTCAAACATGCTGTTCTTTTCAGTGTATATCCAACAGGTTACAGGTGAGGATTGTGTAAAGATGACTGAAGTTGTAATAGTATAGTTCTGGGTGTTTCTGATTGAACGGGGTAGTATGTGTGACCAGAGCGATGATTAGGAACCCAATTTCACATTTCTGCGGAAGTACTGACCCTAAGCCACCCAGACAGGAAGGTTTAGAAGGGCATCTTCTGAGTGTTTCTTTTTGTTTTGATGTGACAGTCAATAGAGAGATTTTGAATAATGTACACGCTTCCTAGAGTATACGTCACGTTGATGACGTCAACCGCTTAACGCACATGGAAAGAACTAGTGTAAATTATGCATTTTGCATAGCGCACCTTCGACTCAAATGATACTAAAAATTGTAAACCAGAGCAAACTACTTCCATGCAAGCTTACACAAGTAAACTTATTGTGAATACACCAGTTTGTGCTCATACGGTACACAAACCAGAAAACTTTGGAGCATATGTAGAAGTAACTTCTGAACATTTGCAGAAGCAACTTGCTTGCAGGTACACTTAGTCCTCTATTAGAGCATCGCCATTGGCACTACACTCTCTTAGTAATGAGTGTGTATAATGAAATCACGGTCAAACAGATGGAAATATATATGAGTGATCTAGTACATAAGGTAATCACGAAGATATCGGCGAATATATGTACGAATAATCGCGTGGGCGGTATTGACGCTATCCATGGTCGAGGGAAATATTCCGCCAAGCCAAATGTGCACTCATGTAAGGACGCTGGAAAAGATACACGAGCGATGGTAAGATTAAGTTTTTGTTTCACTTAAAGTATTTTTCTATTATCATTTGAGATTATTAACATTTTCTATGATTTGAAATCACAACTCCAAAAATAACATTTTTAGAATTTTTTACCGGAAGAAGAGTGTACCTTCCTTTGCGTGTTTGATGAATTATGACGGTCATAAACACAACAAGCAGTTGTAAAATCAATGCTTAATCAATTAAAAAGGATATAATGTTTAATTTAGTTTCGATCTTTTAAAAGAAAAATGGTAAATATGAAATAATTGACTGTATAAATACGTGTCGTTTACAGAATATTGTCACGGAGTGTTCCTCAAGCTTTTTCTCCACCTCCGATAAAATCAAGTTGCATACTCAGAGAATATTAGTACTTGTTCTCGAAGGAAGACTCATGTCTTGAAACCGTAAAACATGGCGATGAGAGTTCTTTTCGACTGCCGCAATTTCGTTTCAAATGCCATAATGAGAAGCACTCGCTCCCTCTCTCTGTTGAAGTACAACGTTCAGCTTGCTCTTTGGGAGCTGTTACTGCTTCTGCTGCTGGCTCTCGAAACTTGTTCGGACGCTGCATGACTCACAAGCGGAAGACGCAGGCATGCAAAGAACATCCGCTGCACTTCTATTGTATTCTATCAGGATTTCATCAGGATCAACCCTTACTTATTCCAGACAGACATCTACAATATCCGACAAATGGTTCGTCAAATTCCTTTTTCAATTTGAATTTGTGACCAATAACAATGTGAACGAACCGAAAAAAAAAATTAATTTAGTATTGACTACACAATCAAATCTATTGCTTTACACATTATTCGACTGTAAACGCAAATCAAAATACGTCAATAATTCGTTAATCTGATTCCTAGAAATTTCATGTTTTTACATAAAACAATGATATTAATATACAGGAGTTCCTAAACATGAGATTCCGGAATAACATTTTCAACTTTTCAGGTTTATTGCTTACGTTTATGCGAAAGAACATCTGCTTCTGAATGTGAATTGGAGAGAAAAGAGAATCATATTTTATATGTATTAGTAAGTTAAGCAGATTACAAACATATTTCCGAATTCACAATGTTTTTTACATCATTTCATGAATAGATTTGTATTATACCATGAAAGATATAAGTTGATTTTAGTTGATTTTCAATTATAATCCAATTTCTTAATTAGAAAGTTTCGTAAAAATAAATAAAAAAGAAAAATAATTTTTATTTCGAATAAAAACAAAATCAATCCCCAAAAGTATTGACCGCACAATTCTGTGAAAAGAATTGCTTTCAATTATAAATTCAACCAAAGAACGACATTAAAGCTTCATTTAACATTTTATATGTTCAATTCTAAACGCTATGATATCATTCAAGTCATTCAAATAGACAAATTAAATTTTACGTATTCTTATTAAGTTCTTAAAATAAAAGCGTTAAATTCACATTAACAAAGAGAAAATTGAGATTTAATATTTTACAGATTAAATGGGAATATATTACAAAGGATTTCAGAGAGTAGAAAAATTATTTGTCCTACCAATGATTTTAAACTCAGTTAACTTTCATATGATGTTACGAAAGACGACTTCACATTTCCACTACCGCGGACGTTAACAACAACAAAATTTTTATCAGTAAGTTCCTTTCATAGTATTGTGTAAAGCGAAATCGAACAATATCAGGGAAGAAATCACGAATATGTTTTAAAATTTTGTTTTAATTAACATTTCTACTTTTACTAATCCAGTGGTCCTATGAATGGACACATGAATAAATGAACGATAATGATAAAATACATCACTAATAGGGGAAGGTGGGGTAAGATGGGGACCTTAAGAAATTACATCAGGAAAAGACTTAATCTGAATTGCACGTATTAGTAACTTTAATTAAAAAATAAACAGAATTTATGCTCCTTAATTCTAATCAAACAAAAGACAAAAATAGAATTATTTTTATAATAATAACAACTGAAAAACATAACAATACGAAATCCCCATCTTGCCCCACCCATGGGGTAAGAAGACCAGCACCTCGCGGTAAAATGAGGTATGACACGCTTAGTCATATCTATCTTCACAAACTGGACAGTTGTGGATAACTTCGATGTCATTCTCTTTTACGTCGGCACACCCAAAGTGTATCCAAGTACCACAAGTTTGGCATTATTCAAATTATTAGCATATGGCAAATTTTTATTAAGTTTAGAAAATCGTTATTTATTTATTCAGGATTTGTTAATAATCATACTGACTCATGGATATCAAATCAACCTTCAATTTAATTCATCGGGGTAATGTATCAATTTTTTTAAAACATACCTACAAATACAGTGATTATGTAATAAATTGTCTTGTTTATGACAAATAGGGAAATTATAAACACCCATTTAAAATGTTTTAGGGAACATTTCTTTTAAGAAGGGTATACGGAATCAGATGAATATACGGACCATGTTGTTAAATATCTTCAATACAGCCAATCTATATTACAATTTGTCCAATTGTGTTTTGAGTTTAATTTAGTTTGTTTGAAACCATTATTGTCTAAGCTTAGTGCAACACAAAATTTTCAATAATTGTAATAAATTTTCTGATGTTTTATTTTATTATTTAAATTCGTCTATTTACCCCCTCCATGTTTTCTTTTTATATATTGCTTGAGTTAAATCAAGATAAATCTGTTTTTAAGATAATGCAAAGTCATACGTTGTGTTATGAGTTGATACTATGAAATCTATAGTATCTTCCATAAAAGAAGATTTCAAAATGAGTAGGGTACGGAGATACTCAAAATCTTTAACTCATTTCCGTCCTGGCAGATTAACTAAAACACTCAGGAAACACACACAACATCTACTTTATTCCATATTTCTTTACAAGCATCGATTATCCATTAACTTTGAGACAAATGAGTTCGGCCGATGGGGCAAGCCACCAAATCCCTTTGCTTATCTTTCTTGTCTCCTTTTCCCGTCTTCCTCATCCACTATCTCTCTTTTCTAACTCCACAAAAGGGTTAGTGTGCGAGTTTTTTCTTCGAACCTATCTTATTCTTAATATTCTAACACTTTTTCATTAATTCCATCATACATACCCAACATCGTTAATTCTAGAATACTCACTCATTATTTTACTTATATTGCCGGTATAAATGAAAGAAATATAAAAGAATACATTGTTACGAGATGTTATTCTAAATATGGAGAGATTAAGCAACGTTTTTAAGAAAAGAAAAATCGTAATTTGAAGCAAAACAGTACATTTTGAAGATTTTTTCTTTACTCTTGTGATAGGACATGTTAAAAACACTCTTAAGATTATTTTTGGCTATGTGAATAAAATTTTCAGCAATGATTTTGTGTAGAGTAATAAGGTACTACAAAGAATAAGGTTATAATGGATTTAATACGAATAAGTCTTTTCTTCATGATCGGGTAGAATTCGAAAATAGCTTAGACGTGTTAAGATTAACGTACGTAAGATCATTATAATCAAAGGACAGGGTTTTGTGCTCTCCTAAACATGATAAACATATCATAATCAGAACAAATTAAATACTTGTTTTACTTATACCTATTGTGATACATAAAAGGAACTCAATAATTTTAAATACTTTAAATAAAGTAACTAAACATCAACACAGTTCGATGATACTAATTGACATAACATGTATTTATTTTCTTTCATTAGTATCAACGATATACCTATGTTTTTATTTGTGCAGTAAGTATTATTCTTTCCATATAATTAAATAATATTATTCTATTCTCAGCACAGTTTTAGCTTTTAGATGTATGGTAATGAAATAGGGGGTGCATTTAATCTGGATGATAATAATCTACAATAATCCAGACAGAATAAACTTTACTTTTCGAAGACCACCTTTAACAGCTTTACAATTTGATGACCACAAATTAAATTTAATATTACATGTATTCATTAGTTCCTTGCACAGAATGACAGAAACAACACTGTTGTTCTTGTTTCGCAAAATGAAGAGCGAAGCAGAAATCACTCTGTTGGGGAATAAAAAACTCATTTCGAACAGTAACGTTATTGCTTCTTTGTGGTAATGTCGATGCAATACAACTGAAAATAACGAAGTTAAAAAGTTTATTGAACTAATAGCGAACGTACACGGTCCCAAAATGTGGACCTGATGATTCTTCTCGTTCGATACAAATCCCAGCATACAATAACAAATGAATGAAACATCAACCAGAGCATATCAGCCAGCGTTTATTGACAAAGTAGCTTATGATCAAAAATGTAATTCAGGATCACAATACTTCATTACAATGAAAAACAGATCACGATTTCTCTAAAATCTCCTTTGTATGGAGTGAAACGTAAGTATTTAATATTAACAACATCAGTATTAACAGTATAACACTATTTACAGTATTAACACAATATTAACAGTATCAATAAGTTTCGTTATTCTTCAGTCCACGCAATATTAGGTAAATTTCTCTGGAATAATTTTCTTCGGTGAAATTGAATCAAAATGAAAGGAAAAACATATCTAGGAACCTAATGAAATGAATATTTTTTACGTATTGAACGGGTTTTAAGGAAATGTAGTTACAATTTTCAAGAAAAAAAAATTATAACTCAATTTATTGAATGAGAGTTGAAAGAATGTAGTAAAATCGGAAACATTATTCCCCGTAGTAGATATTTATTGTAGAAGACTGTCATACCAGAGTGTTTAATGAAATATTTTATACTGCAACGATAAAAAAGTAATAACTGTTTTTATATCCATTATTGATAACAAAATTTACTAACACAATCTCGCTTCAAATACAACACACATAGTTAGTATATCTACTCCTTTTATGAATATAAACGAAGAAGAATGTCATTGGTTTAAATTGTTTATGAGTTTTCGTTGCCTGAATTATTGACTCGGAACTCGCTTTTCATATTCATAATACATCCACCGTATTTAAAATCACGAAACTCGTATATAAGGTATATAGGCTATCAAGATGATTGATCATAGTGTAATTTATGCGATTTTATTCTGATTTCACTTATTTTATGAAGAGAGAGAAATGTTCTTGAATGTCATATAAAAAGTATGTATACTCTAGTCTCTCAGTACTTTTGATATTCACAGCACTCAAATTAAAAAGTATTCTTGCAATTTTACAAGAAACTTTACTGTAAAATTGACAAGCTCAGGTTCTTGGTACGATAATGTTTCAAGATCAAAGTTGACTAAAGAAAGTATTATTGTTTTACGTTTCTTTATAATTTTGTGCATAAAAAGAATACACGACTATACAAATATCATAATTAGTTTCTTGATACCACACAAAAAATAGAAAGAAACTCACATTTCAATCTAATTAATCACATTGAAAACAGAATTTTGGAAAATTCAAATGTGAGCTGAATTGGAGATTCTAGGATCTCAAATTGTGAAAAATGGACTTGTATTCACACAGATATTCACCGGTATTACTACGTTTTTTTACTAAATAGTGTAATATGCAAGGAGTAAAATGAAGTATGCGTTAAAGTAGCTCTAAACTTCGCCTACTTCAGCAGACATCAGTTCCATTCTGGTGCACCTTGAGTCCCCTTAACATCTCTCTTAATAGCTTGCGATGTCGCCATGCACGACGCTTAGAGCCACCCTGATGCTATTCCTAAAACAGAGTTTGTTACCGAACTCTGCAAATACATGACGTGTTAAGCGCTTTCGGTAGTCCACCAGGAAATTCACGTTGTAAACCCCAAACTAAGTACGATTATCATAAAGCGTAAACTTCGAGTAGAAGTAGTTCTATCAGTATTCCCATCTCCATATAATGGTTATCACCAATTCTCTAGGATACAAGCTGAGATAGAAAATTTGGGAAGTTCCGATGTATACGCATGCTTAAAAGACGCATACTTAAAGTGAATTTTATCATACAAGTTACACAAAGAATATCATATAATTATGAATTTAAAAAAAAGAAAGAATTATTCGGCTGCATTTCTTGATGGAAGGGAACTACATATCCATTTAAGATCTTAAATAAAAATAATATTTCGTTTAACTTGAAAATGACATCTTTTCAATGATAGAGTTCACAAACAAAGGTTAGAGAGATAATGATTACACTCTTACCTATTAATTTAATCTTGAACAACCCACGTCAAATATCAGCATAAAAATCATATAGGAGAATAACAGACATTTGTCTGTAATAAATTAAAATATGAGGAGAGTGCTCCACTCAACATTCGAATTATACTTCATAAGAAAAAGAGCATATTAGTGTACAGGTCACTTGGCAGAACGAAAATTATTTTTAGAAAATATACTTGTTTTAACTGAAATTATGCTCTCCTGGTAAAAATCGTAAAGATCTTAATAGACCTTTAAATTGTTTTTCCAACCAAAGACAATACTTTCTTCTTTCACACTTGTGTAATTGAAAAGTAAAACAGAATTAATCCCACAAGTGATATTTCACTGTGCATTATATCATAAAATGTTTACATTAATAATAGATTACTACCTGCAAACAAAACTAGGTATTCGGACTGAAAACAAGTTTCAATCTGATGAATTCGCCTGCAGTTTTAAGCGTTTGTATCTGTACCGCATAAAAACCCGAATATCATAGTGTTGTTAACACCATCGTGGTAAAAATGGACTTCAGAAATCAACAATTTGGTAATTAGTCAAATTGTTTGGGTTAAATATTTTAAGTAATCCGTGCTACTGTTGCGTGCTCAGCAAGTGAACAAACCTATTTTTATCTATGTAATTTTAAAGTTGGTCCGAACTCATTACGGTTTCATCAGGGCACCATTTTTTTGCAGGTCTGGTCTGAAAAAGACCTCGATGCAAACCAAGTCGTTTGGGCCCCACCCTTATTCTTTGCGGTGGCGCATCGTGTTCTCCCACATACTTCACACTCCGTCGACCGCACTGCGTCACAAGTTCTCAAAGCACGTCTCCTGCAGCCGGCACCGAACTCGGGACCCCGTACGGACGCAGGAAAGAAAAAACGTGTCAAGTCGTGGTGCGCTTTTACAGAGCACCACGTGTCGGCTGTCCGGTCGCACTCCATTGCGACAGAAGGGTGTTGGCCAATGGAGGGTGAAGGGGGATGATCTGAAGGGAGAGAAGGGGTCGTAAGGGCCGCGTGGGAGGCAGGCGACGGATGCTGGGAATTGCGGTCGCAGATGTGGTCCCCGAACGCTGCTGCAGTAGTGGTTGCCACCAACACGAGTCGGGACTGAAGACTGGAAACGCTTAACAAGACAAAGTTGCGGGAAAGCAAACATAAGAAAACAAGTAATTAATTAAATAATTAAAGATTTACGACCTTTTATGGACGAATTTTATATATATATATATATATCATATTATAAGACCACCAATACCAGAGTATGACAGAGTACGAAAGGTCCGTATGTCTCTGACATTGCCCTGAAGATGACTAAAGCATAATGGCCGAAACGTTGACAGAGAAGTTCATATGTGATATGTTTTTTTGTTATAATTTGTTATTATTTGACTACCTGACGACGGCTGAAATCCGTCGAAACGTTATGAGCGCTTCACTATATAGGTCGTAAGTATTTAATTATATTAAATATAATGACCGTTAATTGTAATAGAATAAGAAAACTATTGCAATTTGTTTTAACTATTGTGAAGTAATCACTTCTGATGTAATCCTTGCAAAAGAAGTACTTTGGGCGGGTCCACCGTATACAGGATGTTATAATTCTAGTGAAAGGTATTAACTGAATTTATAAAAAGAATTGATCAGTAAATTAAAAAGAAATTGGAATGACCAATCGCTCGGATCGCAATAATGTAGACATTAAAACTAAATGAGCAGGAGAGGGAATTACATACAATTGGAGTAATTAAAACATGGATTGCCAATATCCCCCGCATTATTCGCTTGTAAATTATCCGTTTCTTGCGTTTCATCGATTTATTGAGGTTTCAGAAAACCGTAACGGCATTGTTTAAGTCAGTATTTTACGTTTGGTCTAATATTAAAAAGACTTAAAAAGTACTGAAATGATTCTATTTGTAAAGGAAACTCGCTTATATCGCTTCCTACTCCCTATTATGTGAATTTCATAGATACGAAACTCGAACGAATTTCGATAAAAATTCCAAATACTGACATACATGCATAAATACATATTGTATATGCATTTATTGACCCGTTAAGCGTTTAATTTTCAGCGTGATCGCTCGTCACAAAGTCATCCTGGGTTCAATTCCCAGGTGGGGCAAGATAAAATTTGTAGCTTTTCATTTCCATGTCTCAGTTTAAATAACTGTGATGTATGAAAAGTTCACCCTCTGCGACTAACAATCGCAGTTGTAATACTCGAATACGGCAATCTGAATCCTATCTAGACCCTGTTTCTCCGATCTCGGTGAAATTCACTGTGTGTCTAGTGCGTAAACTCACACAAAAACTGAGCCTTACTGGCTCTCGTCATTCGTGGTCCTTAGCTGGCCGAAACTAGATACGTACATACATAAAACATAATATTTCATAATAGACTACGTAAAATCTTGCTTCACCTTGTGCCATAATGTCCAATTATTTTTACGACCTTAATATTGTTTATTATAATATATATTTCTAAATTTTTAAGCAAGTTTGTCAATACAAATTATAATCCTCATATAAGTATGATGTATTTAGTATTATTGAGTTCCACTGATTTGGCAAATTCTGATTTAATTAATTACAAATTAAAATTTATTTAAAAAGCTGTCGGCAAAAGCAAAAATCTATACATTTAGTCATATTATCAACATTCTTGCCCCATCTCGAAAGAATACACAGAGTGTAATAAAATTAATATAATGAAACAAAATTGTCTACACCTTTTGATGAGAGATCACAAGTTATCGAATAATAATGGATCTCTTATCATCTCTCCTGCTCTCAGTCATATTACACTAAAGAGAAAAGTCTTTGTAGTTAGAGGATCTAAGAGTTTTCTATATTCAAGATCCTTATGTATGCAGCACTAGTGCTTATTTTCATTATCAGAGGATGCAGATATTATTTGAATAATTCATTGATTCTTCGGTGAAACAAAAATCTTCCGAGTGTAAGACAATTATTTATCGTTAAAAAGATATATTATATGAATAATAAGAATCGTTGTATCGCAGTTCCGCGTTGTACCGCGTTCGTGCTTGCCGGAGCGCACCGAAATTAAAACCCAAAGGCAAGGATGGGTTTCCTTTTAATATTATTTATCAAAACGCTCTCCCTCAGGCATCTTGCTGTGAAAATTAAAGTTGAAAAGCAGCAGCTTTGCTTTGTTCCTAGTTCCCAAGAACAGCCTTACTCGTTCGAATAAGATTGGTGCCGCCATCATTTTCTTTCACCAAACCACCTACGTCATCACCAAAATTTCTCTCATAATTCATCTTTCCTTAAGATATGAAGCTTGTCTGTTTCAAAGAAGAATCATTTTACCTACAGGCAGTGTATTTTTTTCAAGCATTTAGTTTTCCAGCAAAGGAAAACGTAAAATTTTCTAATGTAATAATTTATCTGTTTTATTAGCGCGTTTTGGGTGAGATAATCATTTCTTTGATATGATGTGATATGTTTATCAGGGAACAACCAGTGTTAAGGGAGTAACTGTGAAAGCATGCCTTGGTGATGGATTACAACACATGTGGAACTTTTGTTCCTGTTCATTATTTCGACATTGCAATATTTTCAACATTAATCTTCCTTGTTCATAAAAATGACTGGGTTTCTTACGGATTGTCTGAATACACATAGATGTTTAATAGAAAAAGTAATATGCAACAGTTCACAATACCTATGTAATCCATTAAAGCAATATGGACTGGATTATAATACTTCTTTCATTGCATGAATGTAAATTTTCATAAATCAAGGTATAATTCTACGAAAACTTTAGTGATTGGCATTGTATTTTTAATGACATTTTTAATTTTGACATTTTTAAATAATATAAAAATTAACAAATTAAGTGACTTTTAAAAAAATATAGTGACACGATAAAAAATTTGTATGGCTCCATCCATGTAGACAAAGATGCCAAAAAGAAAATTTTCTTCAGGATTTATTATCAAATTCTTGAGTTTATTTTCATACAAACATGCACTAGCAAGATATTGTTTCCGAACTCAACCATTTTCAGATTAATCAATAATTTCAAGAATTACAAAAATCATTTTCTTCATGCAACAAGGTGTTTGTTTTGTCTCATATTATTATAGTCTTAATAATTTGCTAAAAAGTATTACCTAAAATTATATCTCCACTTATTTCACACGTGTCAAGCGCAGATATGTAGCTCACATTAATTGTTATTTACTGAAAATTGTTGTGGCAATATTGTGAGAACTATCGGTAATAAAGTAATGAGGGATAATAATGTATTTCAGGAATATTGATCAAGTAGTTTTTTTTTGTTCATAATGTAAATTGAAGTAGACTGAATGCATTGTTCTTATTAGAATTTTATATATAATATATATATATATATATATATATATATATATATATATATATATATATATATATATATATATATATATATATATACACACAATATATACANCTTACTTTCATGATCCTTGTCGAAAGTCACATATAGCATCTGAGTTACAAATTATAGTCATAAAAAAGATCCAAAAAATACTACTTGAACATTCGAAACGAAATGTAGTACTATGAAATATTTGACGCCTGTTGTTCTAAGAGGTGAATTTAATGACGCGCTAAAGGATGTCAGAGATCTCACGTAGTGATACCCTCCGTCAACACATAGAACACATACGGCCTCATTCACGTCTCAATGTCACTGTAAACCCTTCCAACGCCGCTATATGAAGCAGTCAATAACACATCTGCTACAGACGACCTCTGGCAGTCTTAACTGCGTCGGCATGCAACTTTGATCCGAGCTCGTAAACAGTATACTTTACTGCAAGTACAGACTTCGAGCCGAAGGAAATGAAAGGTTTCAAAATGCGTGATATGGTGTCCTCTCAGAAGTAGTTAACTGCGCTGTGTACGTCTCCTCTTCTGCCTTTGCATACTAAGATGTTGGAATAATTTTTGACATTGTGTAGAATACTTTCAAAATTATTTCTTAAAGACAACGGGTATTTTCTTCTTTATTTTAATGACCAATATTTTTGGTATAAAATCTATTCTTTTTATCATTAAATCACGAGAACACATGTATCCCTTCGAGATAATAATTTTTCTTCTGAATGGTATTAGAGAAAATATGATGTTAACTTTAAAAAAATTAATTTGAACGCCACTTTTTCTATTACGATTCATATGGATAGTTTCGTCAAACATATACTTTTTTGAAGTAGGCCAGATTACAAATGTGTCTACAGTAGATATTGATTATTCAATTTAAAAGTGAAATGTGACACTTCAAAACAAACTAAGTACATTTTTTTGTTTCTTCCACAGTATTTTAGAAGTCTTTATAAAATTAAATTATTACAAAAATTTAATAAAAACATTTAGATAATTTTAAGACGTGTTTGAAAATTATATTATCAGCAACTTAATTTCAGAAACGAAAGGATAAACCCTGTCTCTCGTCAGAGCTTTATGTAAATGTGATTGTTGAAGTTTCAATGTGTTTGAACTGCTGCGACGTAAATGAAAAGATGTTGTTAGGGAAAAGTTTCCTAGCTTCTAACCAGTAATGATATCCCAAATTTCCACGAACCGGTTCTCTAACCGCAAGGTATAATTAAGAACCTAATGTGTTTTTGCTTTCGTACCTAAAAAGTTTGGAAGTGTAATGAATGTAAACGAAACTGTAGTGAATTATTTCTTAATCACTGAAATTTCATCGCGCATATGACACGTTCCTAGTGCAATGTGCATGCGTTCGAATGGTATGTTTTCAATAATATTGTCGATTTATTCGATGAAAAATTTTTTTTAAACCTGATCCGTTTAAAGAGACTCATTGTCACGTGATATATAACAAAAAATACAAACAATGTTCTCAATTATCGTTGAAAACAATTAAGTAGGGCTAGGGTATCTTTCATTTTCCTCTTTCCTCTTTTTTTAAATGTTTTTAGCAAAGTCTTGAGATATGTTGGGATTTGAGTTTTGAGTTGTAATTCAGGAAGGTTTTTAATGGGTATGGCTGAGTCATTCGGCGAGTCCCACACGCGGGGAGAGTCATTTTGGCTCTCCCTAGTGCGTAACTGCATTTTCCCTACCTGTACAAGTTTTAAGGGTTCTAATGACCTCGATGTTGACGAGCCCTAAAGCCCAC
>NNCF01128801.1:120602-142081 GCA_002313205.1 Laupala kohalensis
TGGAAACTAAGGAGAGAAAGAGAGTGAGGGAGATGAGTGAAGTAGGGAGAGATTGTTGTGGAGATGAGCAAATGCTGGCGCCTGCCGTCGGGGATAACATTGACGATATCATTGTTTGTGGCAAGCGCCGCCGTCGACGGTGTAATGTCTTCATTCATGATGGAGGACTTAGATGGCTCGTTATAAAGAGGGGACTCCCGCACCTGCCTCCACGCAATCTGCCAGCTCGAAAAGGGTCGCAATCTCTAGGGGTGTAACATGGAAGTGTGCTCATGATGGGATCGGAAAGTGAGAAGGGAATTAATTCATTGGGTTTTCCAATTACCGGGAACACGGATTTCTACTGTTATAAATATCCCGAAGGGTTCTAATGACCTTGTTGTTGACAAGCCCTAAAGCCCCATCAAAAAATAAATAAATAAATATCCCGGTTAAATGTCTAACAATTGAATCACTTCCTTTATTCTATTTTCGACAATATATCTTTATGAATACACACACTAATAATACGAGGAGCAAAATGATGTGTCCATCTGTTGATAAAATAACTTCAATTTAAAACTTACATTCAAATTTTTATGACGTAGAAAAATACTCTTTGAATCTATATGAACTGCAATCGAGAAAGAATGATTTCTTGTTAGTTGCCTTACTCAGTGTTTTGCAAAACTACCAGTTGACACATCTTCCACTACATTTTCAGGTAGTGCATTGAACGCAACAGTTTCATTGGTGACATATTTTTTCAATGTTTTCTTGATAATATTTATTTTATAAATAGTCCTTGTTTTATATACAACTCCAATAATTTACGTTCTCATACAAACTTCAAGAGAAACATATTTTATTGAAAAAATTAGTTCTTTCTCATTGTCTTCGAAGGTGAAAAGTGGTAGATACACTGAAGAACGGTTTAAGCTTGAATATTGTTATAAGCGATAAGCACCATAACATTAGTGAGATGGGTATGAGATCCACCCGATAGGGAAAGGGAACATATATACAGGGCACATGATACCATATTCATTTAACAAAGTTTTTTAAATGTGATTTAAATAGTTGGACAATTTTTCCGCAAATAGATTTACAAATTATTGAATAATTGGCAAGAGTTAATGTTGATACGTTTGCATGTCTTCTTACAAATTAATAAATAAAGAGACAAAAATTGAAGTTAAACCAGCATTCTCGATGTATTAATGACTAAATTTACTGCTCTGAATTAAAACATGAAGTGATAAAGAAGTATAGAAGTTCTCAGACTACCCCAATAGCTGTCATGTATGTGTTCTCGTCTTTCCAAAATCTGAGTAAGGCAGGCTTCATATAGCAGATTACTGCTGACCCATTGTAGTTGTAAAAATATTCTTTTGCATAGTGATGTCTTTATCCATTGGGTGGCAGATTGCGTTACTGCAAGTATATAAGGTCAAAATTAGTATTAATGACACAAATCATTAATGCGCCCATTGAGTGGAGCGACGCTCCTCCTGGTTGTGGTCTGCTCCGGATTGAGACAGAAGAGATGTGGTATTGAGAAGCTGTTGGATTGCAAATAAGTTCACTAGTAGTGTGAGTCGCTTGAAACTTATTGGCTGTGTTCACAGAGCAATTCATATTTTTGCCTTCTCTTGGCTACGGCGTCTATATATTAGGGTGGTAATCGATTATTTCCTCCCTTAGGTCGACTTGACCCACATTTCACTTTAACACTGCTACTTCCTTACAGACTTCGTCCGAAACAAATAAAAGTCTAACATCATTTCCTCCAGGGTTTAGCTGGATTAACAAAAAGCAGTAGTATCATTATTGCAATGAAAATTTGAAAAGAAGAGAAGGAAAATTTAAGATATACTCTAATACCGGTACACTTAGTTAGCCTCACCTATTTTATAACATCATTGCGTATAGGATGAGCATAAAATTATGAGTACAGGTATAAAGGTAGCTAAATGACAAAATAATTCCCATTAAATAACACATGAGAATTTTGTTGCTTGGTAATTTGTACAAAAACTGATAATGTGAAACTTTTGTGTTACTTAAAATTGCGTTAGATGAAACAAATTAACGGGTAACTGTGGTGTTACTAAGAATACCTAAGACATAGATTTAATTTGGACATAAACTATTATGTTCAATTATATAAAAAACAGAATTATAAATGTTGCTTAATGTCTCTGAATTTTTTGCCCGGCCTGTACGCATTTGTGACTAAGAAATTTTTAACAGTGATCGTTACCAAGTTAAAGAAAATGCTATATTAGAATCAGAAACTATTTATTTCATCAGTTGCTTGAATGTCTTAGCATCTGAAAAGTTATTTAAAGGTGTATAGTCAGTGAATAATAATTTTTCGCGGAAAATATTTTTATTTGCATAAGTTATCAAGATGATGAAATATTATAATTTTAACTAAGCATGGGTAGCTATTTCATGGAAACGATTCCATGAAAATCTGAACAACCACGTAGTCTCTTAATGGCTTCGATTTGTTGCTTGGCAATATGAATTTGTTGGGGAAAGGTGGAGGCTTGGGTCAAAGCCTCCTACACGACTACCAGCATAGATTATTATATTTACAATTCCGTGATATTTAGAAGTCTTTTGGCGTTCTCTGTCAATAAGGTAGATCATTGATTAGCAACTATACGAGTTCGCTTGACCGAGCAACAGGCTACTGGTGGCTTCCATTCAGATACATTATTGGAATCACAAATCAAATTCGTGTAACCAGACTGGCATTAAAAATACATTTCAAGAACTCACGTCTGTGTCTTATATGGTTTGAGAATGAGAACAATTAGGGAATAGAAGATCTCATGATAGGTAACAAAGTCATCGGTTCCTTTACCATAACATATGAATATTGAACCAATTTCTTTGAAATTCTTTGAAATTCAATATGAACTCATTATTGAATTAAATTAGTAACTTTTATTGTTACCTAGATACAAAAATTTTAAACAATTTAATGAAAACTTTACAAGCATAATTTATGAAGAGTGGACTTTTTCTTTCTGTATGTTTTGAATCTGATTGTTAAAACTACTTCCACGAAAGGATTCTTAAGGGCACTAATGACCTTGATATTTATGAGCCCTTAAGCCCCCCCTCCAGAAAAAAGGTTCTTAGCTTGTGTTGCGATGGACCGCAAAATTGAAGATTTTCTTCCATAATGAAATTCCATTCCACTTACAATACATTTCAGAAAGCTGATTCGTGTCATTGGTCAATTAAAATTACAACTTAATATATTGTTTAAGTTAATTAAGATTTTTTAAAATAATTTTGTCAGAAACTTGTTGTGAAATATTAATAGATATTAAAACAAATAGCCGAAAAAATTAAATTAACGTTATATCATTTTTTCTGATTGTTTCCTTAGGAATCGTTTGAAACTTTTTCTAAGTTTGTAGTGTAGGACCTGCTATTCTATTAACACCTGTAACAATAAATCCACAATGCTGTTCACTAGAACAATACAATACTGTTTCGACGTTACCACGTATTTCCACGTATCAAAACCGGAACCTTAATGATGTTTCTTTTTGACGATTTGCACAGTGCGCGCAAATATACCCCTGGGATACGTTACAATGTGATCCAACAACTAATAATTCGATGTGGGTTGTGTGGGTTGTCGTATCCACCAAACCCCACCAAGATCCACTGGGATTGAATTCACGTGACCACAATGCTGACCACGAAGCCAACGGAATTTCCTCATTTCTTCAAATGCTTTACGGGTTTGTTCAGGTGCACCGTTAATGCTCGGGAACGTTGCTATTAAATACTTATATTCGATACCAATTTTTAATAAAATAAAATCATTCTAGGAATGTCATTATTAGAGTGCTTAGTTGATATCCAATTAATATGATAACCAAAAACATGGATCTGAAGTAATCTGTAAATACGTTCTCGTTAAAGTATTAAAGAAACAAGTAGTTGATAAGTAGGATTTAAGTTCGCAAAATGGCTTGTTCCTAAATTTTATGATGCAGTATCAATTAATTCCAGAGTTTGGGAAAGAAAACAAAACAGTCAATTTGCTTGTGAAATTAATATACAAAAAATATTTCTTCCCAAAACAAAATTCAAACATACGACTGATTGACGTAATCGTATGTATTCGATGTGCGTCAAATTTACGTTGATACATTTTATGGACCACGCTCCAAACAAACGTCAGTCAACACAGCATCGATTTAGGGAGCTTCCCTTCTGACAAAAAACACATCCCAAATAAAATTTTGCGCGTGGCTTTAGTTTCCTCCTCACTGATGGGTTTCTATGAGAGTCGAAATATATATCTTCTGGAACTAGGATTCTAAAGTTGGATAGTAGATGCAAAGGAAGGGATCGAATAAAGAATATATCTTCAAATTCGGAATCATTTCCTTCCTTCTTCACGTCATCATCATTATTTTCTCGCCTGTTCTCATTATCCACTGCATTCTCTCCTGCCCCTCACCAAACAAACTAATGTGATCAATTTTCATCCGTTCCCTGCGCTACTCTGTATGTTCCCTTTCATTTGTAGACCTTTACATGATGTCCTCTCCTCAGTCACGTGCAACTATTCACTTTTATTCCACCATCTGAAATTTTCTCCATCTTTTCCAGCTAAATATATTCACGATTCCTCTCTGTCTCCGATCCAGGGGTTCTTCCACCCTCAACTTTCTTCCGTCCCCGTCGTCGTTGCTGATACGCGGGCGGACGGCGTGAATTAGTAACACCGCAGCGGTCCCTGGCGGCGGCAGCTCTAATTAAGCGAGGACGCGCTGCGAGTTTTTATTGGCTGAACCGGCGGTGGCGCAGCTGCCACGGCCATGCTCGCGCTGCCATGGCGCGGACTGCCAGCCTGCCTGCCTGCCTCGCCGGCGGGTAGCTGTCGCGAGAGTAGCGGGGTGAGTCGGACTCGCATCCCTTGCAATGACGCTTCTCATCCAATGGAGCTCCTCTTCGCCAGGGAAAATAAAAATAATCACATCTCATCTACCTACCCTTCGTCGGAGCGAGAGAGAGAAACGTAATTATGTCACGGGAAATAGAAGATATTAAAAGAAGATATGTTGACGTGACGGAGTAATCACATTTTGAGATACAGTGGACTAAAACAAGGTTATGTATGATATTCCGTAATTAATTGTTCTACGAAATTGAACCATTAACAGAAACATATACGTCATTCTGGGTATTTGACAATATCAAAAGAGGAAGGTCAGAAATATATTTACTTTCCAAAACTATAAGAATTAAAAATACTGTCACAAATTGGTACTCTGTTATAAATTTTATATATATATAAAATTACTTAATGTCTTATCTATCACTTAATAACAGATTAATTCATCAATGTTCCATCCATTGCTTTAAATTAACTATTTCAACTTAATACAAGTTTATACACCGAACAACAAGAACTCCAACATCAAATTAATACTAGCAGAATTGAAAATGATTAAGTGAATGATGTAAAAAATATTATAATATTTAAAAAATGGTATTGTTGTGATAAAACATCGAATATATTGTTTACTAACGTTTCAAAAATTTAATATAAGTTCCACACAACACAACATTCTCCTTTCTATGAATACGAGCCATTCACAGTCATTTTAACATTCGAATAAACCAATTACAAATAATTGGTTGTATAAATTTAAAGTTACCGTAAAGTCAATTCATTTTACGTATAAATTACACTTGGAAAATTAAGGATTTTTTTTTCCTATACGTATGACGTTTCTATGTTGATTTTTGAGAGTACTGGATCAGGAAAATATTAGATATTGACCGTCCACAGAATATATTTATTACGAATATTTTTAATATTTTGGTCCCTGATCTGTTTGGTATTCTGAAAGCGCCTGTAGTTTTATTGGAGTCCGTAGTGTCGTTTCCGAATGTTTAAAATGTTGAGAGAGAAACGAAACTTTTTTATACAAATGAACACACATCGTAAATCTTTTTTACGCAGAGAAAGTTGAAATGAAAACAAAATGAACAGTATTAGAATTCTTACAATACAAAGAAGTAGAAGTAAACAAAACGAAAAAGGGTGCGAGAGGTAAAATCAGGGAATATTCTCTAGAGAGAGCGTCCGGTATTGTAGAGTCTTAAATACAAGACAAACTCGAGACAGCGCTTTTCTTTGCCTCATTTTGTAAGAAAGAGAAACTAACTTCTTTTCCGTATATTATTATTTCAGAAATATTTCTTTTACTCTTTTCACTTTTTAGCCTCCAACACTTTATCCTGAACCGAAAGAACTTTTTTAAAATATTATATCTCGAATAGGTCGTAAACTCCTTTTAGATTTCTCGAGACCTGGAAGTCGTGACAGAAATTTATGAAAGATATCTAATCACTCTGGAACACATCAAAACGTCGTCTTAGTGCAACTTGTCAAGTGTTTTTCTGTATGGTGTTTGTGTAGTGGAAGAAATAATTTCATTCCCATATAATGGAATATATCATAATCACAGGGGTAAGACGTATTATAATTCATGAAATAAATTATAAAAATAATGTGTTATCTAAAAACATCTATCCTGGTTACCAGTCATTTTATTAAAAGTTTCGAGTTCTCTAAGTTATTATTGTATAGAAATCTGAGGCATAAAGACACAGAATATTTCGCCTAAACTGTTTAAAAAACAGGTACCTTTCACTTTATGATGCTGTTGCTTTTTATTCAAAATCTCATGTACACGAACCTATCCCTGAGAAATTGCTACACAAGCAATTATCTAAGTACCGCGTAGAAAAACTTAGGTCAAATTTCTGAGTGGTTATATATCATACAAATATTTTGGTCTACTAGAGTTCGCATGCTTCCTCTATCAAAATCGATAACAATATTCTACGAGTCAATGTTATTTATTTCCCTCGAGTTTCTCGTTTCAGAAAGAAATATTCAAAAGCAATATAAGTACAGGATTTTTCTTTGATGTCTCTGTAGACTAGAATGTCAGTTATGACAACTAAACTGAATTTCGCTTTTGTCAATTTCTCTTTCCGAAATCCACAAGAGCGCACTGTATTAGATCTCTGGTCTGGAACAAAGGAAGAGGAGGGAACAAGGAATACACAAGTACTTTTACCGAAACGTGAGAACAAAAGATGGCTCCTAAGAGAGTGCTCTTAAAATTACCACTCAACTTTTACAGGCACACACTCGGTCAAGCTTCACGAAAGGCTTGGTCTTGAGTGGATATTGATTCCTCGAGCTCAACGTCTTCCCACAAAAGCGAATGCGGAGTCGCGGCGTTTCAAATTTATGTGTCTAGTTCTCTAAGAAGTTCTATCACCCCGCTCTTCCTGAGAATCCCCTTCGCTGATGAATCTGTGTCCCTGCTTTCTATCTCTTCTTCCTATAACCTCTTCAGTCCATCGCTTACGTTGATCTACCAAGATGATCTATATTCGAGCAAAGATAAAATATTTATAGTGTTAAATCTGGTCTGTTCCTCCGCCAAACCATGTACAGATGATATAAGCAAAAAACAGGCGAATTTACAATAACAATTAAAAATTAAAATAATAAATAAACTAAAAAGAATTAAAATTATAACATAAGAGAACTCAAGATACTCAAGATATGGAAAATAGAACAAACGCGAAATTAATTTTTGCGTTAAATATCTTATTACTTATGAACCATAAAATATTTAATCATATGACGAACACAAATATACTGCTTTATAATTATTCACTATATAAAGTTCACTATATAAAAAACCTCAGATTCATAATATTTTTATTGATATATGTATCATATATAGTCTTCATTTAACGTTTCACCCCAAATTTTAACTTGTTGCACCTCCTGAAAGAGTATCACACGCTTTTGAACCGGGGTTTACACATCATCGTAAAAATATTTGACTAGGAAGTAGAGTTAAGCTTTTTAAATTGTATGTGATACACATCATTTATTTCAAATGAAAACAAAGATGTTAATAATTGTAATAATACTTCGTCTGTATTATCATGCATATGCTTATATATAATTATATTTAAAAAATTTCTTTTCTATTATCTTATTATATAATTGTCTTTACCCTTTCGTTTTCTCCTAGAATGTAACTTCTAAATCAAAGTACTTTGAAAATTAGATTTTATCTTCATCAACCTATAATACTTTATACTTTCTGCATGTAATGTAATATTTCAAATTCATGAATAACAATCCCTTTAAGAAATGAATTGGTGAAACATACTTCTTGTGGAGAGAATACAAACCTGAGACAAAGCATAATAATAGGGTATTTGGAATCTGAAACTTCTTGATTAATTTGTCTCAGTTCTGAAAAAATCATCCTTCCGAACAAGTTAGATCAGACGATCCTGGAAAAGACACGTAGCAAGCTTTCCTGCTCTGGTCCCAATTATAAGAAACCTGCGACTACCTATGCCCGAAATGCGAATTCATTTACATGCAAATTGAGTATTCGTTAGCAATTCAAATAATATTAGCGCGGACACATAACTCGCAATGGGGACGATGACGGCAAAACTGCGACGTTGCACTCAACTGCAAATGGACGAGTACTCTCACGAACTATATAACTCTTTCTTTTCCATTTTCAATATTTCAAAAGCTGACTTTCTGAATTCAGAAAATGTTAGAATTTCATATTGTGGTTACAGTAAGCCGAGCATCGCAATGAAAATGCACCAAATACGTGAGGTAGTCGGAATAAAAATTCCTAAGTCAATCTGCCAAAATATTCTTTATTACACAGAAAATTTAACTCAGTATTAACGAGACGTAACTACGTATTTTTATTCTCTTTTCAACAGTATACCGTTATTTAATCCTGATAACAGTAAACAACTTGTTCCGTGAAAAAGTAAACATTTTTTTTCTTCTTTTAAATCCCTCAATTTCCTTTAAACATTAAAATATTCGATATGCTTTATAACGTTTTTATAAGCATATAGAAATGTTACGACAGTCGGTATATTTACATTTGAATTAGACATTTAGTAAAACACGTGTGAAACCGAATGCACTATAATGTGATCAAACTTTACAAACATTACAAACATACTTTACAAACATATTTTTATTTTTGACTGTAATAACTTAACGTTAAATTAGGCCTAAAATTTGGATTGATTTAAAGATTATTTTAAAGATTTACTAGCAATATTTTCGGAATAAATAAAATATTTGATAATAAATAGCATATTTGCATTCTATTAAATATACATTTGATGATACTCTGTTATTATAATAAGTAATTAATTTTTTTATTCTTATTTTAGTGAGAGTTTTAGAGGTCCTTGATCGAAATTGATGGGATGGTCCATTGCTTGTTTCAGGGGAGAACGTCGTCCTCGACGTCATACTCAGTTTCTAATGACTCTTTTGACAATAAATATATAAAAGTATGAATGCAGTGAATATAGAATTGGGCATGGGTATACTTTTGATGTACGAGCATAAACACTCACTCCACCTCTTCTCTTGTCCGGCTGTGGAGACACTAAAAGAAAGAAGAGAGAAGAATTATGTGTTTTCAACATGCTGCTTAGAGTCGTTCTGAAGCTGTGTGCTGAATTGAATTGCATTCAGCTTCAGAACGACTCCAAGGAACATGTCACCTGCGCATGAAGACGATGTCCAAGTACGTCATTCGCGCGAGGTTGCTCTTTCTTCCACACACAGAAAACACAGAAGAGGACTACGTTGAGGATTAAATAAAAAATATGGCAAAGATGTGTATTCGTTCAAATGAAACATTTTAGAAGTAGTTAGATTCCGTAAAATGAAATAATACAGTTTCCTAAATACCATTATGTGTTTCATTAGTTGATAATAGGGTGGAAAATATTAAACCCGATGACTGTTTATGAGTTGATAATAGAGTATAAAATATTATTCCCAACATGTTATAACTTATTAGACTGCTTACTTAGAATTCAAGAATGTTCACCAAATATTTTTAATGTTAAGTATTCGAAATTTGTATCAAAGTGCTAATATCGGTTCACGAGTTATGAAGACAAATAGTGATTGGTGTACACAAACATATACAGTGTTTCATTGCATTTCAAATTCCAATGATGGTTCTCTATCATATTTGCGTTAATGAAGTGTCAATTCTTATGACATGCTCCACAGACACCTGGCAAGTTTCGTCGGTCGATATTGACAACACGATTTGAGGACCTGTGAACTTGTGTACCTTTCATTGAATTCTGTAAGAAGAGGCCAATGTGTTTATGTGATTCTTTCCATACTCCAGATAGCATCAGTGCCTGTGGAGCAAGACGTCGATCTTAACACTGCTGGTGCATCTCGGATACGATATCGGCATTAAGCGCCAAAAGAATTATATCGGACACTGAAGGTTAAGTCGGAGATTTGAAGTGTCTCCCCAAAAATACTTTACCCAAGAAGAATATTTCAGTCTCTCGAAGAGACCAGTAAATATTAAAACAAAAAATCCCAATCCACCTAACCCCAAGTCATCTGTTAGAACGAAGGAGCCAAGTTTGAAGGCGACGGAGACTGCTCAATCTGGAACACGAGACACCTCACAGTCGGATCAGGACACTTTGAAGTGCGGAGCAGCGTTAATCAACTTGTGCGGGTCCCAGGACGCACGCAGAATGAACACCCGATGCATGACTTGCATAATGCGACACGTGATAGATCGCACAAAGGCTCTTCATGGGCTCACAGGATTCTCAGAGAGGCACAAGGCTCTTGATTAACGGAGGAGGAGAGAGAGAGAGCGCTGCACAATACTTTGAGGGTAATGAAGAGACATTTTGCTTACTGTTCGATCAAGTCGAAATATTGCTTGAATTAGGTTGTACTTGGAGGACATTGATTGCAGTTCAACTACAGTAGAGCGACAATCGTTCGCACTAGTGTTCTTAGGTTTCAAAATTCGGATAATAAAATTCTCTTGCGGAACAACCAAGCACGTTTAAACTGTACAAAAAGCAGCTTTGTTCATTTACACGACCCTGTAGTATACAGTGAAAAAAAACTACAAAATACATGTGTCACAGTTAACTTCCTCTGTTTGACAGCTGAGTCTCTTTGTATTTTAAGTTCTACTTCAACATTGTTCTTCTTTTCCATAAATTCGGATAAATGATTATTCGGATAACTGGCATTCGGATAATGGAGGCTTTATAGAATTTTTGAATAGTCAAAATCTAATTCAACTAAACCGAAAAATTGTGTTTATTGTCTTGATATCAAAAGGTCAGATATCAACAGGTCAGATATCAGTAACAAGGTCGATTTGAATTTTATCAACGTTTTAATTTTGCAACTCAACAAAAATACTACTTAACCACAGCTGAACACGTGTGAATAATTCACACACATTTGAAGAATAAAAATTATGGAAATTTGGGACTTTAGTGTAAAAGTAATTGATCTCCGAAAATCTTTTATTACAAAAATATACGAGTTTAAAAAATTATCGAAACTTTTAATGACCCTAACTCGAAAAAACAAACATACTCTTACCCGGTTGTTACCAAAGGACACATTTATAATAATAAGATATAACGCATCAATTTTTTAAAAAATAACCAATGTTGTATAAACAGTGAGAAGCTTTGCAAAGTCACGTTTGGATACAGAATGTTCCCAAGAGCAGTGAAAAATTAAAATATACCTGAATACTTTTGATCAATTATCGAAGTAACAAAAGGTGTAAGAACTTTAGCTTTAATTATGTCATGTTGAATGCAATCTGGTGGTATGGTTTACTGCAATTTAAGATATTTCTGTAACTTTAATGTTATATTATTTTGGCACAACTATGAAACGAAGTATGTTAAATATCCCCTTAACTAATGTATTTTAAGTGACGTATTGAAAAAATGTAGAAAACTGTGTGGTAAAAATTTTGTTTTGAAGTTAGTATAAATATTTCACTACTTCGGGGTTCGACTAAAATATTTTTTGCTTCCACAGACAAAATTAAATGACTTATTTTTTTCAAAAAGGATCCTCCTTTTACAATTTCGTGCCGACTTAATCACCCGCTATTACGGCATTAAAATCATTTGTCACACACGCACGTGTACATGCATACTCATGAGAGCTAGCGAAATCGGAAAACATTGAAAACAGGTTGTTGGACGTGAGCAGTTTGCGCCGAAGTGGTTTTTCAGATAGTATTGGAAAGAAATGAGAAAACTTTTCTAATTGTGGCATTTTGATGAACTCTCTAAAAATATTTGGGATCGTTTTATAGGGATGAGATTCAACGGTATTTAATGTTCCAACAAATACGTTGTGCACTAGTAGGGGCATACTAGCAAAAACAATTATATAAGGAAATGTATTATAAGTAAGTACAACAAATGTATTAGTTGTAGTCAGTCAAAAAAAGATTCGTTTTTAAGAAATTAAATCTCAAAGAAAGTATAGTGACACGGTTTCAAGAATGAATATACTAAAGTAATTGTAAATTTTGAGCCTCCTCGTGAAGCCATGAGAATTCATAGAGATATGAACCCCAAGATTTCATGGCATGGGCAAAAATAATGTGTCTTTTACCATTCCACGGTCGATATGTCACCCTAATTGACCTGGTTCTCATTTCAAAGAAGGCTGAGAAGACCCGGGAGGCAGTCTGGAATTTGAATCACGGTATATTGCGTTTGGTATTATGTGAAAAACAATCCATATATACGATCATTGCTTGGTTGATAATACAGAATATGTGATATAAGATAGTAAAGGATGTGACAGAAATGTTTATAATTTTTAAAATGTAATAATTAGTCATTAATTATGCAAAATTGTTTCTCTCACTTTGATTCATTATACATTTCGGAAAAAAGATTCAGACGTATTTTCTTCAGAGAGAAAGTTATATCGGCATTGCATGAAATAAATATATAACTTGAAAATAGAATACTAAATTTTATAATGATGAATAGACAATTCATTTTATACTTTATTTAGTGGTGCTCCAGAATCGCAGAAGAAGTCAGATAAAACATAATTTATTGTATTTGTTTATCTTTCTAAATTTTATATTTCCATATTATGGAACGTACTTCTTATACATTTTAATTTTTTAATTCATAAAAGTCTTGCGTTGACTCACAATAGATTTAAAACACATTTTTAAAATTAATACAGTTTTTAAAGTTCTATATAGAACAAGCAATGACATGAATGGATAACTAAGATATTGAAAAATCCAAACTTTTTCAATTGGTCAATAACTGAAAATACTCTTTTAACATGCTGAACTCTGATTGTATAATAGCTTATTCATTTTAGTCATGCAAAACTTTTCTCTTCTGATCATCTTTGAATACCTTTTCGTGTACACATTGTTAATGTCTAGTCACGCATCAAGTCTTCTCAGTTCCCTGAACATCAGCGCTATCTTCATGCATAATTACATCGTGACTCAACGAAACGTTGTAGAAGCTGAAACTTTCAAGAACCGTAATCCCCTCTTGAGAGGTGTTTGTAATCCTTTTGGAAAGTAGGATAGTATGAGCCAAGATCGAAGTTGACGATGGCTCTCAAGAATATTCCCACGAAGTGACCAAATTTGGGAGCACTATCAATTTTACCTAGTGACGGATCAAGTGTGTCATGTTAGATTTTGTGTCTCAAAGGTTGTGTTCAGTAGAACTACACTGTACGATATAATAGAAGAGTAACCTGTTTCTGAAATAGTTCAATTAAAAAATCAATTGTTATTTATAACACTAATCATTGCTCAATCATTTAACTGAATACGAAAAACCATTCGATGTGTTCTCCATATTTCTTTCACTGCGTTAATACAATGTGATGATTGCTAATGGAAATGGTATGTTTTTACGGCGAAAAAATCTTCTTTTTCTTAGTACCTAATCTCTCAGTAATCCTACTTATTACTCTCCATTTTCCTCAATTTTATCTGTTTTATACTAATCATTTCGGAATAGCGTGAGTAAATATCCTGATTTTGTGTAACATCACTTGAAAGCATTCTATCCATTTTCTTCAGAGTTTCTGATAGTTTTGTCTTTTTCATCAGAAATGAAGAATGAACACAGTATAATACCATTAATATAATACAAAGTAAATACATCGTTGTACAAAACTAACGAATGAATTTTAAACAGGAATTCGAGTGTGAGCATTTATGTATTACAATAAAAGTTAATTTAGTATGTCTAGCAAATAGATTTATCTATTTTTTTCGTTTTAATAAACATATTTTCGATATTAAAATTGAGACACATGAAATTTTCATCAACGCAATAGTTGTTTTCGAGTCTGTACTACAACTTTTAAATACGTGAGATATCATCAATGTAAAACCAAGAAACTATAAATCTAACGAGTGATAAAGTAATACCAATGACTATCATGTAAATTCTCTCGATGTAAAAAAAATATTAACTTTAGTTTATTATAAAAAGAATATTACTTAAGAAAGCCATTAGGGAGAAGGTTCATTGTGGCCCAAGTTGTATACAAAATACGCACTCTGAAGTCTGGTCTTTTCTCCTGGAGATCTTTGGACGTTATTCCTTATAAATTCTTCCACATAGAAATTTCAGAAAACTTTTACATCTTCCTCTGTCCCAAAGAAAAAACAATTTGGAAACACATTCATGAAATACGTAACGTACGTGATTGTACTGATTGATTTTGTAATTAAATGTTTTTAGTTATACGATTTTACGACAAAGTCCTGGGTAGATCATATCATATTTGATCACTCTTACTATAAGTGATTCTTTCAATCAAAATAAAGAAATATTCTATAAAAAAATCCAGATCCCAAAACTAATTGTAGTACATCAAATGGACCACGAAGTTTGCACATTGATCAATGAATAATAGCTGTTTTCCACGTTGGATTCGTTTATCCTCCTGAATATATCTCAAACTTCCTTTATACATTATGTCTTTGATCTCTACTTCCACTACTGGTAATTTTTATTTTTAATCTTTAAAAAATTCCGACATAAGGTATTTCGAAATTCATAATTATAGAAATATCAGTTAAAAGGAAATTCAATTTAATTTGATGTCATGAATTGGTCACTTAAAAATCAAAATAACGTTGAATCGGATAACATAAAATATCCAGTTTAATCGTGTGTCAGGAACACTCGATCCTCAGCTTTAGAAATCCGGTCACTACCCTTTCAAGAGTTGAGGGCAAGTCCTTATCGAGAACAGCAAACGGTACCTGCAGCAGAGGCAGCGACGGCGTCTGGCAGACGGCCTATGTAGGGGTTGCGGGGAATCGGGGTGAAGAGGACGGATGGACGGACGGACGGGTGGATAGGGTTGGAAGAAGGCGTAGCCACGTTCTCTGCTGCGTTCACTGTGCCCGGCACCATGCCCTCCGAGTGGGCGGGTGGCCGAGCTGTCTCAAAGCGCTGGACAAGTCCAATTCTGCACAGCACTCGGGGTGGGTTCTGCGCTTTTCGGCGAATCACCGTCCCGCCTCCGCGCCCGCCCCCCACCCTTGCCACCACCCACCACGTCGACCCGCATCACCTCGCACGCTGATCCCGCAGAGGAGAAGGGATGGGATCTGTGTTAAGATAAGGATTTTCGGTAACGGAAACTGGTATTTTGTCTTCCGGTTGTCATCTCGATGTAACAGATTAGTGCGTACAAAAATGACAATTCGCTTGACAGAATTGGGGGATGTGAGTGATTTCCATTGTTCAGTTATATCAAACGCGAGGAATATATTGATAAAAGACTCAGAAGGCTTTATTTCATTTCCCGATGTTTTTCAATGAATTATGAAGTATTTGATACCACTGTCACATCACAGTTATGAACTCAAACCTCGAAGAGTTATTGAATCATTAAAAAAAAACCTCGTGAAAATTTCGTTGTGGTAAGAAATCGACCCGCTTTGTAGATTCAAGTTAGTACTAATCAATCAAGTTAGTAAGTAGTAAAACTAACATATGAGTTTAAATGTAAAATAATACGAGCTTTATTAATTTTCCAAGAGTAAAATTAACATTTGAAATCAGAAATTCTCTTAATTCCTCAAGTATATTTGCAGATGGTAGTGTAAAATATAGCCATAAGTTCTTTTCTGAATGAAAAGCTTAACATAGTCAAAAAGTTATAATGAAATAGTTGAACAACTTCTAATGAAATATTATTTTTTCACTGATTGTGTTCAATATATTTTTGATATTAGTGTCTTAAATTCAATAAAATTTCATGAGTTATTGCTTCAAATATTAGATGTAATAACATGACTTTTAAACCAATTTGAACAAATCAATTACAATTTCTCTCTCTGGGGACATATATCCTTCGTTTTTTACGAAGTCCATAAAAAATTATACTAAACGTATAACATACTTTATGAAGTTATAATTTGTTGAATTTTCATTTTTGTACATTTATTATTATTACTTATGGAGAATCTGATTGAAAAAACACAAATTCTCTTATCAATTCCATCGCATTGATCCCCTGTGGAACACAAAAGGATTACTACCTCAATTTTAAAAGAAATGTCCGCTTGGAATTCATGGTGTTTCCACTAAAGACTCTTATTCAAAAGTATAACTAAGTCCTTTCGATTTCTAATTTTTGCTTTTTTCCTTCTCATATCCTAAAAGGACGAACGTAGGAGAATCTTTCCAATCGCTGCCACCATTTTTCCCTCCCATTTTCTCTCTCGTTCCGAGGGTGTTACTTCGATTGACACCTTTTCTTCCATATTCCAACCCCCTAGAGGCCATTCCACACCCTTTCGACATCACATCTACCGTCCCCCGCCATTACCTCCTCATACTCCTGACTATATTTCAAACCGAACCGAGCGTTGATGGTTTAATTCACGTCCGGTCAACCCTCTGTACCTCTCACAACGCCGGATTCTCTCTCGTATTAGAGCCCATGCAACTTCTCTTTTTACTTCACAACCATCAAAGAGCCCATTTGTATAGCAACCTATCGATGCCGAATCTCGTCCCATTTTCGAATTCCAGCATCTCTTGTAACCAGTCTTGCGTACCGTGTTCCAGTCGACGTAGTAAACGTCAAACGAAGATTTTTATGCAATAACAACTGATAGAAATTTACCGATGTATTAAATAGGACTTGCCAATCACATTTCCTACCAATTCATTCCTATAGCATCAGATTTATTAACTTTCCTGAATTCTTGCGTTTAATATTTTGTTGAAACAAATTTGAGCGTATAATGAAAAAACTCTCGAAATATTTCGTTAAACTAGTGATTTATTAATATATTGGTTCATTATTAATCAATTTAACGATATTTTTATCTCCAATAAAAGACAGAAACATTTCTCCTGAATACGCTTTTGTTGTTTTTTTATAACTAAACCTGATTTAAGGAAAATTTAATTATTTAATGATGCGACCAAATGTCAACCAAAATTGAATTAGGATTCCCTTCCTTCAAACAAACTGTTTTCTATGAAATACGTTTCTAATCTAATCAAAGATCACGAAACAAATTGTAGGTTGCACACCAATACAAGGACTTGACACTCTTTTACCACACAACTTTGTTATTCCCGTCCACCCTAAACATATATTTCCAGTCGCTTCGTCCACGCAAGAATTCTAGAGGTCGATGCCGACCCGTATCCTCCCTCGAAACCATATCACGTATTTTCTCTCGTGTCCAATTTAACTCCTTCCTGTCCTATATCACCGTTTCTCTCACTCGCAACATTCGCCCCGTACACTCGGTTCAAACCTTTCCGTGTGAGTCAACGTGATTTCAACCGGGAACAGGGACCCGGTTGGCAGTTGGCGGAAAATAGAGACGGCAGAAACAGGTGGATCTCCGAGTGAATGGTGGGACCTGAAGGAAGGGTAGGGCTAACGGTGGTGGTTGAGGTGGCAATGGGGGTAGAGATGCGTTGATGGTATCAGAGCATGGTCAGGCGTGGCGTTGTTCGCCTAAAAGTTTGATGCCGCGAGCCGCCAACACAGGTGCGCAGGGTGGTCTGCCTCTCCCCAGTTGACACATTCAGTAGTGACTCGGGGGAACGGAAAAGAGGAGAGAAGGGTTCCCATCTCGTGTGGGTGAGTTCGCGTACAATTGGCTGTTAGTGGTGAACCCCTGCATATTTAACACACGCGCCTCCGCGTTACCGCAATCCAATGCTCGAATACTTTGAGTGGATATAAAATTGACAACAGACGATAAAGGAGTAATATTGGTTACGGAAATTAAGGTGGTAATTGTTTGTGATCATTAGGTCTCTAAATTATATTTAAACTGAATACCATGTAGTATTTATTGAAACCACACCCTTGTGTCAAGTGATTCAAGTCAATTACATTCGTTTTAAATATTTTTTCTCGATTTTTTTTGGGCACGACATTTTTTTAATTGTAAATCTATTGACATATGAAAGGCATTATATGTGTAAATGTATATGAAATTGGGTGGTATAAGTAATTTCATGATTATTTCCGTTTTTACTTCTTATTTCGAATATTCGCGATTAAATATGTATGATATTACAGACATCTGTTTATTTCGTTTCCGGCATGTATAATGAGATCACAGATACAGAAGGACTGTTTACGTACTCGTGATAATGAACTGTAATAAACTTATTCATATCCTTTCTTTAGACTGTTAGAAACCAAGCAACAGGGTAGAGATTTTATAATTTATTTATCCGGCGATACATAAGGAATAATGTTAGTTGGAAACAAATATCTTAAAAATAAATTTTATTGTCAAAAAACAGTACAAACTGCGTATGACAACGTGGAGGACAATAAACTAATTTACTCTCCGGAAGCAAGCAAGGGACCATCCCATCAATTCCGATCAAGCGCCCTAAGGCNTTCCTAGATAAGATAAAAAGTTAGCTGCGAGTTATAATACTAATAGAATGTCAATATGTTTGTAATTTTACGCAAAAAATTACATGTACAAGTTATTATCGAACTATAGATTATTCTGAGTATAGTGTTTAAAAATCATAAGAGCTGAAAAAAAACCCACTAAATTCACGATTTATTGTTACAATAAACACGCCACTAGACAAAGCCTAGAGAACCTGTATAATAAATCCGCCTCTACCAGAAGGAAAAACGGAGAAAAACCCGGGCCAGGATGGGGTTATCTTATAAATTATTGTTGGAAAAGTTTTAACAGAACTTCCCTTAGGGCTCTAATGACCTTGACGTTGACGAGTCCTAATGCCCGAAGAAAAAAAATCCCCCCCATTTCTTCTCGAACGTCCTTTTGGTTCTGAATGGGAAAGTGTATATGCTTCCAAACTTCCTATCATATGAATTTGACGGAAATAATTATTTCATGTGTCCATTACACGAGGAAAATACCACTCGAAAATATAATTCTGGCCCTTGCACAACGATACTGCTATCGTAGTGATAAGCTGTAATCAATCTAGTTGAAACTGAGAAAATTACCCCTTCACAAAGTTAAAGAATACAAAAAATATTCATAGTATAAAAATATATCATATTGATATCTTGGGTAAAATATAATTTATCTATTCAAAGCTTCGATGATATAAGTAAATATATCAAACGCTGATTTGAAACAAATGAAATGTGAGACTTCGGTATATTCCTCATAAATATATTGATGAATATTAGAGCACATAATAAAGAATCATGATCGACCTTTTGTACCATTTCATGCAAAATAACAGCATGAAATATCCACTTTTGAGAACAACTCCGAAAATCGGTAAAAGACTAGATGTCTGAAGTTCCAAGCATTTGAAAGCGTTTTACAACTTGCAGTGTTCACTTCTGCTGTTAACAAGAGTTTGCACTTAATACGTTTTTTTTTTCATCCAATAGAACGCAGCAAATGTTCCGACATTGTTTATTAATTCCTCACTATTCATTTTATATCAGAGATAATAGATGATATCTCATTAATAGGATTATAACAGCAGTATATTTTTCACCCAACGTTTTAGTCTTGACGAAAAAACAGATTCACTGATTCACTGATAGAACGAGGTTTTTAACGAGTTACGGAATTAACGATTTGAAAGTTTCAGGGCGATACAAGAAGTTTACGAATCGATGGAAACCCGAGTAGAAACTCGCGGCGAGTTCAGGTAACATGGTTCCCGCACAAACGGGTCAGGGGGAAGAGTGCTAGAGAAACAAGATCATGCGCAGGAAAGGGTCCACGGGCGGTGGGGTCGACAATCCCGGTAATTGGCAAAAAGCCTCCCGGCTGCAGCAGCTCCACGATGGTGCGGCACAAGACTCTAACGCGAGGCTGCAGCGATCCATCTTGCGGTGGAGGCAAACGCGTCACTTTCTCATCGTTCCTCGACAGCCGAGAAGAGAAGGGGTTGTAGAAGGGTAAAAGTGGATGCGATTCAATGATAGAGTGGTTGTTGAAGGAAATTGGGTTCGGATGTGTGTTCAAGTCTTTTGCGCACGATTAAAGAGATAATGTAAAAATAATAATTGTTCGCTGTAATTTTGGAGGCATGTAAAATGGTGTGCGCTGTGTTGAACTTCAAAAATGATCACGGAAGGAGGTATGTTAAATGGCCCCAATAATAATAATAATAATAATAAAATCCTGCATCTAGTTTTTGACCTCCGATTTAAAATGGGATTTGGTAGATTTTTGCGTTTAGATCATATATAATAGATCATAGATCATGNACTTGACGACGTTTCGATATAATTCATATCATCATCAGAACTATCATAATATATAAACATAGGATATTTTTAAAACTACATATACAATTTACAACTATTATTATAGTTGTAAATTATCCTCCCAAAAATATTCACCCTCCCAAATTATCTTCATTCTACATACTGTTACATACGCTCAAATAATACATACACTGAATACTTGTGCATAGAGGGAGTACAGAGGTGGATGTTTGGTTGAATATATGTGTAGAATTAGTGTATATGGTGCGAGGATTACAAGGTATGTAAAGAAATTTAATATATAGTAGGGTACATGAGAATAGGTATATAGTAGTTATTAATGAATGATAATGTTATATATAGTAAGGATGTATAATAATATTTGTAAATTGTATATGTAGTTTTAAAAATATTCTTTGTTTGTATATTATGATCGCTCTGATGATGATATGAATAATATCGTAACGTCGGCAAGTAAACATTGAGTATTTTATATTTGTTCGATAATAACTTGTATAGTTCTATAGTAATAACTTGTATAATCTATAGTTCGATAATAACTTGTACATGTAAATTTACAAACATATTTGCGTTAAATTACAAACATATTGACATTATATATGTATTATAACTCGCAGCTAACTTTTTATCTTATCTAGGAACTTTTGCTGAAATTTTTGAATCCGCCTCTGCCTTAGGGCCCTTGATCGGAATTGATGGGATGGTCCCTTGCTTGCTTCCGGAGAGTAAATTAGTTTATTGTCCTCCACGTGGTCATACGCAGTTTGTACTGTTTTTTGACAATAAATTTATTATT
>NNCF01128801.1:142101-172498 GCA_002313205.1 Laupala kohalensis
ATAATAATAATAATAATAATAATAGTAGTAGTAGTAGTGAGAGAAAAATAAAAGGGTTACTTTCATCATAGATATAGCCATACCTAACACTATGGCATTCTGACAAAGGCTGCAGAGAAAGATAAGTGCACCAATTGAAGGAAGAAATTGGAAGGATATGGGAGATTGAGTCGATATAGTACCAGTCATTATCTCAGCAACTGGCATTACCTCCACAGACCTGTTCAAAAGTGTAGATAAATTGAAACTTCCTGGACACATTTCCTACCAATTCTAAAAACTGTCATTTTGGAACATGTCGAACTGTCACGAAATTCTTGTAAAATATTCGAATTAAAGAATGGGGTGCTTGGTATGTTTTCTATACCTCTTTTTACCCGGCCTAGATCCCAATTGAACAAAGAAGAATCGTTATTAATAATAATAACTATAATAATAAAATCCATTTTTCCTGTTCATGAACATGCTACCTGCATTCCTCACTTTCTGGTATCCAAGTTCTTCTCCATGTAGACCGGGGCCTCCCTCTTCTTTGTTAGACTTGTGGATTTCATTGTAGTGCTCTCTTGCTTGGCTCTTCATCATTATTACATATTGTGTGACATATTCATGCAATTCTTTTCTTCTTAATTTCTTTTTCAACATTTATTTGACCAGTCATATCCCTCAGGTTTTCGTTTGACATGATTTTAGGACACCATATTATAATTATTTATAGGAGGCATCGATTCACGAAGGTTTGTAAAAGCAGAAGCTGTCCCACGCAGAAATCGCCGACGTTGAGCCGACTTTTGACGTATTTCGACGTCGATATCGAGTCGAAGAACGACGTCGAATAAACGACGCCGTCCCGACGTCGTATTTCTCGGAATTTGAAGTCGAGGAATCGTCGTTATGCGACGTTATGAAATCGCAACCAAATTTTCTATAACATACGTATTCGTTGAATCTCTTCGTGTTACCATTGTCCTACGGGGACTTGTTTACTAAACATAAGACGAATTTAAGGGCTCATGAATTAGTTTCTACGTAAGTTAAAGGAATGTGAACAGCTAGCGAAAAAGACTTGTGACAAAACCGATCGTCAATCGATCGCTTCAGCTACGAACGAATGGAAACAGAAAGACTTCCCCTACACCTCGCTTCCTTTCTGATAGGGTCGATGACCTGTCGCATACAGTTCTGACCGTCGTCGTTTCTGCCCCTGGGAGATCGCGACGTCACGAATGGGATCCTATCTCTATTCCACCCTGTCACCTGACTAGTCGAATCACATTACATCTGATCTTATCAACATTTCACATTTCTGGTAACAACTGACCTCCGGATCACCAAGGTATAGTAATTATTTTCCTCAGAGTAAAATTTCCAAACATAATAGATGGAATGATGAAACAATAGTAATCATACATTTCATAAATAAGCTGGTAATCTCTAAAAAAATGTTAAATTTTACACACACGTTCTGCGCCTTTGTTCCGAAATTAATTCTTAATTACCGTGTTACATTTTCTGACTGAATTTGTACTATATTTCTCGTATGTTTCTTAGCTAATCAAAAATATTTTTTCAAATACTAAAAATTGTAAGTTATAGTGTGGCCATCAGGACCCAATCAAGGGTGACCATTCGAAAACAACAAACCTAAAAGGTTCTCTGAACTCTACTCTTTGTATCTGTTATCTTACTTCCATGTAACTTTCATAGGGTTTCTTCAAAAAACGAAAATATTTAAAAAAATATCCCTCCATTAACCAAGCTATATCTCAATCAATGGCGCATTCATCTGTCAACTGAAGTTCTATTGTGTTTATTAACGTTCTATGAACAACTTGATCAACAACTTTTTCTCCATTATCTCCTCTACTTTTAACTTACGTAATCTACTATAGAAACTTTTATATTATAGGTATTATCTTTTATAGATACGTATAAAACCTATTAGGTAACCTATAGAATTTAATGCCTATAGCTTCACTTTACACGGCTTGTTATTCTTATAACTTTAGGTATGCAGGTAAAAATAAGTGTCTAAAATAATTTAATATTTGGTTATCATGTTATTTTAACAGCAACATCCCAGTTCAGACGGTACATGTTTTTCTAAAGAAATGAAAATTATCTTTAAAATTACACCTTTTCGAAATATGATATAGCGATTTTGAAACACTAGAATTGTTTAAATATTTTGCATAAAAAAGTTATAAATGAAAAGGAAAATTTGGAACAAAGGTAATAGTTTAACAATAGTAAAAGTCTAAAAAACAGAAGAACTAAAATAAATAGATAAACTTTTTAACGTATTTAATATTGTACACTACATTTAGAAAGGCATATATTTCTATCATAGTTCACACGTTCAACATATATATTCCCTGGGTTCCATTTTGTTCACAATTAATCTGGTCATTGATGCTTGAATATTGAACATTGCCATAACGCAGATAAGCATAAAATTAGCACCGCATGATGATAATACGGATGTGACAAGTGGAGCGGTTTATCGATTGAAACAGATAAGCAAAGCAAAACGTGCACAGCAGGATAAAAAGGGGATTCTTTCATAAGATGGGATCTATGTTGAGTTACATGAAACTAATGCATTTTGAATTAGCTTAATTTTGACATAGTCTAAATCACACGCACATCCTAACGCCACAAATTTTATAACTAACTCCCATAACTTTCATATATTCCAATTTTATTAGCACTAAAACATATTTTTCATGAACAATAGTCGTTCTTTTAAACAAAATAGAAAAATGTGGGTTCTGTTCTAATTCAATTTATATTATGAAATGAAGTTAAATGCATAATTGGACATTTTCTTTAGATTTTACAGTTTTTACTTAGCAGACAAATTTACAGCTTGACTCCGTTTCTGTTTTATCTCTGTTTCCCGTCTCTTATCACAAAAATGTATAATTCTCTGAGTAAAATATTACGTATTCTTTTTAATCGTATAATAATTATGGTAGTAAATATACCCACGGAAAGTAACAATCTAACATGGATTGTTAGTGTCTTTAAGAAATAAAGATACGGATTTATGTTTTCAACTTTAAGAGAATATTAATGAGTATTTTTATTTACTACGTATTTTACAAATGAAATTATAAATGAAAACTATTTTTTAGAAATAGATTGTCCTTGAATTATCCAACAATTCTTGGTTTTTTTATTCACACCTTTTTATACTTCAATTCATTATATTGTTTAAAAGTAACTGAAATATCAAAACACAAAAAGAATCTATTATGAATCCATGAAGTTGTACATTTGAAATTTATTAGCCATTAAATACTCAAAACATTTTGTACTTTTGTTCTAGAATATCCGATTAATTGCCATGTAACCAAGTTATGATTAATTTTTGTAAAGCAGACATGTTATCCGAGAAGAAATGGGTTAAAACGTTAATGAATAATGTTTTAGAATGAAATTTAGTATATTTTATGATTTTTAATTGTGGAAATTGTTTTTTACGGAAACTGAATATTATTTTCAGTGATTGTTCTTTTATATATCGTTACCTTCCACATTCAGTATTTATAGTGTTTTGAAAATTAAAAAATCTCGTTGCTATCTGAACAGGTGTGAGCGAGTGTCACCTGGGTCGAAGAGGCACCTGTGTCTTGCAGCTTAACAAAGGGCATGCGCAGTTCATTTGACGTAACTGTAATTAATACCCGTAGACCGTCAGACATTAACTGAGAGGTTTGCATAGACATGTCTTTACTTCATTAGTTCAAACCTTTACTGATAGATGTGCTTAGTTCCAAGAGCATTAGAATTTAGTACCCGCTGTGTAGACATATAGGGTTTCCAATGTAATGTACTCATGTTAAACAGTTCTATAACATTTGATGAAATGTATGTCACGTAGTGATCAGACATTGTTCGAGTAACCTGATGAAGAATGAAAGACGTATTGCATTATTTAGCGTTGTTTCTGGTAATAAAACATTAAATGAGGTGTGACAGAATTCAAATTAACAATGAAAGAGGTATCCAATCCACAGCAGTATCCAATCAAGAGTTGCTCTAGTTCAACAATCAGCTCACTGAAAACTAGAACTTTGGTGTTAACAATCTTGTGTTTGTTGGCAGAAGCAGCAATAACAATGATTTTTTCAAGCAGATTTAACATGATATCCGCTTTTTCTCTAAAAGTAGTGGTTCATATTTCGAAATTACAAAATGTGTATATTACTCATTAAAAATATGATTCGCGAGAAAGAGTTTCCAAAATTGAATTGTTGCTAATGATGTTGATTAATTGCTTTTCTTATTAATGTGCAAAATAATTCTTTTTTTATTTTTTATTTTTTATAAAAATAGATTAAATTACCTCATGAAAGTACTCTTAGTTACGTAATGCTCTTCACTCTTCACATGCGGAGGGTTGTCATCGCACAGTACACGTTTTCTGCCACTGCATACAGCAGCAGCAGCAGCCCGAAGGCTGACAACCAACACCACAGCTCGATGCAATCCGCCAGGCAACGTCGTGTCGCTGCGGTCGCACGCTCCATTGGCTGAGGCTGAGAGTTGAGGGTTGAGTTGTCCCTGGACACCACTTGGACGCTGCAGAGTCCTCGGGAACGACGTGGCAGCCGTCGTCGCTGCGGTCACACCGTGACGACGACGATTGAAACGGTACTCAGGACAATTTGTGACGGAGAGAGGATTGAACATCTCTTCATTTCACATCACGGAAAATATTCTCCTCCAACTTTTCCAGTCTCTCTATATAAAGAAGTATTTCGAGCGGAGAGTGTATGTTTTTTCGTCTTTTATACAAATCTACAGCTTTAATTCTAGCATGATAAAAAATTTGCAGGTTTGAGATTCAAAACTCTGAGGAGAGTACTGACTACTTGAAATTTAAAAAACCGCCCTCCTCCCTCATTTTCATTTAGTTTTAGTTTTCGCTCTTTCCGGTAAGTCTCATTGACTGATTAGCTTGACTTTTACCTCAAAATTGCTAATTTATATAGCTAAAAACGGGATTTTGGATTTTTCGATATTTTACTCTATAATTGGTGTTGAGGTAGAATCGTTTTCATGTTGGTGAGTCTTTTATAAGAATCTATTGTCACGTTTCACTCTCAAGATTTATTCATTGTTGCGTAGATGTTCGATCGGTTTGGAAATCTTTGTTCTTTGTATATTCATTGAAACGAGCATTACTTCCCTAACGTTTGTGCGGGAACTGTCGAGACACATATCTTAAACCATCAAGCATTAAAATAAAAGGACATAAATGATTAAAACAAATATTTTCTATTTAACTCATTCTCCCGGACAACACTGGGTTCATTCCGCTAGTTAATAACGAACAAGAATTGTTCAAAACGTTTCTCAAAAACTTTTCTAAATCCTTTTTACTACAAATAATTGATTACTCTCCTCTAACTTATGCAGTCTTTCTTTTTGAAATAATACAATCTAGTCTTCCATAATTATGTAACAGACATTTCCAAAAATATGTCCCAGTTTTGGACACTGTCTACTGTAGCAATTTAAGTTGTTGTTTTTTCTCAAAAAATTACGATAATGTTCTGTCTATATGATCTCTTTCTGATAACCAAATGAACAACACATCAATATTCAGAAGGTAGGTAATAATATTTTTTGTTATATGGGTTTGGCTAATATACCACACACGCCATGGAAATAAAATGTTACATGGGAAACATTTAGTTAATTAATTAAGAAATAAATATACACCGAATTACTTAAAGGAGGAAACACAAATATCGGAGGAGAGAAGTATTCAAATAAAATAATGTTATACTCGTGAAGACAACATGTAAGTTAATACTTATCTATGATGAGGTCGTCTTCATCATCATCAATGTTCATTGCTGTCAGTCAGTTTTACCATGAACTGGTATTATGTTCGCGCGAACCCCATGGTACATGTTTCTCGGATTTAATCTGAGCATAGTGCGCTCTTGCTATTGAGTTTTCTCCTTACGCCTCAACTTGCGATGGGTGCCCGAGTTTCGGCGCTGAGATATTTTCAGGAATGGAGATAAATGGCAGATAGTGGCAGAGTGATCTCCACGTCACTAGATACGGAGCATGTAATTTTTTTTATATTTTATATTAATTAGATGAACATAAAAGTTGTTTTTCCAAGATTACCTTGTATTAGATACAATACTTAATACAGATATACTTTTGTTAAGACATTTTAAAACGATTTTTGTGGCATTGAAGAGATCTTTAAAAATTGTAACATTCGTAATTTTAAATAGTTGGCAACGAAGAAGAATAATTATAATTAAAACTACTTTATTGACCAAAGAAGTGTTTTGTAGACTATTTACGAAGATTTTCCCACACTGTTGAATATTTTTTTTTAGAAAAGAAATTCCCCGGGGTCCACCCGACCCTCGAGATACCAGTTATGTATTCTTGATTTATTATACCAGTTAAGGGTTAAAACTATGTGTTCCTCGATTACAAATAAAAAGAAAACTTGGCTAAGTAAGGAATCTATAATCTGCATTAACATATTATCGACTCCCCTAAATAAAACTCGGAGCATGTTCTACATTTTCTCAAGATCAAAAAACCGCCCTCCTCCCTCATTTTCATTTAGTTTTAGTTTTCGCTCTTTCCGGTAAGTCTCATTGACTGATTAGCTTGACTTTTACCTCAAAATTGCTAATTTATATAGCTAAAAACGGGATTTTGGATTTTTCGATATTTTACTCTATAATTGGTGTTGAGGTAGAATCGTTTTCATGTTGGTAGAATCGTTTTCTCAAGATCAACACACTGGCACACACGTTGTACAAGTGAAATAAAATATTAAATCAAATAGCCTCAATCTTTCTGAGGGAGTATAGGTAATATATAAAAAAGAGAAAGATGCGTTGTTACAATGGCTACCCAGTTGTGATTCTAGTGGCCAGGGCGCAAAGAGGAACGTCGTCTCCTGTCCAAACACGATTACTCATAGCTTAGGGGCCTTCGCAGATGTGACGGGCATGTTATTCTCCATTTCCTTGGTCCACTTCGATTTCGTGGAGAGTTAGATGGAAATAACGATTTTTGGGAACACGTATCTTGAGAGACAGATGGGTAAAAGAGACAATGGGTATTGGATGAGAACAGGCTCGCTGCATTGAATTAAAGTAAAACTAATTCGAAATTCTCTGTAATTGAAATATTTTATTTATTCCATTCATATTCCTATCGGCAATGCTTTCTCTTTTTACTTCGAAATTTTGTAAATTCAAAAATTTTTAGTGGTTCCGTGTGCAATAGTTTTTTACTTGATAATCTCGTGCGATTTAATCGAACAAAAAATCGAACGAATTTAACATTCTGTATGTTTCCTATTATTTAAAAAGATTATTTACATGGATAATGTCAAGGACCACTCTCCCTTATCTGATAGTTGTAGATCACTTTCACTTGGATTCATATTTAGCATTAAACAATTAAACTGTACATCAACAAAGTTAAGAACAGTAAAAGATAATGAAAACTGAAGCATCACGTATCTCACGTAGAATTCCTTACAAAAATTGTTTATATCAGCATGGAGCTATCAATTGTCAGGACTCAAATACTCAAGTTACATCTTTTTGAAATAGTCAAGTAGCTTTTTTTCTTGATGTAAATTTATATACTGTTATCTCCGAAATGAATTGGTGAAAGATGAAATAATAGAAACCCGCCGACATATCTATTAATATCCTAAATTACGTTACTTCATTTGTTTTATTTACTCCATTCGGTCACGCAATAAAATAAATGTAATTTTCTGGGACATTTCCATATTAATGTATTTGAAGATGATTGCCATTACAAATTGCAAGTATTTGTTGAGAAGGCAGTGGAAGCTATTGGGATATACATTTTCTTTTAGCTGAGTGAAATGCATGGAAACAAATAATACAAATTTGTAAAATTTCATCCAGTTTCTTCATGGTCCGCGTAGATTGGACCACGTTTACGTTGAGACGCCTCAGACAACGAATATAGTTATATTAATTATTCGTAATATATTAAACTTATTACAGCAAGAAATTTACACCAGAAAACAATTTTTGAACCCTCAATACACAAAATCCACAGAAAACTAAAAATATCCTTACTTTCTCATTTAAATAGACAGAACTATTTCCATTCAATTTAAATAATTAATAATATAAATAATTTATGTAGTTAATGTGATGACTCTTCCGTTCATAAGTAGTTAATTTGATGGCGATGAACCACATTTACTTCAATTTTCTTCAATTCATTAAATAAAAATAAGAAAATTGCGATGTTGACTCACATTATGGTAAAAAGGATGTATTTTTAACAACAAGAAGTGGTCAAATGGTAGTGTGTACACATTTGCATAAGCATTCCTGTGGTGAGAATCGTTACCATACAAATCACCTCCAAAACGACATTATCTCAACTAGCAATTACAATTCGCGAACAAATGACTGATTATCACTATCCATTATTCATCAAATTAAGTGTAATAATAACGCAAAACAGTTTAGAATCTTACAGGGAGAACACAGTGTTTTACAAGGAAGGTTTGCTTGAAACTTATAAGACCAGCTTTTGTGTTCTCTGTATGCCAAACACGTCTCGGCAAAATCCTGGAGAGACTGTAAAGACGACGGTAGGGATGCAATGAAAGCAAGAGTACTTGAGGGCAGGGAGGTAAGAGCAAAGAGAATGATGATAGGAGAGAAAAATATTCTCAGTATCCTCTAAACCACTTTCTTTCTTCACTCAAAAACTATATAACTTTTTCATTGCTAAAAGTGATATGTAAACTGGAAAATAGGTTTCCTTTTACAGTGGAAACACGTTTAGTTTTAAGGAATTATTATTTGCCAAAATAAAGAGTTTATAATACAAAAACTCAAAAAAGGTTTATAGCAAACAATTATGATTAAAGTGTAAATCAAATACAATCTATGTTTATAAGGAATTAGATAATTGTTTTAGTGTAAGTTGTACATCTCTTATGGTGATATCAATATATAATAGAATGATAACCATTATATTTTCATTGAAGAGCTACAAGAATACATAGGATTGCCTTGTATTAACTTGTGTAGAGTATTCATAGTGGGAAAAGACCTTCAACTATGAAAACAAATCAGCAGTGAAAAGAGGAACAATGAGTAGGTAATTACAAATATTCCCCCATTTTCTGTAAGATTACTTCTGGATTGGATAAGTTACTTAAGGTAAATCATATAGGTAAATATTCCGAATAGGTAAATATTTAATAGGGTAGTTGTTACTCAGAGTTTTGTTTTATGATGAACATACTAGGATGTAAGATTTCATTAAAGCAGAAGAATTCTTTTACCAGCTTCACTGACATACTCCATTTTTGTTACAACGCGTAGTATTCAGTAAAACTGACGAACCCTTAACTCATCGCTTTCCATACAATATTTAATATTCCTATATATTTTTTGAGACGTATTTAGATATAATAAAAATGTCCTCCTTTCAGTGAGACAACTCAATCACCTGAAGCGTAAAAATATCATTATAACTCTAATTAGAGCTTTGGTGATTTCTTATATAGAATTTATGACATATTATTAAAAATAGCTTGACCCACTTTTTTCACTTGTATACAATAGTCTTTTGTTCTTGACCTTCCATTTTTTCATAAGAATTTGGAAAAATCGTTAAGAACGTTAAATCGAAAAATCAAACTTGAATTATAACGAGTTTTATACATTGAAAAATAAGCCGAATGAGTTTCTATTAAATGGATTTTAATTTTTACTACTAAATTGTTATTTTCCAATCACTGTAAACTTGACTGACATTAACATTACAACTATTTTTTGGCTCGGGTTTTGCTTCGGTTTTCTCCCGGGTAGTGGCGGAATTTTCATTGGCGAGAATCTCATTAATACTTTTTCTATTATTTATCTCGAGTTTTTACTGCACATCATATTTAAAAACTATTTATTTTGGAATAATAAATGGATAACAGTACGTATTTATTAAATAATTTCTTTTATAAATATTAAATCCTTCACTGCCCTTTGCCCTTGATCAAAATTGATGGGGTGGTCTCTTGCTTGTTTTTGGAGAGTAACTTACTTTATTACCTCCCACGTGGTCATACGCAGTTTGCAACTGCTTTTTTGACCGTAAAGTTTATTATTATTTATTTGGACGGACTAAAGAAGTAAAAACTTAAAGATTCCAGACCTGTCGCATGAACATATTCATGAAGCCGAAGTTGCTCAAGATGAAACGAAGTCAGCATGTGCAGGATCTCATATAGAGAGCTGAGCGTGAGTGCGGGGAGCGGGGGCGGAACTTAGCAACTCGTGGAACGTACCCAGCCTCGAATGACGAGCACTGGCTTCAACTCAGCTCTGCTGTCGGCTCAAGTCGGAACATTGTGCTCTCCGAGAGGAATATTGAATTAACGCCCGTGTAGACGAGCACAAACGTGGAGGAATCTTTTGTTTGCTTAGTTGAATTTCCCTTAGTAACGTGACTTATTAAGGGAGAATTTCATTAACCTCGTCTACTATGAGAAGTGCTAACTAGACTTCTATTCGACACGTCTGTTGCCACGACTAGAATACTTCGACTCTAATCAGTGACCAACATGGATCACTTCCGGTTTGACTAAAATTATAGTATTATCGTAAATTATTGAAACATTCCCAAACAACGCAGCAAATATCTTGCTTTTCAATTAGATGGTTTTTTATCAATAATATATGATGCCAAAACATTGAAACAAATCTATACTTCCTCGTGATTATATAGTACTTAGATAATAAGTATATATGTACTAAATTAATATATTGCCAATAAAACCTCCATGAAAATAATTTTAACTAATATATTAATATGTATTCAAAGAGGAAGTAATGTATTTCAGAATTAAATATTTTACATAAAACAATGTTCATATTTTAATCTAGTTTTAATTTAGGATACGTATTCACCATTAAGATTTATAACATTTGTATTACATAATTTAGGAAGGTTTAATCCCGATATTGAGAATATATTTGTAAAGGCTACTAGATATTTTAATTAACATTGGTTATAAGTAATGATTGGTCGATCTTAATTAATAGAGATTTAACCAATATATAATTATGTCAATTAAGACATAATTGCCACAATGAAAATTCGTCAAGCTCTCATTGGTAAATCGAAAGAAAATTATTTTTACAAGTTTCCTATAGCAGAATGAGTTAAATTCCTTTTCTAAATTAAATATTTGTACATATGTAGTTTTCGTATGTAAATAGTGACGTCATTTTTTATAATTTCATATTCCTAAGAGAAGCTATTTCCTATGTGTATATGTGTGTGGCGAAGAAAATGAAGATATTAATCATATACTTCAAACTACATAAACAACAAAAAGAGAGGCATATTTAAAAAAGTTACGGGGAACTAAAAACTGATAAGCGCGGAGAAACTAAACAAATTATTTGAGGAATACACATGTAAATTATGTACATACAATTCGAGACGTTTTGTATGTTGTAGTCATAGAAAGTTGTAGAAGTACGTTGTTTAGCAATAAAACCGTACTAAAACCATTTAAGCGGTCATATTACCATTAAAACAATATAATCAAGAAGAAATAAAAATACAAAATGAGAGATATACTATTAGAGAAGATGACCCTGTGAAGTACTATGTTGGGTTTGGGGTTGAGAATTAATTAAATAACTGGAATGGCAAGATAATGGAACATTGTCAATATGACATTAGAAGGAAATTGAAGCTAAATGATCTGAGATGTTATTTACAGTATTACAAATAACTATTTATGAGAACGCATTCATGTCTTACTGGATGTTTAATCCGCATTCTAGAAATATTATCAATTTTCTACTCTAACACCAGCCTACTTTTAACACAATTGACAAATCATGCAAAAGTACCAACAAGAGGAATTACAGTGGGAAAGATTTAATGCGTTGCAGTCATAAACATGATCTGAAAGAGAAACCAAATATCGTCTGTCTGGTTGTGTTTCCATACGGCGCACAAAAGAGGCTTATGAGAGCAATACCATCAGAGTATCGTGTTGTGCACAACACCCACGCTTAATTCAAAATCTCACGAATAATCGCATTTTTGGCAAACACGATTTTCCATCCAGCGGAGGTTGTTTCAGGAGATGACTTTGAATTCGAAATCGTGCTCCGATGGTAATTTTCGATATAAAACATAGAAGTTACGTTTTAAAAACAATCATAAAATAATGTAGAGTAAAAAAATGGGAATTATGTGATATATTATAAAGTGTTTAATAATAGATTCTATAAAGTATAGAAAGTTCTACTTCCAGCTTTTGATTTAAGTATTGTCCAGAGTTGAAGTTATTTCCCAAATTTTCTTAACAAATGCTGATTTATATGATGTCAGGTGGCCAAGTACCCATATGCCGTATGTTCTGGGTAGGTAAGAAAGATATCATTTTGACTAATTCTGGGAACTGATTTCTGCCACTTGATTACGCTAGTCAATTCCCATAAATTTTCTCTTCTTTATAATTGTCAACATATTTTGATGGTCGATTATCTTCAATTTGCAGCAGTAGGTCATCAGTATGGAAAATTTTGCTTACTTTAATTTCGATTCAGATGTATTTTTTTTATAAACATGACAGTTTTTACAAAATAGACACAAACATATGACAATTTCTGAAGATGAATTACTTTCGCATTGTTCATAGCCCTATACTTCTTAAAATATAACAGTTACGAGAGAATGTAAAGGATTATATTTGTAAAAAATGTTGTATACTTTAACTTTGTGCACGAAGTTTATTTCCCTGAAACCAAACTTTTCCGAGGTAATTGGGAAAAACTTAGGCGAACAGTGCTTTTCAGGCCATTTACCTTTTCGCTCACTTTCTTAGCCACTGCTTTTGATTTCGAAGGAGGTGTCTAAGTGCCGGGATTTAGTATATTGTTCCCAACATCTCAATAAAGAATCCTGCAGATTTCCTAATCGTCTTTTATTAAATTTTGAACCGTTTTTTTGTCTGCGTTGGCTTTACTCTAACCAATGTGTCAGCAGTATTTTGATGAATGTGTGTTCGAATTGTCCGATATGAAAATGTGTACAGCGAAAACCGTCATGTATGAAACCGTCACTCGCGAAAGAAAATACACACATTATTTATGAAAGCCCTATGTAGATAATGATAGACGATTAAACGTGGGCATCGTCAAAGCGAGGTGGAGAGGTAAGAAGAATATTTCTGTGCATTTTTTTTGTAAGAACATAAAATTGTGTGAAGTGACTCGGAAGAAACCGATTAGAACCTCCGGGCGGCACTGAGTGTGCTCAGTTTCGTTCGGTGATGATGGTTTGAATACAAACTATAGTCGTAAGTGAAAATTAAGAATGAGAATAACGTTCTCTCATAGTGAACATGTTTCTTTAATTCTTTATTTACAAAAATACTGTAAGAACATCAAATTAATTGTAATTATAAAAATTGTTTTTTATTATATCTGCTTACAAAGTCACTTGTTTAAAAAAAATTATTGCTTTTTCACAAACTGAGAAAAGAGAAAATAATCAAAATAGTGTTGGGTCCTTAATTGTTAATTAAAATATACAATTCTAATACAAGAAACCAAATAACGGCACTCACTGACAATAATCTTTTTTTAAATAAACGTGAAACTTTATATTTAAAGTTACTCTTTTTTTACGTATTGTGACAGGAAAAAACTTAATACTGAAAGTGGTACAATATAATCAACATAGCATTATATTCTATTAATTGATATGTTATCTAAAAGCTGCCTCTGAGCTTATGGTTGGAAATTTTAAAATGAAGAAAATAAATGTTAGTAAATACCCAGTGAACTTTATAAGAATGGAGCATGAAGAAGATTTACGTACTCATCGAAACGTGAAATGTTGGAGAAAGCAAACTGATGTCCGCGGAAGACAAGATGACGACCGGACGGACTCAATCGTTAGGGTTCGTTACCTTTCGCTCTTCGGTGAATTCAGTCTCTGAAGAGAAAAATCAAAAAGAAGGGCTCGCACGGTTGAATATTCCGTAGTCCATTCACTATGATAATTCAATATATTCTATTTTATGGAATAGAATAAAGATCCGTGTATATACATGTCCAGGATGTCTGAATTGTAACGAGTCCGCTAATATTTTGTTTAATTCATATTCATGTTTCTAAATGTTCGAAGTTTTATGGGATACTTGAAAGAGCTTTCTTGGATAAGGAATTATAACTCGACAGGTGTAAGAGATGAAAAAGATTTTGAGCTCCACTTCATGATCTCTATTATCAATTTACTATCTACCTTGTAAAAGGTTATTTGAAGTCAGGATGGAATAATGCGCGTGTAATTCCCGTATATTATTTTCTTAAAAACTTCGAAACAAAAAGAACAAACTTTGATTTAAAATAATCAATAATGAACTCACACAGAAATGATTTCTAATCAGAATGAAATTATGCTACCAAATCATTAATCATTAGAGCGAGAAAAGTTATTATTGTGAGTGAGTGATTTTTCATAATATTACGGACATAATATTTTCCAAAGACTCTCCACACAATACATTCAAGAAGTGCATAACTTTTTTTTTAGCAATTCTACTAATCAAGCACCTTTCTTTCATTTACTCGTTGTTTGTCGAAAAATTCTGCGAAATATTTCATTAAAGTATTGAATAACTTTTATTGCATGCAAATTTTCTGCCAATTGCTATGCATTCATACCAATGTTTTTCGTCTCATAATGTAATGATCTTTAATGTAATACTGTTAGTTAAAATATACATTGTGGACTACCTGTAGAAGATAATCTACATTTGACAAACAACAAATATAAAACAAAAAATATATATATTCGCAAATTCTTCGTTCGTTTGAGGCTTTTTCGTACGATGTCACCAAAATTCTTCACATAATATAATACTGTGAAATATCTATACAGTTCTTCATAACGCAAAATTCTATTTAAATACTCCCCTCGAAAAAACCTTATGATATCTTGCAATTTCTCGGTATTGATACAAGGACGATGAAAAGGGCGTGTGCCCAATTCTTATTCTTCAGATCCCTGGAGGTCAATCTGGATGTCAAGGTATGTGTTCACTCTGACACAAGCTGCCACCCACCTTCTCATTATGGTCCCCCAAAAGTTTTGCAAATATTCCAACAACTAATTAACCACACATGGACAAAATTTCATCAGGTCATGTTTCCCTTCAGTGTACTTCATGTCAAACTAGCTGAAAAACATTTCACAACGTTCTTAAGAGAATCACTCAGAGCAACGCAGATGCGACCCAGATGACGAAACTTTGCCAAGATGTACAAAGAAGATTTGGAATTACATGCACCTCAAGCTCCACAAAAAATACTCATTATTTTTTAGAGTTTTCCCTTGTAAAAATGGTTATGTCACATTGAAGATGAACATCTTTCCATTGAAATTCACTGACCATAGAATGCAAAGAAATATATATATTTCCTCGTTCTAAAGAGAAACGTTTACAGCATTCCCACTCAAGAAGTTCTGGAAAATGTATAATGATCTGTCATCTCTTCAGCGGTATAGCATTGATCAGAAGAGAGATACCAACCAGGGATTTGGAGAATGGAATTCCCCGTGCAACTCGCCCACATCTCAAATTCCACGAACACTAACTCAAAATGCCAAGGTAGGAAGCGAGATCGTTGGCAACCACACAGAGAGGGTATTCAACCGACACTGGTTCTCAGCGAATGGTTCGATTGTGAACACAGACTGCCGTTGCAACACAAAGCGAACACGGTCGTAATGAAACTGCGTTAGGCGCCAGGGGATGGGGGTAACCCCGTCTCCTCAGTTTGGCAAGAAGCACTCGCACTTTCAACTGCATGATAATGTTTCACCGTTTCTGGCTGAGAGTTGCGGGGAAAATGTTTGGCTGGGCTTCAGAAAATGATGTACTAATTTGATTCATAATACATGCTCTCACGTCTGAACAAAGAAAATATATTTATTGAATGTACCATGTGTTACGTTGTACAAATAACATCGTATTATAAATTGGTATTAACGGATTTTTTTACAAAAACTTGTTTGAGAGAATTGTCGCTTTTCACACCACACGAGAAAATGAGCATTGACATGTTACCAACTGTAAAGATTCAAACAGAATCCTAAATCAAATAAATGTGGATAAGACCTCTTACATAAATTGATAAAAATATTAATGTTATATTAAACATCATATACAATATTTGTACTAATTAAATACATGTGAAGTCTCTCGTGGTGGGATGGGAAGTTTTCGTACTAATTTAAAAACATCGCAGCCAAATATATCTAAATCAATGATGATACCATTGCAGAGAATTCCAAGAGAATTACTTGATCTCAAAATCATTGTAATTGTGAGAACACTAATATATTCACTTAGGTGGAATTTAAAATAAGTTGTTTAAGTTTTTTTATTTTTAAATGATGACAAGTGTATCTACTTTTCTGTCCATGGCACTGCAATGAACTTGTACTAAAGTATACAAAAAAAAAGTTTCAGAACATTATAAATAAACTGTAAGCTAGATATTTGCACTGCACAATCGTAGTCGGTCACAGATTTCTATAAGAAATTATCTTAATACGTGTAGTTAACTTAAGAGTACCGCTAATTGTAGCTTTCCTGATATTTTCGACAAAATGTTCGAGCACTTGTCCAAGCCGATGATTTTGGATTAATTTCACCATAATGCACATTACAGTTGTAGCACAGAACGTTTTAATTCATCTTTAATTTTAGTGTCTCTCTAAATACGTGGTTGGAAAAATAATTGCCAAATCCCGTTATTTTAAAATTTCATAGCCAACTTCATCTAATAAAAGAATAGAAAAAAATAAGAAGCAATCTGTTTATGAACAGTCCATCTATGTCTGCATAGTGATATATGAATAAATAAATAACGACCTTTTCAGCAGAATAAATAATTATGAACAAATAAATAATTACATTTTTTAGAAAACAGTGTATCTAAACTAGTGGAAAAACATCATCACTCAATACAATACAAAGAACAATAGAAACACTTTAAAAGCTTTTAAACTTCACAACGATTCGGTATCTATTAGTACCATTATCAGGTGAAATTGTTTGTGAATGCTCAAGTCAAAATAAAATGGATCACAGGCAAGAGACAAAAAACTTGTTGAAGTGTTTGTATTGTTCTTTGTAATTTATTCAGTTATGATGTTTCTCCACTAGAGTTCTATAATACACTGTTTTCTACAAATGTAATTATTTATTTATTAATAATTTTGTAATTAATTAAATTATTATAAAAAATATCCAGGTTGAATAAGTTTTTATTATCAGAAAAAGCTTTTTCGCCCGCCACCCAGGAATCTACAGTACTAGCTTTGAGAGGAGGTTTAGTGGAATACTTTCCTCCAAACCTCATCTCAGTTTCCCAGTTTAATCTGTAAACAATTTTGTCATTTATGAAGTGGAACAGTGTTTACTATAATTTTCTTGTTAATTAAATATTTGTTGTGTTTAGTTTTTCACTTCCTCTAATGAAACGTACTATATAATAAGAAAGCAAACGTTAATGAAATCCTCGAGAGTACCCTATAATGTAGAGTGTTTGATGCTAATCAATATAATTGGAGAAAACTTGTCCGAAATAATTTTATTGTAAAATGCGATGGTGAACAGTTTTTAAACTAATTTCGTACTACGAAAAGAAAACGTGAAAATAATGTTCACTGCACTCACCCATCTTCTTGATCTTAAATTCATTTCTCTCTTACAGATTGATTCATGCACAATAATACCTGAAATTATCTATTACTAATTAATAATTAATAAGATAAACTCAATAATTGTATTACAAAGTATTTCTAACCGTAGTTCATAGGTACCATTGTTCTTTGAGCAGATAAAATTTGAAGAAAAAAAATGTTCATTATAAGAGAAAAGCAGTTAATTTTTGTATTTACAAATTCTTTGTTGGTTATTTTTTGCGATGTGCTACATTCTTTCAGCAACGCAGCATGGAGTCCTGAGTAAAGGAAACCTATGGTATTTCACTGAAGAACGTATTAATAAAGCTAAAAGAATTCTACCTGAATACATTAGGTGGGAGTTTCGAATGTAATAAAATACTAGTCTCTTTTCTCAGACTGCGGTAGTGATATTCCCCTCCATTTGTTCTTGTGGTCGTACATTTCTTCATTAGCGAAAAGCACTAGCAAAACAGTTGCAATTAAGTATATTTGTAAATGAGCTTCAGGATTCGAAGACTCCCACAAATGACCATTCCTTTTAGAATATTTATATTCATTTGCATCTGCATACCGGCCTTTAGCTAAATCGAAACACACGGAGAAAACGTTTTCAAAGTAAAACCATATTTTACTTTGAAATTCAAATAAGGTGAGGCACACGAGAAAAAATACTGTGGATAATATCACAAAATAACAACACCGTAGAGAATTTGTAGATAAAAATTTTTCTTACGTATTATCTCATAATTTGAAAATATCTACGTAACCGGATTGCGATCGGGTCAGTACATTCCCCTTGACTCTGTAAAGAGTTTGGCGACTTTGCATTATCAGTATTTTCTTTCTTTCTTTCTTTCTTTCTTTCTTTCTTTCTTTCTTTCTTTCTTTCTTTCTTTCTTTCTTTCTTTCTTTCTTTCTTTCTTTCTTTCTTTCTTTCTTTCTTTCTTTCTTTCTTTCTTTCTTTCTTTCTTTCTTTCTTTCTTTCTTTCTTTCTTTCTTTCTTTCTTTCTTTCTTTCTTTCTTTCTTTCTTTCTTTCTTTCTTTCTTTCTTTCTTTCTTTCTTTCTTTCTTTCTTTCTTTCTTTCTTTCTTTCTTTCTTTCTTTCTTTCTTTCTTTCTTTCTTTCTTTCTTTCTTTCTTTCTTTCTTTCTTTCTTTCTTTCCTTCCTTCCTTCCTTTTCATCGACTCTGTAAGACGTCGGCTGAAAGAAGAAATAGTTGATAGAGATTTTAGTTCAGCAGGAAGTTTGTTCCAAAAACGTATTGTGTGTACTGTGAAGGATTTACTATAAATAGTTGTGCCATGCCAAGGAATAGAGAGGAGATGTGAGCCTCGCCCGCGATACAGTTTCAAAAAATTAAAACGTTTTGGTAGAACTGTCAAATGTTCATTTTTTATTATTTTATCAAGAAAAGATAGGCAATGCAGCGTTCGACGTTCATCGAGTGTGTGTGTTCTGGATTTTTGAAAAATTCTTTCACATGGTCATACTTCCTGAGATCAAAAATGAAACGAATACATTTTGTATAACGTTTTGTATAATTTGATAACTTCTTCCTCTTTTGTTTTTCGGGACTCTACAAACGCTGCATTTCTATCCTCCGCTAACTGTTTGATTTCGAAAGTTAACCAAGTGCTAACGAGTTACAAGGGGGGGGGCGAGTTACACGGGTTTTTTTAATGTGTATGTTTTTGTCAATGTGGTTAATTAATTTTCCAGTAAAAAGCTTTCCTTTGTTGTCCAGAGACGCTTCGTTGTAAATGTCATGCCATGATATATTTAAACCTTCATTGAGAAAGTTGCTTTTGTTTCAAATCTTAAAATCACGATACTCTATTATTTTCGGTACATACATGGGATAATTCAGACCATAAGAAACAAATTAAATCGTGTTTAGAGACACCGGGAACTGGAATTTGCCTATATATTCGAACCTTTACCGGGTTTGAAGTAATAGTATGATTATCCACGTAACAGAATTATTTGTGTGATGAGTCGGTTCCAAATGAAGAATTTTTGTATTAATACCATGAAATAATATATTAAAGTTAATTGCGAGTGAAGAATTTTCTTTTGTGAGATCACAGTTAAAATCACCCATCACGATTATGGAATCAAATTTAACTGCACAAATTGAGAATAATTCATGAATCGCAAGAATATTACCACGCCTAGGGGGATTGTATATAAACGGTAAAAGGTATTTTTTGCTATTTAAAGTAATTTCAACAAAAGGATACTCGACTTTTCGCGTATTGTCGTTTTCAGAAAAAAATACAACTTTGCTTTTTAAATCATCGCGGATAAATATCCCAACTCCGTCATGTCCACATATATTTCTGTCAGCTCGTAAAAGGCGATATCCGGGAACATTGACTAATCCTGAACTTAAAGAATTCTTCAGACATGTTTCACTTATGTGCAATGCGTGGGGTTCACAGTTTGACAGGATTCTAAGAACTTCGGAGTGATGACACAGGAGGAATTGTGCATTGACATGTGCTACAAATAGAGTATGAGGAAAAGGTTTACAAAGGGCGTTGTCTTGCGAAACACCGGTGGCAGCCGAGGCAGTTTCTTGGAAAAGGGTATGAAAAGTTTCTAACGGTTATACAGGTTGCATGCGGAAAAGTTCCACTCAAATATTTCTAAAAATTCTTAAGGGGTGTACATGCGACGAAACATTCAGAAAGGATGTGATGCAGAAGTACTGATAATTCATACAAATTACATGGGACCTGATAGAAAACATAAAAATGATTAGGAAAAAGATAAATTCTAATGATAGTTCAGAGAATACTGCAAATTTAATATATTTGTATAACACTTTTTATAAGGAGATTAAAAAATCTTGTAGAAGAGATCATAGAAGTTATATGGAAGAAATGGCAAGAAAAGCAGAAACAGCAGCTAATATAGGGAATCTGAAAAAAACTATTTGGCATAGCTAGAAAGCTGAAATGAGGTACAAGAACCCAGAATCAGCCAGTGAGAGAAAAGGAATATTCTCAACAGAAGATCAGCTACGGAGGTGGAGAGAATTTTTCATTGAAATGTTAAACCGAAATAACTCCCAAACAACTGAGGATAGGCCGGAGGAGGCAAGTAATTTTCAGTCTCTGAACATAGTTGTACAAGCACCCAATAGGAGGGATATTAGAAGTGCCATAAAAGAACTGAAGAAAGGAAAGGCAGTAGGGAAAGATGGGATCCCTGCAGAAATATTGAAGGCGGACATTCCTTCTACAGTGGATATGTTATATCCATTATCTCAAGATATATGGAGAGCGAAGAGATTACCTGATGAATGGTTGGAGGGCATAATCATTAAAATCCCTAAGACGTAAAATTTAAGTATATGCGATAATTGGAGAGGAATCAATATACTTTGAGTTTGCTGTAAGATCTTAAGTAGAATACTCCATCACATATAAGCAGCTGTACATAAGAATATCCGCAAAGAAGAAGCTGGATTTAGAGCCAATATATCGTGTATAGATCAGAAATTCTCACTGCAAATTATTGTTGAACAGTTCCTGGAATGGAGGTCTCCACTTTACGCCTTGTTTACAGATTTTGAAAAGGCATTTGACTGTGTTAAACGAGAGGGAATCTGGAGGATCCTAGAGACGAGAGGAGTGCCAATTAAAATCATTAACCTAATAAAAGCGTCTTATCTACATTTTAGATGTCAAGTTCTTCACAAAGGTGCTCTTTCTGAACCATTTGAGACAGTGTCTGGATTAAGGCTGGGATGTTTGTTATCTCCTCTTCTTTTCATACTTGTGATGTATGAGGTCACGAGAAACACCATCCGCGAGGAAAGAAGAGGAATAGTGTGGAAATTAAATGATAGATTAGAGAACTTACATTGCGCTGATGACATATGCCTTCTTTCACACTCCTGGGAACATATGCAAGAGAAAGCTGAAGCCCTAGAAATCGAGTCCGCAAAATACAATTTAAAGATTAATACGAGAAAAAGTGCTGCGAGCCCAAGCTAGAAACCAAACACCTATATCATTGGGAGGTGAAAAAAATAGAAAGTGTTGTATACTTTACCTATCTTGGAAGCTGTATCTCCAAAGATGGTGGCACAACTCAAGACGTTTGCTCAAGAGTTCAGGAATCTAGAGGTGCCTTCTCTAAGCTAAGAAATGTCAGGCAAGCAACAAACATTAGCATTAACACAAAATTTTTAATGCGTGTATTAAGACTGTCCTTGTTAAAGGATGTGAAACGTGGAATGTCTCGGTGGAAATCAAAAATAAATTACACACATTCATTAATAGATGCTCAAGGTTTGTATTGAAAATCTGGTGGCCCAACACAATCAGCGATGAAGAACTGTGAAGAAAAACAAAACAAATGGATATGAACACCGAAATCAAAAGAAGGAAATTCAACTGGATTGGACATACCCTGAGAAAAGGACCGGGTGAAATTCCGTCCCCCAATGCTTTGAAATGAAACCCGCAAGAATCCATACCACGTAGAAGACCACGCAACACATGGACAAGATCAGTTGAAAAATAATATGGAAAAACTATTAAATTAATGAAAGTTGATGCGAGCAACAGAGTTCGCTGGAAGGCAATTGTTGATTCCCTATGTTCCTCTTAGGAATAATGGAACATATTATTATTATTATACAAATTACTAAAAGTTATAATATCGAAATAATGAAAGAATAATAATAATAATAATAAACTTTGGAAAATAATAATTGGATTAAATAAAAAATACAAAAAGACAAGAAATAAATGCTGAACGGTAATTTAACGTCAATATAAGTTATATGAAAGAACTAAGTAGTAAAGTAGAGGGGGGAAAATCTTCGTTAAATTACTGTAGGGGAAAGATAAAAAAATAAAATAAAGAAATTTAACAAGGATTTGGTGGGATGGAAAGTAGTTCACTTCCGTAAGTGATGAGGGGGAAATGTTATAGATTAATAGATAAAAAGGATTCAAAGAATAACTGTAGAAAAAGAACTAGAAGTACAGAGAAAATTAAGAAGAAAATACAAACAAGAAGAACAAGAAATACAAACAAGAAAGTTGAAATTTCTCTGCTTTGTTTAGAAGAGTACAGCCGAGCGCACGGTTAGTTAAGTTTTGAGAGCTCAGTCATAGTTTGGATTCGGTGGCGCGTCGTTCCTGTCTTTACTTCAATTATGCCATTCTCAGCCCATACTTACGAAGTCCCATATCTCGCAGCCTGAAGAACCTGCAGTCTACATCTCGTAAGAACCTCCCGAATCGTAATACCAGTTCTTATAACTGACGTTTTGCGCGAAACACTTCTCGTCGTTTCCTATAAGTCACAAATTTTACTTTTATCGGGCGAATTTCTTCCTGGATCTTGAGAACAACTCTGTGACTTCTGCCTATGTCACATAAATCAAGAAGTACACTTATCTGCTTAGCGATATTCATAGCCAAGATGTCCGTGCCCTCCTCCTCCGACTCCGCAACTCAGAAGATACGCAGCGAGTTCCGACGCGTACACATCTCGAGTTGGTCAGTCTGCTCCTCGAGTTGGCGTTTCAGACCTGTAACTTCCTTTTTAGACGTAGCTAGATCCTTTTTTAGATCTGNGTAACTTCCTTTTTAGACGTAGCTAGATCCTTTTTTAGATCTGAAACCAAATTGATATTAAAATTAATCGTTTCTTCTAGTCGCTTACATACTAGCTCCGTCACTAAATTGGCTAACGTATTTAGAACAACTCTTGACTGTAAGGCCTGTTGCACTGCATTGGCAATCTCAGAAGAAACTTGAGATCCACTAACAGACTTGGCAGGTTTGGGAGGATTTATTACCTTATTGAACTCAGAAAAGCGGAAAAGTAAAAGGTGTTTTAACAACAGATGGGACAAGTGAACACAACAATGAGAACGCACTAAAAAACTGCTATAATAAATTTAAAATTAAAAAAAGTTTAGCTGACAAAAACAGTATTTACTGAAAAAATGTGTGTTCTTATCTTATTACTGAAAGTAGATGATGACACTGCTTGCCCGTCGACTACCCGCTGAAGGAAACAGCTGCAAAGCCGTGAGCGCTCGGAGGAAGAATTTCACGCGACGACGGTCATGAGACGACTGATGAATATACGCATAATTGTTTTGATAAATGTATGTAATAAAAGAGAATAACGGTAACAGTTTTAAAAGTTATAAAAGAAAATAGTTCTTTCCTGTTCTAGATAAAAGTATTCTCCAATACGTGAAGGTATAAAACGTAATACGGGCGTAAGTAAAACAAAATTTCTGACATCGAATTGTAGCTTTCTAATTCAAGTTGACACTTTAAATACCAATAACTTGACTTAAACCTGACTTAATAATTGAAGTGATTCACGGATATTTTTTATTCTATTCTATTGTGCGAGGAAGCTCCAGTAATTTTAAAATCCTTTCAGGAAATTATTGGCATTATTTAGAAAAATTGGAATGGCATTGAGAATGAATAAGTGAATTACGTGAGACTGTGCTCACTCTCCACCCCCCTCATCCTCCCCCATACCCAACATCCGCATTCCTCCCATTCTTCCACCCACAAAGCAGTAGATCGTGTTTCCGCTTCATTATTAACCAGTCTTCCAACCTCGGTCTCTCACAGACCGCATTAATCTTTCTCTCCGCTCCGCGTTTACTACACCCCTTATTCCATACCCCCACGCTAGTCACATCTCTTTTGTTTCACTTTTCCATCTACAACGCTTTTTTATTATTTTTTATTTCTTTTATTTTGAAGTTCATCGCATTTTCTAAGCGCTCCGTGGAACGGAGAACTGCGCTATGTAAATGTCTTTGAGCACGGCGAAGTGGATGCGACACAGTTTTGTGGCCAGTGTTCGGATCGCATTTCGGCATGCCGTTAACTGAAGAGTTAAGTCCACGGAGTCGAAACGAAATTGCGCTGGAAACCAGAAGTCAAGTTGAAAATTAAACAATGTGAATCTCTCATGAAACTGTTTCTCTTTGTATTGGCAAACCTATTAACATTACCAGGCATGGTTATTTTTTTGACAGGAGGCAGAATAACTCTTGTATGATAAAATAATGAATGATAGAAATAGTTAAAGAAGAACATTTAAACTGTTATAGCATTTTGAAAAATAATATTCACACTAATGAAAATGAAATTGTGTGGAACCAAGGACATAGTCAAGTTATTGGGGAGATGGGAGTAAAATCTTTACCTATTATATACCGCATGAATAAATTCAACATTTGAACTGTGCACCGTTGAGGCAGATAATATAATGGAAAACGACTTCGAGTTTCCTAGTAAAAATAGCAGTGGTCGCATTTCATCATATTTCCTGGCGGAAATAAAGCACCAAAGACAGGGTTCAAACACCAGAGTACAAATAAACCAATAACGAAAGGTGTTTAAAATCGAGCTTGCTATGAAACCTGATTATGAGAAAGCAATGATAAAACACAATTCTGATACGGAGACGCATGCAGTATATGCATTGTAATTCCTGTGTGGATATACTATAGAAGACTTGCAAGAGCATCAGAATTCGTTCGATACTTTCTACTTTTAGGAAGAGGCATTAGTATTTTCCATTGGTCATCGATAGGATCATCTACATTATGATGACATTGCTCTACATAAGCGAGAAGATTAGTTTTCGTAAGGAGTTGCAGATTTGAGCAGTGTTGTAAGAAGGTTTGAACAATCTGGTTAGTTTGTTAACATTATGACAAAAATTCAAGAACGATTTTCACGGTTGGAATTTTTGCTGTATTTGTGTTGCGTAAAACGTTTGGAGTTCATGAATTATTCCTCCACCCGCGTGGATCGGGGAAGGTAATTTGGCAAAATGCTGAAATGGTGGTATCACCTCATATATTTTCTTTTCAAATGTATGTTAGGAAATTATAACAATTATATAAGAGCCGCATGTGAATTTATTGATCAGCTTTGAACGGAAAAAATTTGAATGGTTATTGTGACTACTCTATTTACTTCATTTTGTACATTCATTTTTTATGATTAATGAGGCATTTTGGCACTCTCGAATTCTCCTAGAAAATATTTTTTTAACAAAAGTGATCATACATAACACAAATATATAAATGCAACACGGGTAGCAATATTAGTTTTCACAATTTTTATGTTTAAAATTTGTATATTCTTTCCATTTTAACAAATTAAACAAGAATATTGCGCCAAATATTTCGGGAGTCCTCTAAGTTTCGGTATTGTGTTACTAATACATTTTATCACTTCAAGTTATGTACCCAAATAAATAAGTTAAATTTTAGTTATAAATACCTTTTCACTTCCTATTATCTCCTAAACCTCACCTAAAATATGAGAAAAAAAACCTACTTGGATGGTTTTGCGAATCACAATTTTGCATTTACAAGCGTATTTAAATACAAAAACATAATTTCTGCGAAACTGGGTACTCTAAAAATGTAATTAACTCCGGTTTACTTTGAAACGGGGTCAACTCTTCGTAAGAGAAATGCACATTAAATAACAGAAAAGTGAACAAGATTATTAACGTCAAAAATGAGTTTATTGCTCCCAATGTTTGTAATTGCTTTCTTGACAATCTTTTTCTTATTAAATAAGCTTCTTTCTTTCTTTTTTTTTGTTTGTTTGTTTGTTTGTTGGGGTTTTAGGGCTCGTCAACATCGAAGGTCATTAGAGCCCAGCTTCTTTCTTAATTGAATAACAATGAAAATAATAAATCATTTTCAAAAACAGTTTGTAAATAGAATATATCCTTATTATAACGGACAAATACTAACTAAAGTTAGTATAATTAAATAAGAATCTAATTTATTCACAATTTATGTACAAGGAGAACACAGTAAATTTTATATGGATTAAAGTATAATAATGAACTTAAATTGTCTATTGTAATTCATATATAAAGCGTTCTCTAACACAGGTTTAATACCAAAAGAGATATACATATACACTCTATTAGTCTTTTTAACGAGAATATCTGAATTCATATTCATTTTTTATATTCATTGGTTTCAAAAATAATTTTCTCCACTGTTTGTGTACTTTTCATTCCTCGATTTCATGATTGATAGAATGTGCTGTAAGTTTCATAGTATGCAAATGCGCTATTAGATTTTAAAACCATAATCCTATTTAATTATTATTGTTAGTTTTTTTAATTATTTTTCCCATTTCTCAAAGATAGATATCATTCTTTGGGGAGTACAAAATTGTTCCAGGTTGCATCCAGCTCTCTCAGGAATAAGTCCTCTATTGTGGATCCCTACAATAATTGGTGTAGGATATGGGCTGTATCTCGCAGGGCAATTTCTTGTAGTTCCCAATCTTTAATCTTACATCGGCGTTTTCAAATTCTCTTTCAAACGCTCCCAAGAAATAACCTAGGCAACCTATGATGAGGATAACTTGTGTATTATTATTATTATTATTATTATTATTATTATTATTATTATTATTATTATTAAACTTCAACTTTTTAACTTCCCTGTAACATGCGGACCCGTATTATTAAGTTCTCCGAAAAAGTCAACTCTCATAGATCAACTCCATTTTCTTCAACCGTATTAACTTTTACTCTTCGTTATCTTGTCTAACTATAAGGCACTTTATATGTACAAAGAATATTTTCCCTATTACCGTGTGACAGGACGTAAATGGCTGAAAATGAATGATGAGAATTACGTCTCATTCTAGTCTCTAGGGATTGCAAAGGTGCCCTTGCTGCCATCCAGAAGAATGGGGAGAAGGGTGAATGATCGATGGGTATGTGGAATGGATGCCGCGGAGGGGAAGGGAATACCGCTGACCCTCCACAACAATGCCCTCACGGGTATAGGGGTGGAAGGGGTACCTACTAATCGTATGGTCACATAATAACTATAACATTTAATCCCGATTCTTAATTACGATATTTCAGAAATAAAACAAACGTACATTTCATTCAAGATAAACAAAAAAAAATTAATCAATGTAAAATTGAAAACAATACGTGAACTATGGTGTCAATATGGTAGTACTTTTTTCTTACATAAACGTAATTATCTCACTTTATACACTGGTAAGTAAATTTGTAATTTTTAACTTAATGATCAATCTCTTTTGATTTAATCCTTTTTTATCGTTTATATAAATATTATAATTGTAGAAATTCTGTTGAATTCGATAATTGGGAAATCATATTTCCGAAAATAGATTCCACGAAGTCTGCTTTTATAGAAACATTATACAAAGTAGCCACAAAATACTTCCAACACCCATTAGCACAATCTCGCTCGTTAGACGTCCCAATCCTCTACATCTTCCTTCAGTTAAACACACGATATCTGCGACCCGGGAGAGTCGACCGCTCCCTAGCGTCGAGGTCAGCGTCGCCCGCATCCACGGCCTGCCTCGGGTCGACTCGGGTCGGGTCGCCGTGCGCTGTGCGCTCGCTCGCAGTACCGACTCCCCCCTTTCACACTGCGCCAGTCACCGACGCCACCATGCTCATGGCCATGGCGCACGAGCAACTCCACGCGTCGGGAGCAACACGCGTCGTCTTGCATATGCATGGAACAGGGGTGACGATGCTTCCCTGTGCGACAAGGAGGGGAAACAAAGCGAACGTCGGCGACGAGGACGCGAGAATGAATAAAGCGAGGAAGGAGACGGAATAGATATTTACGCGTTAATTATTATTTTTTTATCATTCTCAGTTTTTATTAATGATATCGTTTCACGTCTGCGTCTTCTGAACATTAATTTAAAACAAACGACCTGAGATTTTAGCAGACGATTTGATTTGTGGGAAAAAATTAAGACAAACTCTTTGCATGTGAAATTAAGAAATCAATTCATAAAAAACTAAAATGTCTATATAACACTTCGTTTCTCGCTAACAATGAACTAGCACACCTGATAATGCATCGCACTAAAGACGAAACATGTTCTATCAACTTTTTAATTTGATTTTTTAAGCGAGTTTTTCTTATTTTTGTCCGAAATCAAATTTTCAGCTAAAATCTCAGGTCGTTCGATTTAAATTATCTTTTTTCTAATGTTATTAATGTAATTTCCTCGCGTTTTTTCAATTTTCACGAGTAACAAAATACAAATTTTTCGTAAATGATTGGGAATATTTTAGAGAGCGTCTGTAGTTTATTTGTTTTTGAATATACGCCCATGGCAGAAAGGCCTTAAATAATTTTATTTTGGTATCGGCCTGAAATAACTTTAGGCCGGTCCGAAAGAACTTTAGACTTTGGGCCGAACCAGAAATTTAGTGGTACAAGTCCAAAATGCAAGAATGATCTCTAGATATATGTAAATTATATTGTTGATTATTTAGAATTTATATCAGGTGTGCGATACTCAATGAAATAAATATTATACATAAATAACATAAAAAGTAAATTAAATAGATGTCCGATTAAGGTTTTGTTATCAAACAAATTAAGAAACTTTCACAAATAAAAAATTAATGTTGAAAATACTGTTACAAAATGCGTATGAGCATAATGCAGTATACTCGAGATGCAATTCCTGTCTAGGTGCTTAAGGGAAGTGGAGGATTTAAAATTTCTGCATGTCCAAAAACTGAACAAAATGTCTATTTGTTATAAAATCTAAAGAATAATCAACAATTCTTTATCCAACAGTTGTTATGGCGCTCCTATTAAGCATATGCGCTCTGTAATCCTTAAATTATTCCAAAAACCTCCGTAAGAGGTAATATTAACCTTTAGGCGGTTATGGGTGAGTGGTTGGCGTGGCGATCTCCTCACCGCTGGAGGATCCATTCATTTCAATGACCAAACAAACTATGGATTCCATCCTCATATCTATAATTTTGTAGTACTTTTACACGTCACCCCCGTCTCACTCCACTCCTATGAGTATTTCACATATATGGTCTCAACAAAGAATTCTACGGCATCTGAAGTATTATAATTCAAACTATGGAATTGACTAATATTGGTGGTCTTAAATATTTCATACATGTCACACTTCCCAACCCCATGTGCGACCCAATATTGCTTGTTTTCCATTATTTTTAATTATTTATCCCTTTTCACCCCATCTGAAAAGGTATTGTGCCCCCATGTGCTCTGAACTGAAACATAACGACATTGGTAGTATATTTATTCAACTCAGAAAATCTGAAAACCATGGATTCGTTGGTAATCAATCCTTTGCAATTATTTTTTCCCTTTCATCCATTTCTGATCCCTTTTCAGGGAACAAGGTGTCTTATTCTTATCTAAAGAATTCATACTTAAACGATACCAGAATTGTTACTATTTCAGTGACGCCGAAAACATCGGATTCGCATTACGTACGATATAGTTTTACTTGCCATTCCCTTCCTTAGGAGTGTGTAGGGGCTGAATAATGTGATATCAGTAGCGTCATCATACGTTTAAGCGACCCCGAAAACCATGGCCTCAATATTAATATGTCATTTTCAATAAATTTTACATTTCAGCCTCTTCTCACCACTATACGAGGGGTGAATTTTCCATGGAGGATGGCAATCGACTTAGGCGACATGGGGAATGCCGAATTTGTTTCAATAGTCCCAAAAATGATGTAATAAACAACAATATAGATCGTATTTCTTACTT
>NNCF01128801.1:172883-278497 GCA_002313205.1 Laupala kohalensis
GCGGAAACTATTTAAAATAGCATCACACAAAAACAATAGAACAGATTTCTACAAGGCAGTGCAATTTTATACTAGTTCAAAGTTTGGATGAAGACCCCGATACCAGAAAAAAAACAAGCATGTACTGTTTTATTATATTTACTCAACGGAACCCGAAAAAGTGTTTGAAAGAGTACCTAGTAATAGCAATCTCTGGAAACGTGATAAAATGAGAAAGTGTGCTGGATATTTGTGGTAGAGGCTCATTTAACCGCACCAATGATCTAGAGAAGCAGAAGCGTTGGACCTGTGGATTGAGTCGCCTCCATTCGCGACGCCGCTGCTGCGGCGCAGGCGCGCGTTTGACGTGGGAGATGAGTCGGGAGCTGTATCGCGAGGAAAAATTAAAATTTCAAATAAGTTCTCGTCCAGAGAGGGAGGCGCGCTCGCTGAATGAAGAACGTGGATGGGATGGATGGCAACGAGGAGAGCGAGGAATAATAGTAGAGAGAAGTTGGCAGAAGTGTCATTATTGGTGCTTGTGGTGGCTGCGGTAATAAATGTGGTTACCATAATCGATGTAGCGCAATGGATGTCACACTGTAGAAAAAGACGTTGGCACAAGTGGCAGAGAGGTACAAAACGACAGTACTCAGTGAAGAATAGTGGCGAGAGGCGATTTAAATTATTCGATTTTGGACTTGTAATATGTAACTATTGGTTTTGGAATAGTTATTTTGAAATAAAGGACGACTCATTTGACATTTTTTATGTAACATATCAACATTGAATCGTTTATTCTTATAAATTCACGCAAATGTATTAACGATGGAGAAGATCATTCCTAACTTTTTATACTTATCAACTTTTTTTAGCAAAAACTCAGTTCAACTTACCAAATGTAAAATGTGGTCAAACATGATATTTTACCATCATAATATTCCTGAACACACAATGTCAGAATGAATTACACGATACCGTGTTCAAGTTAGCTTTATAACGGTAGAACCTGTTATTATTTTCAAAAACAATACATTTCCTCATGAAACACGCAAACACGATCTTATTAGAAAAAAATGTGAAAATTAGCATTTAGTTGACAGAACAAGGCTATATACCTCGAACAAATCCATAAACATAAATAATATGATTATATTGTATGTTAACTACGACCACTATAAAAATGAAATAAAAAATTATCAGTATTTTGTAGTTTTTTTCCTTACATTGTTATATAGTAATCTGAGTAGAATAGAGGGGTGTAATTATGATCTGGAAAGAAGTCCCGTTATTACTCAAATAGAAATCACCCTCTCTAGCACTACACTCGAGTTATACACGAGGAAAAATTTTGCATGGTGAGAATAATAACGACAAAAATATGATTCAGCTAACAGCATTGAAGGAACGTAGAGAAAAAAAAGTTGGGTTCAATGAACGACGTGAAGCTAACAGTGGATGCAACCAACGGAGAAGGACATGGCTTCGATGCCACACCAGCGAAAAACGCAGTCTCACAAAATGCGCAGAATAATGAAAAGTGTGGGATGCAGAGAGCGACGGAGTACAGGTTAAATAGAGGAAGAGAGAGAATGGGTAATGAGCGCGGGCACAGAGGCGAGAGCGCTAATCCTGGCGGTCACAAACGACGGCTAATGTCCCCGAAGCCGTGTCCTCCCGACAACGCACCTGTGCCTCTTGTCCGTTGGGCGCGCTCACCACGCCACTAGTGGCGGGACTCACCACCACCGCCGACCCCCGAGGGGAAAACCTACAGCGATAAAAGTTACGTAGCCGTGCTGCTAGCATGAGAGAGTTTGCTAGAATTTCTGGGGAGGGAATTCCATTTAGGGGCTCAGCGCGGATTCAGGGATGATGAGGGGAAGATTAAGTATGCAAGGTTGTTAATAATGCTGTGGATAATAACTATTAATTTAAAAATACAAGTAATTATGGGTCGCACACTTAAGCTGTGACGTCATTCTCTGAAAAAAATATACTGGAAGCGATGATTAGAGTGGGGGGGTGGTGGTATAGAAAGTACGAGGCAACTCAAGTTGGCGTCAGTAAATACCGTTCTGTTTTTATTCAGCTGGATCCATTATTAACAAGTCTCGTATAATTACCAGGGTTACGAATTTAAAAGAGAAGCATATTTAATATTTAATACAACATAATATTTAGCACTGATTTCATGTTATGAATCGGAATGTAGAGTTCACTATATTTCCGTATATCCCTTTCGTTATGTTTTAATGATGATTGAAGTATTTTTGAAAAAATTAGGGGGCGAAACATCTAAAAACTTGTAATCCACTTTACTGCCTACAAACCATTGTTATATAAATGGATCCATCCCTCTCGCCACAGAAAAATAATATGAAACCGGAGGATGTATGTTTTGTTGTGCCGTGAAATTGCAGCAGAGATTAATTATGAATATAAAATATCGTCTGCTCAATGCCATTATTTCCTATAAGCTAAAAATTAACAACCTTATTTAGTACAACAAAAGGGATTCTTTGTACTAATTAATATGCTTCAAATTTTGCGCGGCAAAGTTTAATAACCTCTACAAAGAGGAGCTTACAAATGTAATTTACGGAGGAAATATTTCAACGCCTGATAATTAAAAGGAGAATAGCATGAATACGATAAGATGTTTACCAAAACACAATCTATTACAAGAAAGTATGAGAATACAATTCATATTAAATAACTATTTTACTTTAAAACAACTTTCAAAAGTATATTATTTTTAAAAAAAATTAAAATACATTTAAAATTTTAATTTAGATAATTTAATTTAAAAATTTATTTAATTAAATATCTTATTAAACATTTTACTATCAATATGTTCATGGTGGAAAGAGTAATACATATTTAATTGTATATATTGTAGAAATTTGGAATATTGTTTCATAGAATAAATGTTTAGTAAAATTTTATAAAATATATCCTTTTCTGACACATTATTTATTAAAATGGTTCATTCGGTTGAGACAGAAGTCTACCTTGAAGGAAAATGTTTTGGGGTTGATTCAGTGAAAAGTATTGATATTTTTATCATTAGTTGTAACATTAAAAGACAGCGAGACAACAACTTTCTGATAAGATTGATTTACAAAAATATCGATTTTCTTCAATATTTAAGATATTTATAAAAAATTTCTACACGTGTAGCCATTTAAGGGTAAAATTAATCCTATGTGCCATATATGTTTTTTGTTTTTTTTTTGTCTGGTAGGTACATAATTTTGAGTTTTTTTCTTTCTTATTTCAATGTTTTTTCTTCTATTTTGCGGAAGGTAACAAACAGAAAGTCAAAATCTGATAAAGAATAATGTAGAAACAATAATATATCTCAACAACTCATTATTTAAATAAATTACAGTTTGAATATATGTTCATTTAAACTTTTAATTGAACAATAAAATTTAAATGAATAATACACTTAAACAAAAAGATTAAGAAACAAAGTCATAATTAATGTAATGAATAAACGATTTTTTTGCATTCCGGTATCTCCATGACTTACAAATCCAACCCTGTGAACCCCTATTATAACCTCATTTGTTTAAAAGCCCTCAATATGATGTCCACCATCCGTTCCTATTGCTGCTTTAACCCGCTGACACATCCATTGAAATCTTTGTTAGTGATACCGCGACCCTTTTCGACGCAATAGCGTTCGTTGCGTGGGATCCGCTGACCCGAGGAGAGCAGAGAGTTCCGGAGTTGCAACAGTGACCCGACTCTCTGCAACAGTCGCGTTCCGGTGACACGATGACGCCAGCGATATCGAAGGATCACCCAATTAGTGCGACGGGCAGTTCTGTCACAACATCAAACCCGCTTTTCCTCCCTCACATTTTTGTCAGCCTCCATGTCTCCTTTCTCTTGCGTATTTCTCTCTCCTCCAGGGGGGGGGCGAAGGGTAACGGAGAAAAGGTCTGTCTCTTATACACATCTAGATGTGTATAAGAGANAATCTATTATTAACTGCTTCACTTCAACATCAAGATTCAATATGCATCAAAATTACAAATAATATTCATTGCAATAAAACCTTTTTTGAGAAGTTTTAAATGTGCATTTCTTCATTTTACCCCTTTTACATAAAATAATAGCAAGTAAGAATAAATCATTACTCTACGTAAATTAATAATTACTACCCTCCTTGCGGATCTTAGCCTGTTTGTTGTCCAGTAAACCGTTACTTATAAATCTAATAAAACGAGGAAGTATACCGAATCCTTCTTTCGTTGGAATTTTATTTTTCTATATGCCTAAATACTTTATGTCAATTTATATGTTTTATATAATAAAAACAACATATTCCAATATTATATTTTTGGAATTTTAAAATTATGATTTATGGAATAAAATATCTCTGTTTGTTCTCTTTCTTTCTCTCTCTCTCCATTCCTGTTCAATGATGTACATTTCGGCTGATTTAATTTTATCCTCTATATACGTTTTCCTAATATAAGTACTCACCATTTCCTCTGCCCCTAGTTTTATTTCGACATTTTTTAAAAAATTTCGTTTCAATTGTATTATTTTTTTATCAGATATAGACTACCTAATTTCGTGGGGTCATTCATTGTGTATTGGAGTTTCCAATACGTTTGGTGTATCACAGCTGTACTGAAAATATGTGAGACAGAAAATGTCTTTTTATATTAACAGTAGATATTCTGACCCAGTTCGTCAAACCTACATTCTCATTTTCAGAACTTTGTCTTTTAAAGAAGGATATGCATTTCGAAAGTAAGATTGCATGACGCTTTTCCTGTCACAACGATTTGATAACGTGTTATTCCCGTGTTGTATAAAAAAACGGATTTTCTTGTTCACGAACTACACTTGGATGAGTCGTTTAAATCTTACATCACTAATATTTCTGTCATTTTCAAAAACTATCTAAAATAAAGGAGAAAAAAATAAAACAAAAAATAAGAACATTTCGTACTACTACGGGTTAATTGTTGTTCACTTTTCAACTGATATTATTTATGCTGCAAATGATCTCGTGTGAAACAGAAATATTTTTTGGTAGAAAACCTAAAATGGTCGAGATATTTAGATTATTTGTTTCTGTTTTCTTCTTCTGGTTATCACCGCTTGCTCTTCATTTTCTCGAATTAATACACCATTTTGTTTTGAAGTATTATCTTATTCAAATAACTAGTGGAATTTTACCCTATCGCCGGCGGATTTGAATTTGTCTATTCCCATCCGCTCCACAAAATTTCATGTAGTTTGATTAATACATATATCCTCATAAAAGCAATCCCCTCATCTATCCACTAACCTTGGCGATGTTTGCGCTCAATTAACTATTGCTAATATAATATTTTAGCAGTACCTTGATCAGAGAGAAAGTGTTACTCTTCTATTGAGAATTAACTATTGAGTATTAGCTGTTGAGCATTTTAGCACCCACCATATATAACATACATTTGCAAGTAAAACGTCACAAATGTTATGCTGCTTTCTTTTGTAACACAACTTTTCATGTTTGTTTTAGAGAACTGTTTTTTTTGTCGAAACAACGCAAGAATAATCATAAGTTATTGTTACACATCAATCCATTTATCTTAATTTACCTAAATCCTTTCGAACAATTTGCTTGAGTTACGACCATAAATTCTTCTCTATTGACCATAAAAAGCTCAGCTATAATTTCAGTCTTATTATATTAACGGTAAGCGTTGAAAGAACAATAAGCTCTCGAGTTGGGATGTTGTTTTGAAGATTCATTGTTCTTTCTCCTCGTTCGGCTAGAATTATCAGTGGGTTCTACAAACATATGTTCGGGTTTCGTTTTGTCCAATTGCGATATACTAAGAATGATACTTTTTACTGTAAACATATTATATCTGATTCTTTATTATTAATTGTAATATCCAATAGGTTTATGAATAAGATATCAAAAGATTTCTTCTTTATGATATGGTACTACATCATATTTATGGTGAACTATTTCCAACGTGTAAAAAAAAAATAAAACAATGAAATTTCCGTTCATGTTTTCCTGTATTATTTATTACTACAAGTTCACTCGTAACCTCGCGTTAGATTTCACAACTGTTTTCAAAATAGACTAAGCTACTATATATCAACATCAATGATGTGTTTAATGACGTTGCAATAAGCCCCAAATGCATTGACTTTTTCAAATTCATGGAATGCTCCTGCACACAAGATATAATTTTGGAGTAGATACCTGTCATAATGGACAAATATTATTATATTGTAGTCTGTTTTATTTTAATTCTGGTTTATAAAAATAATAATACTTACATAAGTGTATTGTCATGGGTCATACTCTAAATTAATAAAGTATTTAGCTGTAACTACTAGTTTTTAATGTATATAAAAAAGAAACTGCCTTGAATATTGGTTAAAAATATTTGTGTGTTTACTAAGCATAAATCTTTATAAACAGAAGTTTCTCGTTCATATTTATTTCAATTAGTTAAAAAGAAAATTCTGCTGTGTTGTTCTGCTATCTATAACTTCAGTTAATAATTAATTGAGGTGTTTATAATATTGAAAAACGATTTCATTTTCCAATTGTTAACATTATGAACAACAAATATAACTGTTAACGTAAAGAAATACAACGAACGGTACTCGGAAATGAATATAAGCAGCTTTTTTTATAATTCCTACATTTCATTTAACTGTTATATTTAACATATTCGTTACAATTCTGTACAAGAAGGTCTTTATGGGAATGATTGAGCATAGAGCTGTTAAATATAACAAGTGGATATAACTTCGCCAAAAAGAAACTTTTTTAAAATTTTAAAATTAGTGTAATAATTAAAATAACAAAAGCGAAGTCCAACGGTAGTGGATCTTGTGAGCCGTTGTCTGGGAAAGCATCAAACATTACGGCACGCTGTTTAAGGTAATAAAGGAGGTAAAACAAATACTGTCGTTTCTCGATTTGTACGTCACAGTATTTTCTTTAATATAAATTTAGTTCATGAACATTTGCAGTCACACACACACACCTGTACTGGTTACAAATTATGCATCATTTTCCTTGAGTACTTTCCAGGTCTACGCTTCTTAAAATTAAATGACAAATGTGCTAATTACCTCATCCTCTTTCTTCTTGTGTCTTTCATGTGAAGTAGGGGACATTATCTAAGTTGAATAATCAGACAAAACGTAAGAAACCTCGAAATTTGTGTTTAGCACACATGCATCTGAATATATACATGGAATTTAACTTTGATATTTTAAAAATTCAAACTCTTTTCTGCTGCGTTCCTAGTTATAAATATTATTTCAAACCTAATAATGTATTTTAATCTTATTTAAATTAATCCTTTATCAGTAATATGGATGAAGGTGTTCAACATTGCTTTTACTTTTTCATATACGTGGTATAGATACATTATTGTAACAGAAAAAAAATCGCAATATTTTGACGGAAATGTTCGCCCTTGATACCAGAATATGTTTTTATTCCAACGTTTAATCCAACTGTTAGTCTATCTGTACGCATCGATTCTGGCTAAACGGATGAGTCAATTTCATTCATATTTCGTATGTTGCGTAGCATATGTTTGTTGTTGATACGCGTGACCTGCAATATTTATATCTTTGATCGTATGAAGTATAAAGTCTTTGAAGCTTTTCGTATTAAAGTAGAATTTGGAAAGTGTTATAAAAAGCGGAGTAATATTTTAAGTGTTTTAAGTAGAAAAATTAAATCCCTCAGCCAAATCATTACCCTATTTATTTTCCGCGTGGATCTTATTTGTTCACTATATGAAGACAGTTCAAAACATTTAGTAGTGAAGATGTACCAGGCCCAGGTACATATCTACTATAGAAAACTATAACCTGTAAAATATCGGAAGGCGGCTGACTATCTCCCTCACTCTGTAATCACTTCTTCATTCCGAGACATTTTGACCCAAAGATGCTTCCTGATATATCACATTTTACTCACCATATCATCCTTGCCCTTCACGGTCGAAATGATTCACCTACTGGATCATTTCTAATGCAAACTATTATTTTAGGGTGCAAGTAAGAGAAAAGAAACTTTAATTTTGGATTCTGTACAAAATTTAAAGAAAAATTATACCAAAAAACCATTTTTAAGCAACAATTTACCTTTATTTCATACGGAGAAGCTTAAACTGTTGTTGTCTACATCAATATGGATTGCATAAAAGTGATTTTTTTTCTTTGTAAAGTTAATTTTGCGCACTATGTAGATAAAGGTCTTACTAGTGTATGACAAAACGTATGCATTGGTTTCACACACTGAGTTTGATAAGATGTTAGGTTAACTATATGGGATAAAGTTGTAAAATGTTTCTAATTTACAAAAAATATAATTTGAAATTCAGTCAAAGAGGTGGTAATTTTTTTGGGTGCGGTCTCGCAAATTTGGGGTGGGATCTGCGTCATAAAGTTGGGCTCCCCTTAAATTATTTTATGTTTGTGAATAGTTTTAAAATTTTGAATGTGTGTTGTTTTTTTTAATATTGGCCAACACCGGGTAGATCTGCTTGTATTCATTATAATGATGTTTTAATGTATGTTGTAAACTCAAATAATTTTTCCTGTTTACACCTCTATTTTATTGTACCCAAGACCACGGCGATTCAAATATGAGTGACAAGGAAGAATTGTATCACAATTTTAAAAAGAACAGTAATGCACAAATTTATTAACCTTGAAACATTGCCAAGCAAAGAAGTTCATGAGGAAGAAATGAACTTGATTTAAGAAAATAAAGAAATGAAATAGAGCGGACACAGCTTTACGATGATTTATATTACAAGCGAGGTATTTTGGAAATTGCGTTCCTTTTGGTGTGCGACCAAGAATATTTCATACTCAATTTATTACATAGGGGAAACATGTAAATATATTTTAGAATACACACCAGCGTAACAAACGAAAATACGATTCGCATCCATTTGGAACGTCATGATATTTTAGAAATGATATGAAGATTGCGTGTCCTTTCGCGTTTTCCGGAAAGTAACTCAACCACCAGGAATTGTAGTCGTAGCTCGAAAATACGTTCCTAAGCTGGAAATTTATTATTCCGTGCGAATGCACGCCGTTCATCAAGGTTCCTTCCTCCTTCAGCCTCTTATGAGGAAGCACCCACGGCCGGCACGTGCTCTCTAAGTCTCCGAGGGTTGAAGGAACAACCGTCGCGGCTTATGGCGGACACCAGTTATTGCAGATCTTCTCTCTCGCTGCGAGACTTTAATGGAGAGGAACACCCATACTGCTGTCCTCCGAACTGAGACGGAAATAATAACTCTTTAAATCGTGACAAGAACAAAGTTAATTTTTTCGAAGTAAGGAGATCAATTTGGATTTTGAATGTGCACACAAGCAGAGTGTTTGCTCCAAAAGTATGTTTTTTAACGATATCAAAATTGATTATTATTTGAATCCTTTACATTTCATCGAGGTATTTGTGGTTTAGTTCAGTTTCAAATGATATTTCTAGCTTTATCTCCAAAAACGTTTCAAAGAAAAGCATATGGTATGTTATAAAATTACTGTTCCTATGACATTTGTTTCATCATAATCAAGATTTTTTTATATTAAAAGGGAAAACTTTATTTAGGAAAATTCGATATTAAACTTCATCTGCGCTCGTTATTAGAAATACAAATACTCCACCGAAAATTTTCTGTTGTATCTGAACTCTCGGATTTAAATGAAAAATAAGGCATTAAAACAGGGAAGACCACGTGAAAAACTTCTTCTTTCACGATCAAATTAAATAAACGTCACAAACATACAACTTACTTGAAACCGGAAAAATAAGCAATGCTTTGCTATGTATGTTATGATAAAAATCAGGAAGCCGTACCAATTTATTCTTCTATGAATAAGTTAAAAAAATAAATGGAGTTTTTCAATGAAGTTTGCTTTATTTTAAATGAAAAAGAAATGACTGTTTCCTTTGTATCCTTTCCACGAAGCAAGAATCCGTTGAAAAATAATCCAGCTTAAGTGGTCGCAAGTGGAACTCCATTTCCAAGTATAAAGGAAAGCCACCACAAATGGTAGAGTATATAACGGCTTGTTTTATCCCTCTAATTCTACTATTATTGCCTTTCATTCATGGAGGTCATGATAAGGTGAAAAAACACCCTGAAGGTGTGAAGTACTAAGCTTTTCTTCCCAGAAAAGAGATAGGTTTTTCTCCTTTTTTATGGAGTGTCAGCGCAAACAGAAAAGAAATTAAAGTGAGAAGAGATAATCGAGTCCTGCATAAAGAAAAAGAAACGATATTTTAGAGCAGAGATCATAATGTAATGAAATTTTGAGGAAGCTATTTTGTCAATGGGAATACTTTTAACGTGAAGTTAATTAGTTTCTGTTAATACATGTAAATTTTGTATGCCATGATTTTATTTCAGAAAGTCATAAACATAATAAATTTCATGAGTTAACGGCGTCTATCAAGTTGTTGCTTTTGGTAGTGAATTGTGTTTCATCTGTATTCACTGAGAGAAGGGACTTCACTTATTTATTTACGGTTTTATTGCGAAGTTCAGTTCATGAGGTCTGCTCTTCCACCGAACCATTACTTGGGTGTGGGAATTGGGAAGAAGAGGTGTTGGGTTCATGGGAACGTATGGCACCAAACCAGCATTTATCTGGAGTAGATGAGGAAAACCCCATCTGATTACCTCACCTCGTTCGGCCCAGCAAGCTTTGAACTTGCGAATTATTCCGTAATAGGTATCGAATCTGAAAAAGCATTTCCGGCTGGTGAGCAAGGTATAACCTAACACGTGTAAGTAGAATTTCTGAAATTGCTGTTAATGTGCACTTCCTAATCTGTGGTTAAGTATCCCAGAGCTTGTGTTAGACTGGCCCCTAGTGGAAATAACGAGTAAAGTAAGAGCATGGGCGAACAGTGAAAGAGTCTGTTTCAAGTTGCGGCCTGTATTTATGAGACTGATTAAAATAATTTTCATCATACACATTCCTCGAGTTTCGGAAGCTAATAATATTAATGTATCGTAAAAAGCAACAATAATTTCGTAGCTTTTGAGAAGAAGTAAAACATATATTGAATGACACGTATTGAATTCCAATCTTTATACAGTTGCAGCGTGAGTATTGGTACGTGAGTGACGGGTACAAATTTAAAAAATTGCACGGAATATTCTTGGTCGTTTCACAAAATTTTACCTTATTTGAAGAGTTACCATGAAATAGTTGTCTCTTCGTTTGTATTCAAGACAAGTAAACATCGAAACATCCTAGTATTCATATTTAAATGTAGAAAGATTAATTTTTGGTGTGCACATGTCTCACCATTATTACCTTCCTGAAAACGGATAAGCATCATTTTATTTTATCCCAAAACAGCTAAGGCTACAAGCATATATTGTATGTTCACACTCCTCTGTCACGGAAATTTCTTGTACAAAGTCCACGGGCATAAACAAGCACATGTGTTGCCCTGCAGACATCGCTATCGTCAGACAAGGAGACAAGAGACACCATGCTGTAGCAAACACAATAACCTTGCATATTCTTCGTCGAAACAGAGTCACACAGTGGAGTGGGAGCATGACCACAGGTGGTGACGACACAGGCGAAAGGATTCCCTCCTTCACCATCCCTCTCCCTTCCGTAGTGATGGCAATGCGGAGGATTCGGAGAATGAGGGAAGACTGGAGACGGGGAAACGTCTGCAATTAAATTTATGTCGCCAATTAATTTTCTTGGGCCCTGGAACTCTGTTGCGCCTCCAGCAACGACGACGTCAACTTTACTCCTCTCTCTCTCTCTCTCTTCCACCATGTTCTCTCCAGCAGCAGTTCATTACTGTAATCTGCCAGCACCACCTCTTGTCTCGTCCTTCCACCCACCCCTCGTCTAACGTTTCCACGACCTGTACGAACGGCGATGGCGCACAATGGCGGAATATAGGAGACATTTAGGAGACAACATTACATTCAGCGGTCAATTTTCGACGCACTGGAATGGACCACATTAAACTTCATCTTATCACCATTACAAACGGTGTAAAATGACACTCTTAACCGACGTTGCATACAATGCAGTTCATTCCAATACTTTTCATAGTTTTATGTTTAGAAATACATTACATTTTTTAATGTAAATCGCTTTCAACTGATCAAAAGATTTCATATGTATTTAACACTTTGATATTCAGTAGTTTCACCGTATAAATACTGCTTAGTCTTCAGTATTTTCTTTTGCCTCCATATTTTATTTTTTACAAACAGTAGTGCAATCTAAATAGTGTCCTTATTAAATTAAAATTATATGACATCTTATAGACAAATTACTTATTTTACTTCACAACGTTTCAGGGAAAAACCTGATGTAAACTCCCAATGAAGGCAAAATCCTGGCTGAAATGTTGTGCAATGAAATACAGTAATTTATGTATAAAAAGTAAAATGTTATAATTTTCCTCACAGTAATATTGTTTGGAGTATCCGTTTTTTTCATAATTTGCCTCAAAATAATTCACATTATATTTAATATTCCAATTGAATATCCAAAATAATGTAAGAACAATGTTTTCAATACCGTAAATGTTTTTAAGTTTTTGTCCAAAAAGCATCGCCGTTCGCCCACTGTCCTCCCGAGGAGCACCCGAAATCCGAGCGTAGCGCAGCGCGTCGCGACGGCAGCGGTTCGGCGCTGGAGGTTGGTTGCCAGGCAACGGGAGCAGCCTCCTTTTCCTGTCTCTTCCCCTCTCTCACCATACCCAAGTCGCATAGTCAGAGTGCAACGCCACCGCCGCTCCGAAACCTCCGCCTGCCACCATCGTTACGTTGCGTCGATACACGTCAACGGTGCCAGATAACGCTGCGTTGTATGGTCGCAGAATGACAGGCGAATGGGGGTCGGACTCCCGTTGACCGCGAGCAAAACTGCCGCTGCAGTAGACCATCCTCAGACAGCGAATGACGCTCTTGGAGCGACCGTCAGAGGTGACACACGTTGCTTACTCCGACACGTCATTACTCCCAACGGTAGAGCATCACATGAGGACAGGAGTCATGTAGTGGTTGTTGTGCACCGGCTTCCACTTGGACTGACCCAGTTCCGCTTGCGAATGTACTTCAGTCATGGTGCGAGGTGCCTCTATGATGGGTTGGTCATTATTTACGAGGAGTGCGGGTTACACCTGGATTTGTTACAGATACTTCTCATAACAATCACGAATAGAGATTCATACCACAGATTTCATGAAACAATTATCCTATAAGACATAATTAGTTAACTCTATAATTTGTATATTTTAGCACTAAACGTTTTCACTACTTTCATATATATATATTCCAATATTCGATAACCTACTGGATTTGATTTTCAGTATACGCCAACGAAAGTTGAAATGAAAAAGATCTGCAAAAATGTGCATATTTGGAAAAATGTGCAAAGTAAAAAATTCTGTATATAAATGAAGATTAAAAGTGCATTTCCCTTGATAACTAGCACACAAATATTTTTTGTGCTATTAAAAACTTAAATACTAAGAATTAAAAATTAAACCCTCAGTACTAGTCAATAAAGTTGATTGGAAACTGAAATCTCCAAAACTTACACTTTCTATGATCGTATGAAAAAATTCAAGATATTGCTATCCGCAATGTTGATGATGAAAGAAGCTGCTCTTACGAGAGACCACATACTCAAAGACACAAAATTGGGTGTATTACAGAAAAGCATTTTGTACATTTTTAACGAATGCCGTGTTGTGTAATTCTACACCTTATACTCTTGAAGGCAACACTTGTAAACTATATGGTAAAATATATTCTGCTGCATTGATAGAAGGGAAATCATAAATTTTGTTTGTCACAAACACTCCTCAAACCACAAATTCAACATAAACCACAATCTTATGAATCTCGTTAGACCAATTGTTCAACCTCTCCATACTGTTTCTGCCTCCTTTCATGATGATTTCGTGCTGATATATATTTTTATATGTTGATATAAATTTACGTTAACTTGCATTTCCATTGCACAATATGATGTTCATAAAAATAAACGTTTTCTAACAGAAATAAAACACTTTGCATCCAATTCTTATATGGTCGATTTTTTGGTACAATTTTATAAAGATCTATACGTAATATTAAGCTGGAAGTCAGCATAGCTTAGTGGATATAAGCTAAGCTGCTTGCTGCACGAACCGGAGTTGCAATCCTGCTGTAATGGGAGTCTACCACATCTATCTTTAGAGTCAACATGATGCAGGCCAAATCTCCTCGTCCTTGTGTCGGGAACAAGAAATTGTGTAGCCTTTTCCTCCGAGAGTGCTAAAGGTGTAGTTTTACCTTAGAGTAAGAAAAATTAGTCAAGTTAACAGTAAATGTAGAAGTGTACAGATCATAGTCATTATAGTCATACTTAATATGAAATTGTACTTGAAATATAAAACTGTTCGTCTTTTTGTCCTGTATTCTTACTATTTTAGTCTTATTATTGCAGATGTGCTGATTAAAAGATAAGATAAGGAGATATACGACGATATGTAACCTAGAGACTCCCAGTTCTGAGGCTTCCACTGCTAATTTTATTAGCTGAAGACATTAGCTTAATTTTATTATCATACTTAGACTACATTATATAAATTTCTAAAGAAAACCCTGCAAAATACATTTACAATAAAAAAATACACAGTGACGATCTCCTGCAGTTGACAGTCAGTCTGAAAGAGAGCTTTTGACAGTGATGTAAGCATTGAATAATGTTATTCTGAGCATGTTTTATGAAGAGTCATGTTACACAATTTTTATTGAAAAGTTTGTTACCGAACAGTAAATAGATATTAGTTAGTTCCTGAATATACTGTATTGTGCACTATGCATTATTATAACAAATATCATTTACAATGTAGATTGCATACTTGTATCAAGAAAGCAACGTTTACGGAATCAATGATCTTGTAATTCAACTATAACACAATATAAAATTTCCAGAAATGTGTAATCATCTCATAATTTACTTAGTTATTAATGTTGTTAACATTATATAATTCATTCTACTACTATTAACGACCGTTATATCACCAAAGAAATAAATAATTTTAGACTTACGATGGACGAATACTATATGTGTTGAGCTATTAAGTACACAAAGTTTCGACTTGATGTTGAAGTCGTCGTAAGGTTTAAGACTAAAATTATTTATTTATTTTGAATTTAAAATCAATAATATACATTTACCTCCACTGTACAATGCCGAGTCTCTTGATCCCAATCGCATTGTCGTAAAATTCTTTCCTATATCCCATTGATGGAGCAACCACTTTCGAGTCGACGATTGTGCAATTTCCAATGTCCCACTTCAACTAATTCCTCGAGTCCGTGTTTCTTTGCTATATGTTCCCACTCATTCCTCTTGTCCCTCGAAAGTTCCCCTTTTCTTCCAATGCCCCTTCCCTAGTATAGCGCGCGTACGTGTACCCCATTCGCGACGCCCCGACGGTCCGCCTACGCGTGACTCGACATCTCTTCACAAAGGCTCTTAGACGCGTTGCTTCCGCCTCGGGCAAATGTTACATGATGCTACTGCACAGTGACGCACTTGCTGCAATACCTCCAGCGTCGCCATCAACATCCACTCCACACCTTTTTCTTCTCCTTAACACTCACCGCCGTGTTCAAACACACTTGTGCTGCTCGTGATGCAGGTGGAGAGCTGAATACTAGTTTTTGTTAACATAGTTTCATTGCAGTCACAAACATGCACTCAAAAGTGATATATATATATATATATATATATATATATATATATATATATATATANAGATGGTTTATTATCTAGAACGAATTCATTCATTCATAGCTAAATACATACGCGACTGTATCGACTATGTCATACGTCATTCCACATTACGCAATTTACTGAAGGAAAAAACAACGATATCGACTCGTAAAGTGTCAAAGAGCAAACACAGTGGCAAATTGACCATCATTAAATCAATAAATACAAATGATGTGCATGGATCGTTAGTTGACATTACCCAGCACGAACCACATGCACACCCATCGGAAAACAAATTGGCTGAAGCGCAAACAAAACATAATTTTTATGTTCATTTTTTTTTCTAATTCTGCGGTTGTGGAGTGCTGAACTAAGCTCATGAAATAACACTACTTCATGGTCACGTGGATAAGAGACTAATGATTTGAGAACATAATCGTTGGCTGTACTTTATCTTTTCTAAATTTAAGTTCCATTGAAAGTGAAATCTGTAATGTAATGAATGAATACTTGATGCGCACAAAACACAGGAAGACGATAAAAGGAGCAGTTTTCAAGTAAATATCTCCCATATGAAATGTTGGTTCCGGAATTACTTTGTTATTGTAGACTATAAATGTTCTTTACTCTGGAAAAATAAATATAATTTGTGTTCAAGTATCACATGAAATGGAGTTGTGTAGCGTCTTCCACAATTCATGTTCTTAACAGTTCTTACCATTCTTTTGACCCACGAATATTACCACTGCAAACATTGGATCAACTGATTAGAACAATTTATTTAACCAATCCCCGATAGAAATGTATCTGATTCATTTTTATGAGGGTCTTTCCTCACCAATTGCTAAAAAATTTGGTCTTGTTCATTTCTCTTCCAATTTGTACTAGCTGAGAATACGCATTATTACTAGTGAAAATATTATGATTCTGATGTTAATAATCTTCCATAGTGGGTCGGTTAAAACTATTTAAAATATAATTAATCAATCATGATAATTAAGTAATTTAAGAATTCCGACCTTTTGTGGACTAACACCATTTGTTTGTGCTTGTTTAAAACAGAACATTTTGCCTTTAGGTGTCATTAATGTTAGTGAAATGATATAAGTGCGTATTACGCATTGGTGCACCTATCCCTTCTTTGCGCGGAAATTCTAAAAATTAGAGGATTATTTTTTGACAACACTAACCGTTATCAGAAAGGTCAGTAAATCATATATTTATCTTGAGTTTATATTTCATGAGTTACAAAAATGGGGGTCCACATACTTGAATTTTTTATGTTAGAAATCTATTTAGTTCGTTACTCCTTCGAGATTAAAAAAAGAACCTGTGACGACACAAAGATTTCAGTCAACATAGATTGTCTAAGGTTGTAATAGAGAGCAAGGATAATATTAATACTTACAGTTCCTAGCACTCAATAATAAAGACTGTTGGAATCAAAATAAAAGAGGACGTAACAGACTTCAGTGCTTTCGTTTTCGGTTCCCGGTTGGTCCGATCTACGGGTTCAGCGTGTTTTTTAACCTTACCTTTGGGCATTTATTGTTCGAGATGCCTGATATATTCATAATAGTGCGGCGTTTTATATTTTCGATGTGAACACAGGTGTTCTTTCAATGCGAAAAATCATTACTCTGAAACTTTTGAACTCCTAAATTTGTAACAAAATTGATGTGGTTGTAGAAAACAAAACGGACAGTTATTTTTTGTCTTACATCCATCTCAATTTCATTACAGATTATACGCTCAGACTATTTTACCAATTAATTTGTCATTTCACAATAAAAATGTACCACTTTTCTAACACTTCATGTATTTAACTTAATTATAAAGTCGTCCAATAATTTATTGAATTAGAACGACACACATTTTTTTAATGGAACGCATGACAAGCGATTTTAGTCAACAATTAAATCATTGTAATTCGAAATACGAGAATACTTAATTCCGGAACTCATAAATTCATAAAATCAATAAATGTCAAATATAACGTTCCGTTATTTCTGTTTTGTTGATAAAATAATTTGGATAGCATTCCTGTTATTATTGTGACAATAGTTTCAAAATTAGAGGAACGAAACGTCCAGAAGAAATAATGTGGAGATATTCTTTTACAGATCAGAGAAGATTTATTCATGTAATAATACACAAATTAAACCACAAGTTAATTTCTTATTGCACATAAAGGTAATGAAATAAATAGTTTACCTACATCATCTCAAGTTTTAGCCCAGAAATCATCTATGAATTACATATAGTACATTGTAAAATACAGAAAGTCCATTTTAGTAATCAATTTTGTATGTTTTTCATTTCTTACCGTATTTAACACTATTTTCTAATACTTAGAAAAATAAGAAGTTATATTTCATCATAAGTTCAGATCCAGATTACAAAAAGAAATGATCATGTCTGAATTAATGAACTAATTTTTTATACGTTTCTTACATCCTTCAAATGATTATTACAAGTGCATTAAATTCTGAGCCTCACAAAATATGACGTCCCAAAATGTAACTAAATTCTCAACATAGTTGAGAAACTTATCAATCCTCTCGACGTTCTTAACTTCAATGCACGCCACGTTGGATAATTACACTTTTTTTGGAACGTAGTACGTCGCAGAACGTTAGGAAAGTTGTGAAGCAGCAAGTTGATGAAAGTTCAACCTCTGACAAGCATTTGGTCGACAGACTACAGTGTAGTCGAGGATGGAGAACAGAATACTTGCGGTGCGGTACCAAGAGGACAGGGACCTCGATGACGTATTGATGCAGAACTTACAAGTTAACGCGTATTTTTATTGGAAAGTAGGCGTTACAATTAAGTGTTGTTGGTTAAAAATTTCTTCTCACTCTACATATGTGCGAGTGCGCAAATCCCTTCTAAAGAATTTGTTAAGCAGTTTGTACAAAAATGTATACATCATGTGCCAACGTTCATTACTTCATTCTTGATATGACTGGTTATTAATGTGACTGCAAGAAATCTGCACCCGGAACCAACGAACTAGTAGAACATAAATTGATACAAATAACTTTTCTATGATAGAACGTGGTTACAGAAATATATTTAAACATTATCTTATATTATTTTTATACCATAATTTATTTGTTGGAATACAGTTTTATTTAATACACTTGTGAATAATACCAGATTTTGTTTGATATTACTTTTATTACCTCTTACCCATTAGAAATTAGTTATGTAGCGTGGCAAAACGTTTACAACATTATTTGTGTTAACTTAGTTAACTTAAAAGAATTTATGATTATTTGTAACGAATTAGATTGAAATTTTAGCAATTTTAGACGTTTCCTTAAAGTCCCAAATGACTTACTCTCACCATGTATATGAAGTATATGATACAATACTGTCTTATAACAATATTTTTATATTTCTGTAAATGCATTTTGCTCTTTAACATATGTATACTGACTAATCCGTACGTATATATGTTCAATTTTGTATTTAGACAAGTATAATATACATGTATGAATATATTCCTACACATATTTGCACATATACTATGAGTGTATACAAGAACACAGCAAAAAACGCTGAAAAATGCACGTTTTTGTAGTTTTCATGTGTGTGTGTGTGCATAGATATATAGAAGCAAAATTTGTATCCTAATACGTACTAACACTTACATACCCATATTCAACGCGTTTTACTGCACAAATATCGGTCTAAATTTAAAAAATGCTATTGCTAGAAAAGATCTCAATTTGAGCTCTCCTATATTAGTTTCTGTGCGTATGACAAAAGAATTACTAATGACCAAATTTGTTTCAAAATTTATCAACTACAATTTTTATTTTCAATGTTTTTGATACATCGCGTATTTTTTTTAGATATTTACAAAAAAAACATTTTTACGTTCCTTTTGACCCCCCAACCCCCCCCCCCNATTAACCTCACTTTCTGTCAAGTTTCGTGTCTGGAGGATTCTGATCCAGATTTTTAATGGAGTGCTATGGTTCGTGTCAGTGTGTCGTTCACGTATAGATAGCAAGCAACCCGCCGCACATGAGAGTTATGCGGGTAAAAATTCTCCTCAAGTCACTTCACTGTAAATCGTTGAAAAACGTTCTTCCACTACGGCTCCTGTAAAAGAAGAAGCGAGAGGCCAACCTAACAAACACAAACTTGATGTGAATAACATGTCTATTTTTCACTTTCTTGATCAATAATGATACTTACGATCCGTTCAAGTATTACTCAAGAGTTTCCAACAGACACATTGCGACGCACCAAACACGCAGCCACACGTTCCCAATGTACTGTACGTAATTTGTATTATGTTTCCAGCAATTTCAAATTCTAACATTAAATTGTATCCAACTTTCTTTCGTGTCTTACTACTCAAGCTTGGTGACATCTACGCGAACATGTATTTCTTTCATTTCCGTTGCATCTACTTTCGAAACGAAAGTTGGTTGACACCAACGTCACAAAACATCAGCTAATCACAAATACGCAGAGCGGTTCCAGAAAGGACAATTTCCCTAGTACTTTCTAACATCGTTGACGTACGCATTATGTATTTTACTTCCCTGAGCTTCCATATTGAATTTTACCTATTCCCATTTTTTATGAATAGTGGTATATTTGAGTTTGCCGTATTTTGCAGTAGATACACCTTGGATGATTTGATTCTAGACGAACACGTAAAAATTACACCAACTATGTATACTCCAGGAAGCGTCGAAAACAGACCCAGATTTCATGCCTTTATGAGTAAATTGTGGAATAATTAATACAACTATGGTTGACAGAATCATTAAATATTTATACCAAACATATTACATAATCAAATGATAATTATTTATATACGTAACCATTCATAGGTATATTGAATTATTTATGAAATTATCTTTATACATACTCCGAAACACATCGTGTATATATTAGTTGGTGAACAAAATATCTATGTTTCAACGTTTGATATTTCAGAGTTTATCATCTCACCAGATGTTTTAAATTCAAATTTCGTAAAGTCACAACAAGAAAAAAACGATACAGTACAATAACATTTAAAAGAGGTCACCGCAGTGTTATCTCTTGCTATAACTCTCGCAGTCCATTTTCCGGTTATATACGTTGTTTCCGTTATCCAATCTGCAAGCTCTCTGGCCTCTACAAGCGTAATTGTAATCCGTTGCCGACAGATCTCTCTTATTCCTCAGTTCTCAAACCTCGTTTGAGTTAATGAGAAATTGCTGCACAGGATACCACAGGACTGAGTGATTGGAGTTTCCGAGTCACCACCATTACAGATGTATGAAAAAACATCTAATAAATGTAATTGATTATAATGGGAAATTGGAAGGATTTTTTTTTAATTTATGATATTTTACGTGATTCTATCAAAAGTACTTCCAATTAGCTACTTCTGTAATAAAAATTAATGGCCGTTCCATTTGTTACATTTTTCATATTATGTAAATAGTGTTTTTTAATGTCAGAATTCATACAACTTAACGGGAATATAATCATTATGTTTAGTACTCTTCGAATAAAAAGTATTTTACTGAAACAAATAGTCGTTTATAATTTTAATATTTTTTTCAAAAAAATAAACGTTGTAAAACATAAATTTATTGTATTTTCATATCTTACTACCGTCTCAAAAGTTGATATTTTAAAATTAATAAAAAAGGCCAAAATATTCGTAATGCAAGAAAAAGTTTCATATATTAGATTCTACTACAAATAACGATTATGATATAATATAATGAAATAAATATTTTAAAACCTGCGACATTTTATAGACTTTGAATAATACAGTGAGCTATTCATAGAAAATATACATGTTATTCGAAGTCCATAAAAGATCATATTTTTTAAAATATTTATTCAATTTCTCATATTACGTAGTAGCGTTTATAAACAATATATTACAAAGCGTTGAAATAAATCTGCTCTTTTATTTTATTCGTGAATTAGGCTCATATCATATTGTAAATACTACTGTTTCTATGTCTTTATTAATTAATTTATTTATCATTTGATGAAGCTATTTATAAATGAGGAAAGTTAACCTAATTAGTGTCCTAACTACATTTAAATAGACTTATTCACATTTATACATAAATTGTTTTTATGAAGTAATACTATTTTGATGTTTGAACTTACCCAATGATAAAAGAAGAGAAATAAAAAAGTTTGGTCATGAACAAAAATTGCAATTTGTTTATTCCACACGCTATTTTCCATTTCATAATTGTTTATTCACACTGTACTTTGATCGACAAGTCTATTAATCCTTGTTTCCCACCAAGAGGGGACTTCAAAGAGCTTGCCATGAATGATCGTTGATTATCGCATTTCATTACTGCTAATGATTCTCTATACTAATGCACGAATTATGAAACTCGAAATCTTATGCAAGAGGGCATTGCAAAAGATTGTTTTCGCACAGAAGTACATAGTTTCCTCCAGTGAATGTTTGATTCAAATCCATTCATTCATGAAATTTTTACCTAAATTATGTTGCTGTTTTCTTTTCTTTCTTTTTTGTAAAAGTATACTCCGTAGCTAGCCATTCCTCAAATTTGGCATATTTTTGCAGTCAAATCAGAGCTTTCTCCTCATTAGACTTCATTTTAGAGGCCCTCTTTCGTTCCTTAAAAAATTTCCCTTTTGTCAATGTCTTTCTCACTAATCAATAGCAGTGGTAAAGGAGCTACACCATTAGGGAAGTAACGAAGCTGACAGTGAACGGGAAAAAAGCAAAAAAGAAATTCGGTTCTGCGGTTGAAGTAATGCGTCGCGGACGAGAATTCTTCTCAACGGAAAGCGCTTTCTTTCGTTTTTATACACACTAAAGTCATTGTATATGTACCGAAAGCAGAAGTATAGTGGATACAGTAGAATGAATTCATTTTACGATACAACCCGAGAATCAATAAAACACTCAATGAACTGTACAGAAATCTTTTAAATTGCGATGAACCACATAGACAGATANTAATTTTGTGATGTTGAATGAAAATAGCAGACGAGATTGAGATTCGAACTCGGGATCTTCATCTTAACGCACTGAATCTCGGTCCCGTCTTCCATTTTCATTCAACATCACATAATTCACCTGTTACCTGACGGTGTGGTTCACCGCAATTTGGGAGATTTCTGTATGTTTGTGAAATACGAGTTGGAAAATATTGACCCACAATACAATACTTCCTAAAGGAGTCAATTCATATGAGGATAATAATGATTTTACCACACACGTCTGTATGTCTCGAAAGTTGAACGTTAATAATATACTGGTAGCAGACGGAGACGGGGAGGCGCAGTTGTTAACGAATCATTACGCATACCTGAAATTCCCATGTTCGAATCTCAGTTCCGTCTCCGATTATAATTCGACATAACTTAGTTAATTTTACTCATGAACTGGTTATAATAAAAGCAAGGTGCTGTGCATATGTAATATCAATAATAAAATTTGTTGGGATCGGCTGCTTTTTGTAAACGGATGGTGTTTTGTAAACGTTGGATACAATAATTATGAAACAGTTTGAGTATGGTGCGTACCTGCCAAAATTACCGGCGCAGTAAATTCATCGCTTCATAACTTCTGTTTTAAAATGTATCAGAGTAAAAATTTGAACTGAGAAAGCTCCTATGTTTTATTAAAATACTCCCTTATTGGGAATAGTCTGTACCGCTCTCATCGCGCTGGGACACCCTTAAAGTAAAGAGAAATGCAATTTTCGGGAAAATCGGTCAAAAATATCACACTTCAAAATGTCGGGGTAGTCTCATGTATATAGACTCAATAATGTGCAGTAGCTGACATTAAAAAAGCACCCACATTTAAAGACCCACCCCTACCCTCTATCCCCTGACTCCCTCTAAGGAGTGTGTGTTTCAGATGTTCCAAATATCCACAGGATTGTTTGTGCTTGTCCAAGGAACATTATTTACGTGTTTTTCATCAATAAAAGAAACTTTCTCCCTTCAATATTTCACCCATATTTTCAATAATTGGGTTTTTCTGATGTTGAAATCAATTTATTTGTGATGAAAAGCATTGCATTTAGTGTCATAAGCAGTACATTTGCATTGAAATTTAAGTCCATCTTCTAACCATTCCCAATCAAAGGGTTTCAATCCCCCATCCCCTTATCATTTTCCTGAGTTACAGCGAGGAAATATTTTACGTGAAATATTTAGGAAACTGTTTGGTGTGTTAACACACAAATGTTCAAGTTAGTCGCAGAAATAGTTTTCAGGTTTTGCATAAAAAATAAGGAAATGTGCCATCTTGCACCCTTAAGTTTATATACCTGTTTAACGGATAATGGTAGCATTGCAACTTACACCGTTTAAGAAGCACTGAATCTTACTGCGATTGACGAATTACGTAAAGATTTGTCTTACCTCTCGAATTATCGCTCGTGTCATACTGAACATTTCAATACGCAACCCTCTACANGATTGACGAATTACGTAAAGATTTGTCTTACCTTTAGTATGGGTTATACTCCCACTGAAGCAACAATGTGTTTTTCTCTCGAATTATCGCTCGTGTCATACTGAACATTTCAATACGCAACCCTCTACACATTAGTATGTGTGGCGGCTTTCGTCATATTCCGAATTAGGAATCATGACATTCCAAACTAACAAATTTACGCACTAATTATTGTATGTTTGTATTTTGACAATTAGATAGTCATGGACATTATTTCTGGGCAAGGTTTCATCTTATCTGCCACGGGAAAGTGATAAAAATTAAAGAATATAAAGTACAAAAAAATTTGAAACTATTTTTCTCGGAACTAGCTTGGTTGTGCGCTACGACGTAAATTTAGTGTTACGATTCGGATATACTGCTTTTACGAAAAACATGCTCCGAAACGTCACATCCCAAACCATACCCTCTAATTGTTAGTGAATAATTTTAAAATATTATCTTTGCATTATGTAGGGGAGACCGAGGTGAGTTGATACAAAACTTAAAATTTTGGCCCAAAAGTTTCTTTCTTTAAGTTGTGAAGTATATATAATTAGAAATCATATTTCATATTTACTTTATTTTGAATGTAAAAATAATGAAAACTAATTAGAAACTCGTAAAAATTATTTTAAGTGAACAACTCCAATTAATCCTCTTGGTGACGAAGTACGCTGAAATAGAGACTTCAATCACTTGACACACGTTTATAGATTGATGGAAAATAAAATAAAAGGCGATTTTTAAAAGAATCGTTATTCCATTGTTGTGAAATATATAATCAAAATTGTTTCAAATAGTTTTAGTTCTATCCACAATAACTAATATATAGTATTTTCCTTTCTTAAATAATGAATGCACATTTTCTAGATACTAAAAATTCTAACAATTCTTCATCATAATTTATTAATTATAAAGTTTGAAGGAATCAGACATGAAATACTTGAAGTGTTTCAAATTATGTAGTTGTACAAAGCATAAACAAAATAACTATCTCAAGTTTGGTAGGTATAAAAGAAATGTTTCACTATTTTCAATAATATTTTTCTAAATAGGTAAATGTTAATGAGTATAAGAAAATAATATTGTTTCAAATCATAAAATTGTAGTGTCAAAATCTCAATGAGAAAAACAGTTTTCACACACACAAAGAAATTCACCATTCTGCATTCTATTTGACATTATGAAATAAAAATTTTAATCTATTGTTATTTACATTATATTTTTAAATTTGACTAATGAAGAGTTGAAAAATACGAAGTAATTTGAAACAAAGAATATATGTAGAGACAACCCTATAGATAGAGGCGTTTTACTTATTCGAGATTATAACCCAACATATATTACATACTAGCACTAGTACTTGGCGTTGCCAGGGATTTGATAACATACTTAAAATAATCATAATTGCACATTCACGATTTAAAAAACTTTCACAAAGAAAAGAAAACAGTGAAGAAAAATATTTATTTCCATTGTTGAACAAACATACAAAAATGCATGAATATTCAAAGAAAAATTACGACTGTAAATTCACATATTTTATCCTACAAAATGTATTAAAACACAAGATGACCTTTGCAAAAAAACAAACAACAACTTCGTCCACAAATATTTTTTGGGGGAACTAAAAAACAAAGTTTCTCGTTCTACATTTTCTGTTCTCATGATAATTTCTTTTGCCTTCATTTTTACGAGACTGAGTAAACTCTTCACGACTGTTTGGAATCCACAAGCATGTAGTACTCCTCATAATCTAACATATGGCGTTAAGGTCTCGATATCGAGAAAAGTGGACAAAGTTGGGTTTTTTCCGAAGGTCATGACAAAAGATTTGGATTTTTTACCTCAATTTTCCCGGAGATGTCTGATGTTCTTATACAAAATTCTTAATTCAGATGTTAGTTTCCATACTTCTCTACTTTCGTTATATTACATTTTCACTTTTTTATTTCAAAAATTTAACGAAGAAAACCTACAATAACACAAACTGTTTTAAGTATTGTATGCTATAATGTATGTAACTACCCATTATTTCAAAATCCAAGCAGAAGGAAAATACACTTTACACAGTAAACTTAATAAACAAAGCGCATACTTAAGACCTCTGAATTCTTTGGTTTTCATTTCACTTTTAGGTTATGTACTTGAAAAGAATGTTCTTCAATGTACAGGATTGTTCTTCAACAATTCTGTCACGTAGATTGTACGTTCAGTGGATAGAACGTAATCGAACACTGACGTACACATTAGTAAGCTTCATAGTCATACGAGTGGAAATTCACTCTACTGATTGGTAGACAGTTTTAATTGTTTTTTGTTTTTTTTTTGCTCTTTTAAATTATTAATATTAACCATATTTTGCTTTTTAGTTGCAATAACCCTTAAAACGAGTCCTTTGAAATTTCAAATTATTTCATGTATTACTCTTTCCAATTTTCATACCACAGATATTACATAGAATTCACTTGTTTTAGTCTGAATCAATACGTCATAAATCGGTTAAAAAACTTAGTTTTTGTCAATTTTTGTGCTCGATAACATTTTACTTAACGACATTATCATTTACTGACAAGTTAATGTGGCCGCAAAATGACACCAATTTTCTGTTGCCATACATATAGTGACTATAGTTCCCCAGATTTTAACGTTTTGTCAACTTACTTTTGTATCAACACACTTTGGTCTCCCCTACATTACGTCTCTAGAGGGCATCGGTAGAAAGTCACCCAATTTTTGGTGCATAACATAACCATAGAAAATATGTAGCGTTTACATTGATATATAATACATTGAGTATATATGTATGTAATTACACGCAATATCATTAATTTCCTATTTTATCTACGAAGAAAAATTTAATTTTTAAGGTTGATATCATAATTGAAAAAACAATTCAATTTCCTACAAGAATCACTTCCTAATTTCCTTTCAAAATAAGTTTCTTTATGCCAATAGTTACTATTGAAACAAATCCTATATCACATGGTGACCAATATTCGAAAATCGGGAAGTCGTCAACAAGGCATAACAGAGAAAAACTACTTAACTGTAGTACTACAATTCACGCAAAAATGTAACAAATTGAAGGACTGAAGTATTTGTGCTCGTCCACTTTACGAGAAATAACCCCATAAATGTACCACAAAAAACCGGCAAAAACCAAGTTAGATTACGACATGAATTATCCTTGTAGTTTCCTTCACTGCCAGTGCAACGTAGGTATCATTTACTCATGTCACAGCCATTTTTATTTGTTTCAAATAAAACTGAACGTTAGAAGGCTGCAAAAGCAGCCTTGTTGAAACCTGAGTCTCCTGAGTATAGATGGATTCGCAGCCCCTTAACTTTCATAGTCAAAATTAATTATATAATGAATCTAAAAACATAGATATTTCTAGAGAAACAGCCCTATAACCTAACTGCATTTTCTTGTAATAGACTGAGTATGATAGTATGATATTACTCGTATAGATACTTCTCGAAACACTAATAAATTCCGTTCTCGAGCAATTGGTAAAAGTTGGATAAAAATTTGAAACTCGCCGAGACTTCTAGACATATACATGAAGTTTGATTAAAGATTCATCCAATAGTATAGATTTTTATACTGGTCAACATTCTAACATAAAACTTTAATTATGTTATTAACTTTTACAAAATGATTCAACAAAAATAGTTCTTTTCATAAGATACAATTTTCAAAACATTATGTATTTCTTTCATATTTTACTCATTTTTTCATTCGAAGAAATCATCTGTGTTGTTACAAATTTCTGTAAGCCATTATTACGAAGGAATCGATACTCTTATCTCGCAGTAAAATGATACTTTCTCTGCTCCAACAGGGTACAATCGACCTGAACGTGTTTGAAAACATCTGGATTTTCTCCGCAAAAATAATTTATTTTAGCTGGTTTTGTCATCGTCAGTTTTAGTTTGCAGTGATAATTTTGATTATTAAATGTTGACTTGAACCCCCCCCCCGTCATTATTTAAATCGTACAGTAAAAAATGCTTTTCTTGTAATTGTTTACCACGTTCGTTTTTAAGAAAAATGAATATCAACCTATTCCATAGGAAGATATTCTCCATGTCGGGCGTGGGTTGGCCCAAGAAATATTACCACCGTGACAGGGTGCGCATCGTTTTAACCCCATCCAACTACATCAAATCGGCAGTCTCAAAAACAACGTAACTCATCAGCTCTTCTACCATCCATCCCCTAAGCTCATCTTAAAGTTGTCATTTACTGTCAGCAATACTTCTTTTCCTGAAAAATCTTGCTTTAAAGCGAAGAAGCAAGAAACGACAGAAGAGAGGAGTAAAGCAGAGAAGCCAGACGTAGGTCGTCGTTAAGGGAGCGAATGAAGAAGACGTAGAAGTACGTCGAGACGATTGGGACGGGGGGGGAGATGGGAAAAATGTGCGAAACGAGTCGTCACAAGAAGCGGCGCCTCGTATTCGCAGACGCTGGCGAAAAGTATCGAGAAAAAAGACGTGCTTCAGCGGAGCACCTGCACGGAATCTGCGTCGGAACGACAAAAGATGAAGTTGAGTCAGGGGAAGAGTTTTCTCGGGAATGGCGGTGACATCGTCAAGAAGCAGCGAGGCAGAAACGAACGATGGAGAAATCTACATACTCAGTACAGGACACACACAAATTTCCTCTCCTGGAAATCATATGCAATTTACTCCCTGCAAAGTACTATAACATTAATCTAACCTACGTAGAACTATTTGTAGGATAGACAGAAATGATACCGTAAATTCAGAGTAAAGGTTCAAAAAGAATACATGAGTCCCAATATCCGCGCCATTCCTGCGGAGTGAAGAAAAAATACAAGAAGGTAAAGGTCTGATTCTTTCTTCTCTCCAACGAAACTTTTATTCTCTATCTATAATCATTAAAAAATGAAATTATCGTTTCATTTTGTGTAATAATTTATCATACAAACTGATTGAGCCCCATGTATTCCGTGCCTCCGTGTATTCTAAGTCGAAATGGAAAAATATGTCCCTAACTGAATAACCAGTTTAAACTCTCGGATAACACGGGAAATCTTCACGTAGTTTAATATGAAGTTCTTACGGTTCAATTGAATAAGCGTTCAGTGATGCTTCAAAACGTATTTTACAAATATCTTAAAGAAAAAAAAGATAAGTCTTGTATTAAATTTTCAAATAATACTCCTTATTAAATATCTATAAAGAGCTTCTTTAATGTGTTACACTTTTAACTTTAGAAATACCCTGTAAATGTACTCTAAAAGCCTTTAACAGATAAATATGGAACTACTTACAGGTGAAAATAACTTTTACTACTACTTAAATTCACGTTTTATAAAAACTAAATTTAAGTAAAATAAAATTCCGAATATATAAAAAAACTATTCAGATTTTATGATTTATCTGCAAATTTCGTCCAGGATTTCTGACGCACACTGAAACAATGTCAGCTAAAAATTGGTACTTCTTTCCATTCATAACCCAGAAGAGGTTATATACCACAGTCTTAGTATTCATGATATTCCATATCATATTCTCATGGTATATGGATTTACGGAAGTACATGGTATGAAAAAGATGATCTAAACTGGAACAAAAACAGTGCACCATCAAGAAACAGAATATAAAAAGAGCAGTTCGGAAACTATTAAAGTCTGTTTTCATAATCATTAAAAACAAGTATACTTAAATTAGTAATTTTATTTATAAAGTGCAATATAATATTGCGACATTTTATTACATACTATTAGTTACTATTTTGTAGAGAATTAATTAATTTTTAGAATGCTTCCCGAAAATTTACATTCATTGGTAAAACTCCGAAAATAGTATTTGATATTTTAAAATGTCTGAGAAGTAAATGTCCTGCATTATAAGTTCTTTCGACTTCCACATTCCCTGACGTTTTCGAAGAACCACGCATGTCACTCAGGAATTTTGTATTTGAGCGAAATAATAACCCTTTGGAATTTCTTCCAAAACCCCTGGATGAATGCTAAGGCAGTCTAAATATGTTATCAAAGAACATTCACTGGCAACGGATGACTTTTTGTATAAATGGTGGGTGGTCTAATAAAATGAACATAAAGTCTGAAAGTCAAGAGAGGTTCTATAGAAAGTTTGTTCACGTTAATATTCGCAACATGACAGGCAGAACACGTGGAGCTAGAGCTGTTTTAGAAGTTCAATGTGTTAAAGCGGTTTAAAGTATGTGAACCGTCATAACACTGAAATGAGGAAAATTGTTATTATACTTTTGTGATTATATTATGATTCTGTTTCCTAATAATTTAACGACCCGTAGTGTGGGATAGACCACTCGCCTTCCATCTACCGCAGGGATGTACACGCAATCACTCTATGGTACGGAGCTGCGAAGGTTGGCCCTGACTTGCAGTCTAGAGAGCGAGAGCGCTGCTTGCAGAAAAACGGACCTGATGACACACGGATGAATCCCATTCATTCATTACTGAATTAGTGATGGGATTTAGACATCAGTTTTATTGAAGTGAACAAAAATAAGTGATATTTCCACATAACATTCTCCTAAGAATACCATGATCGCATTACAATTGAATTAAAACGTTTAAAACTCTCTACTCATCCTCCATCAAGTGATAAACAAAACCATGTTTTGAATAATCGGCCAACAGTGCGTTATAGTCACGCACGTTGTTGCCGATGCCTTTTTCAGTCATCAGCTGTGGAGTCCAGCCTGTAAATGCTGTACCAGTCTGTGGAATTATACGCGCGGCAACAACGCGCGTAACTGAAATCTATAGTTGGTCGCAAATTAATAAATATTGTCACAAACACAGCAGTGATCATTCATTGCGTAAGAATTATTTTTGTCAGCCATAGTTTATTTTATAAAGAAAATGAATTCGACGTATCAGCAAAAACCGTAAAAATATCCCACTTTTTGACAAATTTCATGTTTAAATATTAATATTCATTCACGAAACCAAATAGTTCATTTAAGTATATGCAAATTGTGTTTTTCTGCGATTGTTGTTGTTCTTTCCACAACTACTAGAAGTCAGAGGCCTATAATAAAAAATTCGAGAGTAGAGATAGACTATACTCCCGAACTCTATTTTCGTGTGAACTATACATTATAATTTATTTCTAAAGAATAAACTTAAATTAATACGTTCACATTCTGTGTTTTATTAACTTGAATTTAAATACATGAGATATGACTTTTAAATGAGTAAAAGAGATCATTTACATCTTGTGCTTAAAACGTATAAACTTTTTACTTTCTATCTTTTTTTCAGTTTTCCTTTCTTAAACTGCCATTCATTTTTATAGAAGCTGCATTTTACTCCTTTAAAACATTGAATAGGACAGAAAAATTAAAAGAATATCTGCACTAGAAAAAATTCAACAAACTATGTTTTTTGTAAAAAATATGTCATTAGTATTCAGATTCTCTATTTTTTTATTTTCCCTTGAAAATATTCTTGAATTCCTTGATTAAATAATTTAAGTATTTTGATTGTGTGCTTCTTCAGTTTATTAACGACATCGTATTTGTTCTGAAAGAAGATACCAAAAGCAACGGCAATCATGTATCAATAAAATTGTAAAGAATAAATTTCACATTGAATTATCAAACTGAAAAGTTTAGTTAAAGCCATCTTTAATGATTACATATCTAAAAAATGCCAGTGATTCCAACTTATGATGTATCATAGGATGTGAAGTTTCGATGGCATAATTAATATTCATACGAAAGTATTTCCCACTCCACTTCAAATCAAAGTTCTGTGATTCAATAAATTGAAATGCCAATATAATGTGTTTAGGAATGCGGAATGACCATCGAAACCAATTTCTCTCCCGCCAGCATCGTGACTGATCGGTAATGGATAATAGATTGAACAAGGAACTTAACTGACTTTATATATCCTACCTCATTTATATGAACACAAATCCAAATAATGGAATGCTAACAGAAACATACAGGAATAGAGACTTTATGTATTTTTTCTAATAAAGAAAAATGAAATACCTGCGATTTTCTGTCGAGTTCTGTTTGTATTGTGTTTTCCTTTCCAGTCCAGATCATCATTTTCTAACGAAAGTTAACATAATGTCTTGGTACTTCAAAAGTAAAACCATAACTTATATACTTTATGATTCGAGATCAATTTAAAAATAGAAACAATTAGAAAATTATTCCATGGTTTAAAATAGTACTTATAATAATTTTAACGTATTTCAATTACTTTTGTTTATCAAAAATTTAAAAGTTCACATTTACATTTTTTCTGATGAGATAGTGAACAATTTAAATGTAAAAAGTTACATTGATAGTGTTTAATTTTTTTAAAAAAATATTACGTAGAATTTATTTACAAATCTGCAAAATACAGATAATTTTTCAACATATTGGCACAGAAAATTTTCTAGTGTTATTAAAACATGAAACATGAAACAGTATCATGCGTGGAGCATACCTAATATAGGAAATCAATTATTTTTGTTGTATATCTTGCGACATAAATATTTTACTCGAAATAAAATGAAAATTATTTAGCAGATAAAATTTAATTCTTGGAAATATGTCTGGTATTTTAAAATCCATACTTTCTTATTGACAAAAATTCCAATCGTTATATTTTATCGATTCATTATCACTATCAACAGGAGATTAGAAGTCACGTTATAGCAATTCAGTATAACATTTCAATGTTGACGCGTAAACACAAGCACATGGTTCAATCATGAGTTTATAAGTCATATCGTTAGTCTAATGCACTAAAACTAAATAATAAATATGCATGACACTACATTACTATGCACTCCAATGTTCGGTTCCAACACAACATTTGCGAAAGATGTACTTTTGCGATATATAATAATTAGGTAACAAAAATCAATAGTAATAAAAACAATGATTATTATTATAATTATTGTAGTGCTATTGTATTATTACTATTTTGATGTAGCGATGTTCACTTCATAGCTCTAAGGGTGTTCCAGCTGGTTCAAATTTATAATCCCAGATCGCTACCCGCTCTCTAAAGGATTAGGATTAAATGTAGGCTGTGTCAAAAAGAGCGATCTCTTGTATTTCCCAGCAGCGATCTCTTGGTTTGCCTGGCATGGAATCTGAATGCTTCTCTAAATTTACAGATAGCGCACCAAGGGAACCTGCAATGACCGGAATAATCTTTGTTTTAACTCCCCACATCCTACTAATTTCGACTTTGTATTTCAGCAGCATTTCTGCTTCTTTCTACGCTAAATTTTTATTACTGGGCACTGCTACGTCAATCATCAAGCAGGTTCTGTTTTTCAGGTACTTAATTACAATATCCGGTTAATTGGTAGGGATACATTTGTCGGTGTGGATTTGTAGATTGAACAGTTCCTCTGTGGTTGATACTTCCCTTGGCTCGTGTTTATATCAAAGTTCTGAGGTTGGCAAACCTAGATTTCTGCACGTCTTTCAGTGAATGTAATTACAAACTTTGTCATGACTCTTTATGTATTCATGCTTTGCTAGCTGAGGGCAATCAGATGGCATAATATTATTGGCTGAGGGCATATTGTTAGTTTTATTATTATTATATTTTCTTTATAATCAGTAAACATCTTTATTTTTTATAACTTCCTGATACCCTCCAGAAATATGAATATTTGTTTTACCAAGCTAGCTGGATAACCTATGTGCCTGGAGCTTCTATAACTGATGGAAATACAGCACCTCGGTGAATTAGGAATGATTACGCCTATATACTTTCTTAATTCTTATAACTTATGAGTCGATTTTTTTGTAAAACGCGCTTTTATTGTTAAAGTTGTTTTTTCTTATGAGACTGACATTGAAACTGAAATTGAAAATTAAAAATGTCAAAATAATATGCAATCAAACGTTATAATCAGTTCACGGTTCACACAGATTTTATGGCACAATAGTATGAATATACGTCGATATATATCTAGTGATGTACTTTTTATTTCTTTGACGATCCCTCCCCACGCTAAGATGAATCGTACTAAGTTTTAACCGTTCCGGTTCCCGAGTTCGACTTGCAGCTCATAGACTGTTGGGAACGCGTGTCGTTCCTACGGTTGCTTCTCAGTCAGAATTCGATGGAGAAGATGATTTGCAACATTAAGGCTAGAAACACACTAACGTGTCGTGGTGTGTCATGACGCGTCAGAAGCATATCGCTTTCATATATTCAGTATGGTTAGAGACGCACTATCGTGGAGTGTCGTGACGCATTGCGTCGTGCCTCATTGGGCTCACCTCCAATCGCGACAGAGCGGTAGTGGGGCTTGTGACGCGTCACAACACTACATATCACGTATCTCTAATTATACTAAATGAATGGATCCGATATGCTTCTGACGAATCACGACACACCACGACACGCAAGTGTGTTTCTAGCTTAGGACACGACACGACAAATTAGTGTGTACACTCACCATCACGACAGAACGCGTCACGACACACCACGACACGCAAGTGTGTTTCTAGCTTAGGACACGACACGACAAATTAGTGTGTACACTCACCATCACGACAGAACGCGTCACGACACACCACGACACGCTAATGTTTCCAGCTTTGATCTCTCTTGTTTTACGCCACGAATAATATCCGAAGAATTATAATGCACTATTGTAAAGATTAAGGTTTTATATCCATATTAACTGAAGTCAAGTGTACTGAAGTTAACTGAATTGAAGTTCTGCCATTCAAAAAACTTGAAATATTTACAATAGAAATTTTAAAGTAATGAATAATTCATACTATTAATTTTTTAACATTGGAAAGAAAAAACTTAAGTGAATTGTATGAAGTGTGAAATTAAAACATCATAATAACTTTTTGTTTATTCTTTGTGTACCTTCGGATAATTTCGACTCCCTGCTGCAGCCTGCTTCCTTTGCTCCTCTTTGCCCAACCGATGTAAACATCGTGACTTGATAGTGGCGAGCTGGCGAACTCGTATGTCTAGTGTGTTATGAGCACGTACTACATGAACACTCTTTACTTATTGCGTGCATCGTGCATATCAAATATTCATCCACTCTGGGGAAGTCATTATCGGACAACCTGATCTTTCCGATGTCCGATCGAGAATTGCGTTATCCTGTCACGTGTTGCGGCTGACATTTTCAGTGGAACAGGTTTTTTTACGGTATTATAGATAAGCGGGAATTCTTCGTCACAATTATTGATTAACCAACTGATTGATTATAGAACTAAATTATGTATTTACTATCTGTTGATAAGAATGTGAATGTGAAGAAAACGATATCATTGAACTGGAAAATGTTTGAAATATTGAAAACTGAATAATTGAATACATTACAGAGATGTTTTTTCTTTATAAAACTATGTATTTTCGTAGAAAAATGCATAATTTCATTAAATAATATTATCGTGTGTTACTAGGATAAAATATTATTTGTGTAAACAACGGATGAAGGTCAAACTTTTGGCTGAAAAATAGAACATTGAAAGAATGAAAATTGAGAAACTGCTTTGCGAATATTTACACATTTTCTTGTTACAAGAATAGTAAAGAATTGAAATTTCTCACTTGGAGGTGAACGGCTTTTCCGATTGAACGAGGAAAGTGCTCAATATATTAATAAATAATCGAAAATATTTAAACATTTTCTGTTATGCTGCTGTTCTTTCCAGTTCAAGAAATGCGGTATCATTACATTCTTCCTTCTTTGCAGTGAAATTACTTCATTCCATTGAAACAATCTATATATCTGCAGATTCAAAATCTTTTGAATACGTCAAATGATTGCTACATGTCACAACTTGACTTAGTGAAAACCGCTCATGGATATATTTCTTCGTTTAGAAGATATTGTCTTGTGATAAATCATTTTGTATAATACAATACATTTGTAAAGAGGCAACTCCCGCGTAATTCTAATAAAACATGAAAAAAATATTTTTCTGTAAATTCTTGTAGATTGTATATATTGTCCATTGTTCCAGGCACGGAGCAGGGCCCGCATGAGAAGCGCTTGCTCAACGCACTGCTCGGGCCTTATAACACGCTGGAGCGCCCAGTCGCCAACGAGACGGAACCCTTGGAGGTCAAGTTCGGACTCACCTTGCAGCAGATCATCGACGTGGTGAGTGCGCCACGCGCCGCTCGACTCCCACTCATTATTGTGACGCCATTTTCTTTTCTACAGCAAATGGCTGCTCATTGTTGCGTTGCGGTTCCATTTATTAAAACAAATGTTGCGTCAACGTAAGAGTCAACTGATTGTTTACAGGATGTGTGGATAACTCTCAATTCAGGTTGTGGCGTTTTCAGGAAGCGAAAATCTTTGAATCTATCCTGGCAATGCAATGTCAAGAGGGTAAATTTCTATGTATAGTGAATAAAAGTGAAGAAAATGAAAATTACCTGTGAAAAAAAGCAGATCGCTTTCATGGGCAATTGGAAGAAAAATATCATAAATAGGCAATCTCACTTGATGAGGTTTTGCCCATATATTAACACTGGTAACAAACACTGAAATGACAGGAGTATTTTATATTGAAACTTCAATAAGTATAGAGTTAATAGAAATCTCATTAGAACAACGAAATAGTCTTGTGTAAAGAGCATGCTTCCTGATCACGTAATAGGAACCTGAGTTACCTACACACCTTGTAATTATAACATTTACCAACCTCGTGTCAGAGTGTCAAAGAACGAGTCAATTTATCTCTGACTGTACTTGAAATACTCAGATACTGGGAGATAAATTATATAAATCCCCTCATAAGTGCAATAAATAAGTCGAGTAGTTTTATTTTTTTAATCAGTCACTTAATATCTTATCCTTAGATATTTTAATGATAATCGGTATATATGTCATAATGAAACTCAGTCTATGTATATATAACCATAGATATCGCGTTGCATACTTTCAAAATTAATATTATATTTACTTTTGTATCGTATAATAAAGTCATATACATACGTCCAAAAAGAAGGAAAAAAAGATTGTGTAAAGCAAAATGTGACATATTTTTTGTGAAAATGGTTACCTTGAATTATTTCAGAATTGTGACTTCACATTTATTCCAAAGTGAAGTATCAATAAATCCTTTGCCAAAAAGGAACCTATACTTATGAATAGATTTCTGGTGGATTTTTTTTTCGGGACCGCATGTACCGATTATCATGGAAGACTCACAAAATTCGATCCAATGTTATCTCATGTAGAGATAAATCATTATAATAAGGAAATAAATTCCAAAACATAGATAACATAATTGTTTACTATTCGTGAAGCACGAAGTCATGACCTCCAGATGCAAAATGAAAGATTTATGTTTCGTATCTCTTTATTTGTCTAGAACGAGCTAAATATGCGGAGACATACAGTTTTAATTATTTTTTGCTGTTGATTACTAATCGTCTGCACATTTCAAACTTTATGTAAGCAAAAATGCATTTTGGTTTTGAATAAGTAATCTGAGACAAATCGTCTCTATATGCTATCATGGAGAACAAGTAACCTTAGTTATAAATGTTCATCCAAAAAATACTTGATCATCAAGTTATAGCATTTTCATGACCATATTCTGTCACTTTTCTTTTTGTATTTTTGAAAAAAATTAGACTGTTTTTTGTTAGGAAGTAATTATTATTGCGTAAAGTATAAATAATGATATATAATTGAGAAAATTAAATTTAATTATAAATTCAAGATCTGGGGCCATTAATATAAATCAATTATGTCTCAAATATTATTTCTTATATGATTTTATTTTTCTATTAGTCATGTTCTATAACCACTATTGTAGATATTAAACTTTAGATTACCTCATGATATGTAAAAGGAAATAGTTAATATATTTTATGCATTTGAAGGAATTTCTCTCTCTTAATGTTCGTTTTGAAAGGATATATATATATATATATATATATATATATATATATATATATATATATATATATATATATATATATATATANATATATATCCTCTTGGAAACACAACGTACTTACCTCTGCGGCCGAGTGATTTACTCCATGGCTTACTATTCCCACAAAAAAAGTAAATCAATATAAACCAAATCAGGTTACTTTCTATATAGCGGTGTTCAAAATATGAATGTAAAAAGGAACAAAAAGTACCCCAACGATGGTGAATAATATTCAAAAGAATACATACCCACCACCTGATTTGAGAGTACTTGGAAGAAGTTTGATAACTGGTGATGTGATAACAAAATAAATCATGAGCAATGGAAGCGCATTACGTAAATCAAGAAAAATTAACCATGAATAAACAGAAGCTTTCACCATCTGTATCGATATTTTTATCAAACCTTTCAACTTGTGGGGAAATGAGATCCGGTCATTTATTGAATTAAATTATTCAAACTTGCCTATCTAGGAGAGTCTGTACTTTTTTGTAGTAATAATACATTTATTTTTCCTTCTTTCATACGAGAATTTACATATATTTACATACCCTAGGCACAGAAAACACATGAAGAGAATATAAAAATCCACGAAGATTTTGCTGAAGATACTTAACCTAAACCACAATCAAACAGTTTAGTGGCTTTGAAACCTAAAAAAAAAAATATCTTGAAAAAGGTCAAATAAATACAGGTTCAGATGTTGAAGCTAAAAAACAATATTGAAGGACCAGTGATGACTGCTGAAGGAAGAATTCATAAGAGATGGTTCTTTAAACCATAGAGGAGGCGAGAGAAGAATGAAGATATAGCGGGGAGAGAAAATTGACGCTTTTTAAAGAAATTTAATGCTTGGGAATAGAAAGGAAATGTCGATGTCGTTTGGAAGACTACATGCAGTTTCAAAATTTGTCTCAGAAATCAAAACCCTATTAGTTCAAAAAATAGTAATATTAGTTTCTCTTAGTGATACTACGAACAAATAACTCCCTAATACATTTCTCTCCGATACGCAGTTATCCTTTAATTATGTTAAATCCTCGTCCACAGTTCACGCGAATTCCCGCGAATCTCCACAAATGAAAACGTATCCGGTGAGTTTACGAGTAAGTACTTTGTTGGAATCATGTGCGCCCAAGTTTCGTTATTTATGTTTGTTTTTTTCATTATTTTCTGAGTCACAATAAATTCTTTTTCCACACAACTAATCAAAAATGAAACAGGATTCTTTAATTTGTAATTTAAATCGTTTTTTCAAGAATCAGATATCATCTGTGATCTTGCAATAAATGAAAATATATTTCAAAGGCTGATGATGGAGTACGTTTCTTGTCTCAAATATTTAATTCCAATTCCGCATACCAATACGTCAAGCCAATACGAAATTAATTCTTTAAATATTCAATAATATTTTTGAGCATCCATATCAAGATATCTATCCCATAACTGAACTACGTAGATGTTAACTCTGAGAGCCTTACGTAAAAGAAAATAGCGTACGAGAACTGCCTGTCTTTTATCCCAGCAATCATTTCAAACACCTAGATCGCTACCATAAACTCTCTGAACAGGTCTCACCGTGGAAAAAGAATTGCAGTGGACACACAATAAAAGGAAAACGCGTTGCAACATCGAGGAAATAGCTTTACTAATGGCTCAGATCTAAAACTCATACAGCGAAGAAATTTCCAATTTCCAAAATGGAGAAGCGGTAGAAGGGTGCTTTCCTTTGCTCAGCGTCTTGATGTCTTACGTCAATTACACGAGAAGAGGCAATGCACTCTAAGAAGCGCTCCATTTTGTCAACCCGTTTCTGAAGAAAAGAGCTTTTCTCTTCTCTTGTTCTTCTGTAAAAGACGAAGGGACTAACTAGACTCCTTTTATTCTCCTTCTGCCCCGATATACTGATCGTATCTCGTCTATCATACTGACCACGTGTTCAAAATTTCTCTGTGTTTTTTTTCCCTTTGTGTTGTTCCATGAAACATTCTATAAACTATAAAACTATAAAAAAACCTTCTTTACNGTTCCATGAAACATTCTATAAACTATAAAACTATAAAAAAACCTTCTTTACTCAGGGTAGCTGATCGGATGCTACAATATTACAACATTGCCATGTTTTCCATATTAGGTACGATTAGTACTGTGAAAAAAAAGTTTTAAACAAACATATATTTTCAATGTTATCAAAACTTCTAATACGCAATCATACTTTATATTTAATTATACCTAATAACTCGTTTCCATGAGAAATATCACATAAAAACGTTTAGTTGGGTTAGTTTAGAAAAAAATTAAATTTCTTGTGTGGTTCTATTCCACAGTTAAATTACTATCCTTCTATATGCTGAAAACATTTCCATTATTTTAAAATATCTCGCTCTATAAATAAATATGTATACAATAAGCGTAATAAGTATATTTTGTGGTTAAAAATTGTTAAATATCTTGTTTGAGGTCAAATACTGGGTGATATTATTTACATTTCATAGTTAAAATTAACTCCATCTACTTTTAAGAAGCATTACTAGAAATTTTTGAAATTATTATTTATACTAATATCTCAAATACTGGTATGTTTACGATAGACTTGAGAGTAGTTTGAATTTACGTTGTGACTTTTTTACAAACTACATTCGTTCCAATTTAATAGATCTCCTCAGAAAGTGTTTGGAAAGTTTCCATTATTTCACCTAAATATCAGAACATTATTATTCATTCATAATTGGAAAAATATTCAACGAATTTCTAAATAACTAAAATCATTTTATTTTTAAACCTTTTTTCAGATTTTTTTTCCATTTCAAAATATTTTAAACTTATTGTTTTGAAACATATTAACTTTCTATTGGTAATTGATAGTATTTCACATGCTTTATTTAAGTTGAACAAACGCTTTATTTATGTTAGACTTACACATATACATCAACGCAAGAACACTAGAAATTATCGGGATAATTTCATCTTGTAAATCAATAAGCTCATTCACTGGTAATTCATACGTGAACAAAATTAATATCTACAACACTATTCCGGTTTTATTAACACACAATATCACTGACAAACATAAAAGATTTTCTTGCCTTTTCGCATGAGACAATCGAAAAACTTTGACGAGGAAAATAGCACACGCGCACTAGAGTAATGTTACTTTCTTCCATCCCATATTTCTTTTATGTATTCTCTTTCATCACATCTTCCTCTGATGCTATACATAGAAAGACGACAATAGAACCGTACGCCAGAAACTCTCCGTTTCAAGGATAAACTTTTAAAGTGTGACCAACTCACACTTCGACATGACTCATGGAAACGGACATTAAAAATATTTCATGGCGAACTTAATGCTCAACATCACAACATTGAGGATCTTTGAAACCTTTTGGTTGAATACTGCGCCTTTCGTTGATCGTTCTGAGCGGATTCCCCCGCTGGTCCTTAAGAGAAGAACAGTCAACATGCTCTTGGATAACTGCTCCGAACGTCGTCTCTCAGATGACGCCCCTGTTACACAAGTGACGTGGCACTCGCTAATGTTCTTTCATATGAAGATACAAAATCGCCCTTCCAAAGTTAATATCGCGAGTCACTTATTAAAGGGGCATCTTTCAATGTTTTGGAGATTGAAATGAAACGAGCAAAACCTCAATATAGAACAGCATAATTGTCCTAAAAGTTTCTAAATCTGTTTTAGCTTGCGTGTCAACCGTGGTCGGTAACGAACAGTGAATATCAAGAACAGAATTCCTAACACGAAAAATTAACACAGCTTTTTTATCCCAGTCCTTTAACAGGACATAGATATGATAGATAGAACGTCTTCTTCATATTTTAATTCATCAGTAGGTGTTTTTATGAAATACTACCACGATAGTTATGTTTATAATTTAGACAATTAATCCATTTTTATTTTATGAACATTGATCACTTAATACATTCCTGCATCTCCATGTGTTTTCATTAACGAACCTTGTAAAACTTGATTTCTGTAACAAACGGGATTTCTGCATTCGAGATTTTTTCACAATACGTCATATATATTTATAACAGTCCTTCACTTCAGGCTTTCTCGAAATGAAATACTAGCTGGCGGCAACGATGAAATATTTCTAGTCAAACGGAGCTCCGTAAATTTGCTTTGCCGTATACCGTGCTAATTCTTACACCCGACATGATTCAAGTGTTAATCAGTATTCCGCTTCATTCAAGTTCGATTCGCAATATTGCATTCCTCAGGAATTCAATTTCTGATTTACCAACGGACATTCATTTTGCTCTCTAATATTTGCAACGTCGCTGTCATTTGTTTCACCGGCATATTATTGGTTCGCGGGAAAATCAAACCTTCGTTCCAATCTGTTGACTACGGTCGCAGCTTTTCCTTACAATCAATTTTTTTCTCTCGTATTCAACCATCTCAATTACTGTACCACATTTTGAATTTTTTTTCTAATTAACCCATATTCATTTCATGGTATATTTTATTCTCCATGGAAATTTTCTTTTTCCAATGATACATTTGTTTCTATAAATAAAAATTATAACTTTATATGTTTTATAACCTGTTCATACATAATAGCAATAATTGTAGCTGAGTATTGTGATAAAAAGCACATTTCTAAAAATCGTTTAACTTCTAGAATTTGACTTAGTAGCCATGTGCTGATTGCAAATTTTTTCGATTCCGATTTCGATCTCCGACATTAAATATTATTTGCCTCGATTTCAATTCCTTATTCGATTTTGAATCATTAAAATAATTTCTATATTCTATCTCTACAATTCAAAGAAGTTAGTATTATTGAGTCAATAGCTCGTTTTTACACTTTTGGTAACATTTTGGGGTATGTTTTTTATCTTCAAAACTATGGCACGTCAAATTCATGGTTCATATATGCCTATCATGCTATTATTTTCCTTTGATGTGTTCAAATACAACGATGAAATACTGAGTCCAAGAACTGTCTTATTTCTTGCTAATCTTTTCCCTTTATCCTACATTAACCTGTGTTCATTTCGTTGCTCTTATCTCTATTAGGTATTCGGTTTCACCAATAGTGACGAATAATATATTTAGAATTTAATTTCAGTAAAATTACAGCGTCTAATTTCCTGACCACAAGTAATGAATAGTTAAATATTGCTCCAAACATACAAATGTAACCTGTATATCAAAATTTAGTATAAAAAATTAAATATCGTTATATGTATATGGATATGTATGTATGTATGTAGATGTGTATATATTATATGTATTACAATCAAATCCAGAGTCGTAGCAGCAAAATATTGAGAATCGTTTTATTTGGATGGTGAAATATGGAGAGGTATAGATAATCAACGATCTAACTCATTACATCCGATTTTCTTCTTCAAATATAGTTATAATATGAATATACATTTTACAGTACATACTCAAAAACAATAACGTTTTCCCTATAATGATATAATGTTTTTTTATAATGAACACGAGAATATCTTACTCAAACATTATTTTTAAATATCTAATAAATGTTTTTCAGTAAATTTATTGAAAAACTCGTGGCGTAAATTCATTTTATTGTGAGTACTGGAATAAACAAAATTTAAGCTACAAGGCGATGTCATCATGTGTAATGATATGTAATGATGGAAGAATAATAAAAGCTACACTTTCAGTCATCATGACGCTTCTAATGCATCACTTCCTGGTACGTAACCCATAATTTTTATTTAAAGCTAAGATGCGCTCAATATTGGTTACTGAGGGATGTTTTAACTAATGGATATCGCTTTACAAAACTACTTTCAAAACAAACCAAAAACATTCCAATCACGTAAATATTTATAAACACCTAATGAATGAAACTTCTTATGAATAACTCGAATTCGGGATCAGTGCTTTCCAATATACAGCGAAATTGCGTTTTTTGTGTAAGTAAACTCTCGATCATTTGGGAACAGATTAAGTAGGATGCTGGTTGACAGGGAATCCTTCATGAATATCTGTGACGAAACAGAATGAAAAACATTACAAATATAAAAAGAGTTTTAACTGGAGTACTAACGCTCACAAGATAAACCATACCATTTTAGACGAGGGGAATCGATGCTGAGAAATCTCTCTCGTCACACAATTGGGTGAAACGAAAATGAAAAGAAGAAGCACGCATTTTTCATATTATTTCAGGCAGTAATTAATTCTACAAATGCTGAATTTTCTAATGCTGTACTATATTAGATCTAGTGTTGTTTTTCTCATTCTTTTTTTAATGGATCTATCAAGTGTTCGTAAACAGGATTTACCTCTTTCCAAATTCATTTGAATAATAGAGTCTGCATTATAGGAAAGTATTGCATTGAATTAAAACACTATTCTATACGTTGAAATACACCTCTGGAGTTCATTTTTTATCTAAATATATATTGTGGAGAACAAATTAAAAATATTTCTAGACTGTTATGAAATATCATGAGAAAGCTCTGAATAAGTCTTTTTAAATATTTGATTTAAGAAATTTTATTTTTTAGTAAATTCTACATCTCATACATATTTTATACCTTTACAAAAAGTTTTCGTAAATTTCAGCAACCTACTTTCTCCAATCTCTACGTCATTAAATAAACATATTGAAGATCAAGTTCCTTAAGATATTGTATATTTGTACTGATACGGAAGTACCCGTTGTAAAAACACTATAACGTAATTAATTAAGAAGGATTTTTTATATTTTTACGCACTTATTTCCATATTCATCCTCTGTCTCTCTCGTCTTCACTTTCTTCTTCTTCACACTACGCTACAACATCTCTGGCGTTGTCCAATTAAAAACTTCGTTAAAAATTGCATCGTCCAGCCAGGAGCACCTCTCACATCAAAGGTTGTAGATGTTGCAAGAAGCGTAAAAGAAATTAAAAAGCGCCCTGCGCAGCTTTTATCCTCACGCTGAAAAACTGCCTGAGAGTGTTTGTGTCGCTAGACAGAGTGTGCGTAAAAGAACGCTGTGCCAGACTGGGAGTCTAGAGGCGGGGAGTTGCTTTAGAGATGCAACTCAAAATAAAAATAAAATATGGGAAAATGGAAAATGCACACCGGCGAAGTGACATCTGCTATGCTTCATCTCTGCAGCGTTGACGCAAATAAGATTCGATATCGAATATTTTACGTCGTATCACGAATATGCAATCAACCAATACTTCAACATTTTACTTCAGCAAATTAACATTTTTGAACACCCAAAAATGAACAAATGAACATTCAAAAAATAAAACTTGTCATAAGAAGTAAATTAATTTCCTTTTCATTTGGGACAACCTCAAATGTACTCATTGTTAAAAATTATAAAATATTTTGTTTGAGATAGTAAATGTCGTGATTGATATTTCGAACGTAATATATGTAATTTAAAATGTAAACAACCAAACACACCCAATTCAGAACACTTTGCCTTTCAAATTACTATCATTTGCATCCCTCAATGCTGATTTCAGTCATCAAACACGAATGTATATCGTTCTAAATCAGACACGATTTCAATTAATTTATGATAATCGGTAAATTTCGTAATATAGTGCATTCAGTCACAAAGGTAGAGACAAACTACTGCAACGTAACAATTCATCATCTGAGTACCCGGTGAGCGTGCGGGCGTTGTAACCAACGCATCCACGTTCGCCTTCAATCGATCTTGTCCTCTCTATTGTTTCTCTCCCCTGCCTACAGGACGAAAAGAACCAAATTCTGACAACAAACGCTTGGTTGAATTTGGTAAGTGAGCGCATAATCCAGTGTTAAGAGCAGCATCGGAGCCGTACCACGAGCTATGTTGCTGGACCTTTGTGCTCGGGGCGCGTGCCTCCCGTCGCCGCCATCTACACTCCCCTCCTCCCACAATTATCTCTCTAGACGCCAGTCCGGGATGTGCCAATTTGATGATGTAGTTCATGCTTTTATTAGTGACTGTAGAGAAGGAGATACGACACGGCAGTGCTGTTTCGGCCTTGATAATCATAAAAGAAGGAAGTCCAAAACGTTAACTCCAATTACCCAACAATCGACGTGACACCACCCGGATAGCCGGTGCATTCCGTACACGTTTTCGGAGTAGACGGGGGAATACTAAAAGAGCTGATGGAGGCAGCGCTCATCGTCACGTCCTGTTGTTAACACTCGCTTCCATGGCTCTTCCCCTTCCCTCACCCCCCTCCACCTGTTGCGGAAGAATGAGGGGAAAGAGATGGAGATGTGCATCGGCCGGAGGCACGCGTCCTGGCTCCCGCGGTGGGTGAGCGAGTCCGTGAGATCGAGCGGCGTCGAAACACGGCGGTCGGTGGCAACAACATTCACGAGATTCGTGTTTGTTTAATCCCATCACGAATCGGTGGACACGTCGGTCAGTTGACGCCTTTTGTAAGAGCTCAGGTCGTCCTCGTATATATCGTGGATCGTATACCCAAATTTTACATTCTTTCTTGAAATACGTTTTAAAAAAAAAAATCGTGCCATCTGCGATGTGATGCTATTAAAATACTGTTGCCACCGCTGGTGAGATTCCGGTGTCGCAGATGGATGTGTGCGAGATAAGACACACTTTGGATTATCATAAACGCAATCCACATCGAACACATTGAGTCAATCGTAAATAAGGATGGTCTTCCAATCTATTTTAAAATTACCGCTGCGCGGATAATGGAGAAAATTTGAAAAGTGTAATAAGTCCCAAGTGTCAGTTCCTATCTCGCCACTACGTCGTCATCGGACCCCCGCCGCCTTCATCGACGCCCTTCGACCGCGATCGCCCACCCGCCCCGCTCGCCTGCATGCGATGTCACAGACTAACCGGCAATTGTTTCCCTTCTGTTGTCTTGCTATAGGACGAGAAGAATCAACTCCTAATAACAAATATTTGGCTTTCCTTGGTAAGTGTTAATTGTTGGTTGGATAAAAACACACACGGCAGAGCAAACGTATTTTTATTACTATTCATCTCTTTTTATTATTATACTTCCTCATTAGCAGACCTTTTTCATCTTTCTTCAGTAGCAGTGTTGCAGCCGACTGAGAGATCCTTGCATCCGAGTCACCGCGACCGTTTCTTGTGTGTGTTCACAACCTTGGAGTCAATCGGGTGTCTAATAGTTCTCCTGAGTCTTGTGGGCGTGCATTCATTTTGTTTCTCCCTTTCCGCTGCCGCGACTGATTGACGTCCGACGTCTGCGCTCTTGTTCCGCTCGTTCGCTCTCAGGAGCGCATTCCCGCGTGTGCCGCCACCATCACCGCCAGCAACGCCATTGCTCTCCATTGCCAGTGCTGCTGCTGGCTGCCGACGCCAGCGACGGCCTCGCACGAGAATATTACTTATTGATTCGTCGGCCCCTGCTTATTTCCGGCGCTGCTGACGTGACAGTGCAGGTGTCTACACCATCGGTCTCCTCCCCACCAGTGTACTAATCCCCATTTCCTAAACATTTTTTCTCCCTTTCTCTTCTTCCCGTCGCCGATGACGACCCCCAGATGCTGTGTTGTTCACATCCATTCACTCGGGTTTGCAGTTACCGCTTTTCCCTTCTGTTGCCTACGACCCGGAAGCTGCACATTCGATAAAGTCGTTTTCATCTCCGCCATTCATTTGTGTTCAGTTTGTCTTCCCAGAGTTCCGTTCTTTCGTAGGACAATAGTTTCAATAACATTTCTTGAATTAAACAAGTTAGTATATCGTCAGCATTTACAAAAAAAATTCAAAAAATCTCATATTATTTAATACCAAGAATCATTCATAAATTTAATATATTATTTCTGTCATAAAATGTGATAAATGAAATATTATTTCTGTCTTAAATTGAAATCAATATTTCATACAAATTTTCTGATACTAATACTTTTTAGTATCAGAATTTTCAAAATTCTGTGAAAGAATTTCCCTGATGTATGGAAGAAATTTTATCTATTGATCTCGATATCAGAAACTTTTTGATAATAATTTCCTGTTCATACACTTTCTTATTTTTTAACAATAATTGCAAAAATATTACAAATTATTCACACTTTCAATCTCCGATAAAATAAGTTTTTGTTCGGAAAAATTTCAACTTTTCTTTATCTGTTTTCATTCTTAATTCGTAGTATATATTACTAAATATCGTACACCTCTTCGAGTCATCTCTTTCGAATATACTGAAAACAACATGTTTTGTTTAAATTTTCGCGTACGGTTGGCTTTCTAGAACACATTTTTCTTAAATTTTCCATTAAATTTCTAACAACCTTACTAAGAACATAATTTAACATCCACTATCTTCGAAATTCGCTTTCAAAATTTCATCTTAAAATGATATAACGTATCACGTGAGAAAAATTACTACCTTTAACGTGAATGAAAGATGTAAAATGTCGATATCATGAACGATGTAAAAATAATGTATTTGCTCAATATAATTTTATTTTGATTGCATATAATTTGAGTATCAATAATTTCAAAATATTAGAAATTATTCATAGGTTGAATTTCATATGAAAGTTCGTTTTATTCAAAAAAACATTTTTTTAAATTTATACCATATTTTCTTTTAATTCGTAAACATTACTTAGCAATTTCGCTCACTCCTACGTGTTCCCCAATTGGAAAAGGTTCAAAATTAATCGCCATTTCAAATCGTGAATGGAGTGGTAGCTACACGTTCTTTCACACAAGGAGAATTAAGTTAAAACTTCAGATTTTCATATTATATAAAAAATACCCTACTTTTTCTTTTATGACGTCATCCAGAAACCCTGAAAATACAGTTCATCTTATATACATTACAGAGAATCGAATATGTCCCCAGCCAAATTCATTGCGACTCTTGCAAGAGATTAGCAGTCCATCACTTTCAGAGCCGACGAGCACAACGGCGTCCCAGAAAGATCGACTGCGGAGCACCAGCCACCCAAGCGTCCCGGCAACTATCGCGCGATGCAACTTCCGCCCCGACGCCCGTGGACGCACACACTCAGTCCGCTCCAACTGCCCCGCTCCAACTGCCCCGCTCCACCAGCCTGCCCTGCCGGACCTCCACCCAACGCCCTGCGCCGGCTTTTCCTATTGAAGTCGTGTTCGCGTGAGAACAGGTTAAAACATTTTCTGATCGGTGAAGCTTTTTCACGGAAGAATGGTCGATTAGGTTAAAACGCGTGCTACATCTTGGTCACGGACGATGAGTGACGTAATGCAATTACGTACAGGGTTGTTTAATTGAATTACGCGTCCAGTAAATGATTTGTTGTATATACAAACAAAATCGTGATATTTTTTCATTTTTTTGAAAGCCTTTGGATCAAGCTTATTATTTTAATTATAACATGAAATAATATCATAGAACACAAAGAATTTCTGATTTTCGAACTAACTAAAACGACATTAACAGTCAGCCAATTAGCCGTCTGTAGCAATGTAAAGCCATAAGTATGAAATTCACTTACCGGAATATCGAAATACACTTCTGAAGAATATAATTGTGAATTGAATATTGTGAATCATTGATAAAAGAACACAAAATTAAAACAAACATTAATATTACTTCGAAGCGTTTACATCTAGAAGAAATTCGGTTAGGTCGGAATAACCTAACACCTCAGTGGTACGACTAGGTCTACGCACAAACACTTTAAGCTGATCAAAGAGTGTTCCGTGAATCCGTAAGGTCGATTGATAGTTTAACTTTTCTAGAGTATAACACATTAACTCAAACCAAACCGCTTCCCTGGCGAGATGGATGAGCGAGCGGAACTAAAAATCTGCCAAGTTCCTTCTGCGTGACAAAAACCTTCCGTTACCCTTCCCAAATCCCAAGAACAACGATTTGACCAAAGTTGAACTGAGGAAACAAAATCCAACAGTCTCGAAGACGAAATCCCGAATCGCGACTGAAAAACTTGTTTTCTTGAGAAATTCTTCTCCGATACTAAAGTGGCTTTGTGGCAGTTTTCGTCGGAACTTTTGGAAGAAATCTCCTGACAAAGTGTTCCCACCTCTGCTGCCATCGGGACACTTGCAGGCGAATCTCCGTAGGAAGCAGCGGACTGCCGTGTGTGTACCAGTATCTAAAATTCTGTTCTCTAACTGTATTCAAACCATCACGTCTAAACCGTCTGAAATCCGTCAAACGCTTATCACATCGCCTTTCACTAATTACAACTCCACATAGAAACATAATGATATATCACTGTGCACGAAATAAAGTACTAACACATTAGATCAGCACAACACAAACCTTGTTCAGTGTTTTATCTAATGTGCTTCGTATCCAAGCACATGTTGCTACATAAATTCATCGTCCGTACCCATTACACCCAGTAGAAAAGAAAACTTGGTACATTAAAAATATACTGTGATAAAACATTAAAAAATCGTGAAGAAACCCAAGGAAAAGTATTTTATTATGTTTGAATATAGAAAAAGAAATTCTCCTTGAACAAAGAAAATTTAAAAAATCACAATTTTTATGAATTTTAAAACTTTTATTATATTATATTTTTAATCATTTATATTCAATTTAGTTCTCAATTATATTTCTATTTTCAAAAATGTCATAAATCTCGGGGAATTAAATTAATAATTTCAATTTGTTTGAGTTATTTTCATTTTCCTTGAATTCAAAAACGATTTATGGTATATCATATTCATAATTATTTATCTTCAAGTTTTATTCGCCAGGTGCGTGTCCCCAAAATACATTTCACCATATTCACGCATAAAAATAACAAAAACATTTTCCTCTACTCCGAATTAAATCTTACTCTCATCACCACCATTACATCACCGTGGCACTGAAAAAAAAATAACGAACTAAAACGCTTGATGAATAACGTGAATGTCTAAACCACAGTGAGTAAATAATAGCCACAATTAAATAAAATTTAAACTATCGGAAACGCGCTGAATCCTTTCTTGCTTTCCTGCATTTGCTCGCTCCCGCTTGCTATCGGTGTTGTTCTCTTCTGCACTCAACCATCAACCTTCCCTCTCACAGATTCTCTCACCCGCATGGCTCTGCCTCCCCAACATTCTCTCTTTCTCTCTCAATATTCTCTCTTTCTCTTTCCAATGCTTCAATAGATATCTATGTTTAACACTATCACCTCAGGTAATGGTAACGTGTGAAACAAAACCCAAGGATTTTTTGTTCATAATATTTAATTGTTAACTTAACTATCTCAAATTGCTTACATTGTCGAGGCCATTTAGTAACAATTTGACATTCAGTACAAGTAAGTTTGTGCTCAAGAGTCATTGTCATATGTACTATTACATTTTATTTTAGTAAGAGTATTCTGGGTGGTTCATGCAGCGTGGAGAAACACTTGATAACCTGGAAATGGGTTCAAATATATTTTTTTCTCTTTTGTTCAAAATACTTGGACATAATAATGGATTATTGTTTCAATAGTTAGTCAATTTGAAACTATCTTCTATTCTAGATGAAACTAAATAATTTTCAAGTCAGAAAATAAACTATGTTTAAAAGACTCTCCGATCAAACGTTTCGATATTAGAAATGCAATATATATCACTTAAGAGATAATCGTTAGGTGCAACGCGACGCTTAACCATTATGAAGAAGTCATTTGTAACGTTGAAAGTACAAGTTAACAACCCTTGATTACTTGAAAGTTCTAACTCTCGGACTCTTGTTCTTTTCTCAGACTTAAATCACGATTTTTGTCAAATTATGTACTTTTTACTTATTATATGAAGATTTATGAAGATTATGAAGGTTTTCATTGTTCCTACCAAACTTTATGTTCAAGTAAAGTACGGTTTATTCAGGGCTTGCAGCAGTAACAAAGTTGTGACTTTGTGTCACAAACATTTCATTTCCCTGGCCACTTTCTAAGGGGAACCACAAAGTAACATATTGCCTTATATCGTAAGATTCATCCGCACCCCAGGACCTACTTTCAATTGACGCTAAAAAGTGTTTTGTTTCATGTAAAATATCAAAGATGGTTAACGACTTATACGATGTTTATAATAAAAATATACGAAAAATAAAATTGTAGTATTCTACAGTTATGCTTCACAAGTAAAATTATTCACTTTATAAAATCTTGCCACTGTTCTCAGAGAAAGTACACGCCTGTGTTTTCCACCCAGAGTACTGAGTACGCATCATTAAAAAACAGATGATAGATGAATTTGAGAAAATAAATTATTCTGCCTAAGACCACGTAATTTGGGTTGTAAATAATGAAATGAACATTATCGTTTACAAACGATTACCATTCCCAGCATGATTAGTTTCTTCATCTCATTAGAAAGATCTTCACTGTAGTAGTCTATGATTAGTGTTAGTTTTGTATATCAAATATTCCTTAAAATAAAAAAAGACAGAAATTAGTAAAAGAATCAATGATATTGTAGTTTAAAATGTAATTGTGTTTTAATGACTGCTGTATATATACATAAAGCAATGGATTTAATCATTTGAGTCAACTGGTGTTGGTACAGAAATAATACTTTGTATGGACAGTGAAGTTAACATTTCAAGTTCAATTCACGTGAGTATTAGATCATTCAATGGCTCTCTTCTAGAGTTTTTCTGTTGTGTAGAATGACCTTTATTAATATTAGTCATGTCAGGAAATTAATAACCCCATCTTCACGTATACAAGAGTGGGGGACTTAATATTTCACTATATTCTTGTAACTGACCAAAAATAAAATTGACGTTCTTTCCTTGTATTACCAATGAAATTGTAGTAAAAAAGATAATGTCATAAAATTGCCATTAAATGTCTTATAAACGAAATAAAAACTGGGATAAAATTAAATTTCATTACAAAATATCGTACCCTATTAATAATCTCAAATTTATTAACTAAACCCATCTATTTTTTTAAATTATCTAAATGTTATTGCTCTAAAGATTATAAAACAAACAATGTGATGCAAGTAAAAATAGAAAATCTCAATTTTCTTTTGAGTCAGAGTTCAGCGCAATGCTTCTCCTAACCTTTCTCTGGAAGGGGGTGAGGAGAAAAAGCGATACTGCTTTGGCAGCCTTCTGCAGTCTGTGTTGTGCTCGCAGGAGTGGGTCGACTACAATCTGCGATGGAACGAGACTGAGTTCGGCGGGGTGAAGGATCTGCGAATTACTCCTAACAAAATCTGGCGACCAGACATCCTCATGTATAACAGGTAACGCCGCGGGCCAGCTTATGTCCGCTACCCGTCACCCAAATTCACCTTTCCACTCCCCAGTCACCAAGTCCAAAGTCAGTACTCTGGTCTTTCTAGAGGGGAGATGAAAGTTAAAGTGACTGGATTTGGCACAACGATCTGAAGAGAAAGAGGTGAACTAATACATAGTTCACTTTGCCTCACGAAAATACGCACAAATACTATTTTAAAGGAAACACTTCCTTGATGGTAAAAAATGTATATCTGAACAACTCCCGATAATAAAATTGTTCATTGACATATCAATAATTCCAGGTAAAATAATGTGAATAATTTAGTTTTAACACAGTTTTCTAAAATGGATACGAAACTCTCCTGCCCATACCCTGGAAAAAATATTAACTGAGAAACGAAAGAAATGACTCAAGTTTTGTGTAAAAAACCTACCAATCTTCTAATAACTTGAAAATTAATTTCTATAAATTAAAAAATTGTGCTATCATATATATCCTGAATATACTCATACAAAGGTAATAAATTAGTAGAATGAAATTGAGACCGCTCCTTCTGTAGAAATGTTTACAAATATACTTAAAATTTGTAACTAAGTAGGAATTTATATTTGTTCTTAACTATTAAATTGAAAAATACAGAGGAAGTCAAACTTAGTATTTAATAATTGTATAATATTTATTTCATGGAACACACCTGTTATGACAAGGGTTGTCTATGAGATTGAACAGTTGCACACTGTCCCTTTTATTCACATATTTACATAATTGAAAACCTCCTGAAGATTATTATTCTGTACCCCTTAAATTTAAATATACATTTAAACATTAAGTTAGGTCTTTGTTTATTCAATCTCTCATTGCTTTGAATCACTCTTAACAATGTTAAATCATACTAAAAAAATAGGGTATCTATATTTTAAAAAAGTTTGTGGGATGTTGTTGTAAATATATAACTCACTTTTTAGATCTATTTTTCATGTAAACAGAAGAAGAGGAAGTCAATGTTTTCTATGTCGGTTTATCGAGTATTTTGTTAAAAATAGTCGTTTCTGTAGTTCCAACAGAGAGCGAATACGGACGGAAATTTACAATTTAAACAATGATTATTTCTTTAAAAAATTGAATTCATCAAATGTGAAGATTGTACAGTTTTTTTGGTGCAGTAGATGACCAGAACAGAAATACAGAAGTATGGAGTAATAATTTGACTCAGAAGACATAATTCGTAAACTACGTTCTTTGCCAATCAGACTAACTTGGTGCATATTAAAATTGAACAATGATCAATATAGCTTTCAAAAACTAATTTTTCCGTAGTATAGAAACAAAAAACATTGCAGATATTTAATGAATACGATTTTCACTGGGAATTTCAATACATATTACATTTTAAAAATTATATACGAAACAACGCCAATATGTGTCACGCATAAATGTTTACAATATTTTTTTCCTTATGTTGCTAAGGTGATTCTTATCTTACTCTGATAATATAGAACGTGTAAATTATTGGTTAGGAAAATTTCAGGAGTACCAACACAATTCAAGTCATATTATTTATTATTGGCGTTCGAAATGCACATTGGGAATTTCCAGAATTTCACCCATTAGGACGCAAATTATGTAGTTAAGTATGCTCTCAACTCGGATCAATTAGTATCTGTTAGCAGAATACACAATGAAATACAGTTCCTGAAGGATTGACTGAAGAGGGAATACATACGTGTGTTGAATAGTATTCCTCACATTAATGGACAATCAGTTTGCAATTAGGAGCAATCCCTAATGTTGTGAAGTACTTGGCTCATTGGAATTACATCTTTTCCGTTCAGAACATAAATCGTAGTGTACAAAATTATATTTCGGTAACATGAACACAAATACCAAAAAATAAAAATGAAAACACATTTACGGATTAATAAAATAATATTTTCGGCTCTAAAATTTAACTATTTTCGTCTTTTATGTTACTTTTTCGGAGAAGGCATTCAATTTAAAAGTAAGTATGAAATAGAAAATCGCAAATATAACTGAAATTGTTTGAAAAATTGTCTGACTAAATTATGAAACATAAGATTGTTCCTATTTCCGATATTTTTCCTGATACGTGGAATGTGTCTTGCTAAGCGCAACAAGGCGTTGTTATGGAAACACCATACGATCCAACGCCGCCTTGTCAGCGAGATAGAAGGAACGGAAAAGAACCCTTCAGGGAGGTCTCAACGCGAGGACTAAGATATTCATACTGCTTCGTGGTGAAAGTAGCTGCATTGCAAAGTGTCGACAGAAGTCTGAAAAGAAGAGAATATTCACAATGCACGCTCATGACAGACAGATGAAAAGCTCGTTCTATCCAGTTCAGTGTCTTTATAACTGACGCCGTCACTCTCATTGCAGGGGTGTAATGGTTGATTTTTTCGGTTCCTGTGTACTATGACGACGAAAGAAACACAAAAATTATTCTCCTGTTGGCAAAATATTTCTTGTACATCTTCAAATGGTAGATCACTCAGTTTTTCGATAAGATAGCATTTAGCGGAGAGGATACTTCTTTCGCCAGTAAAATATCATGAAACTGTGTTAAATACATGAAGCCAGTATCTTAATGATCCGAGAAAATTCAAAATGTATAACCGATTCTTCTCTAACTTGGCTGACAGGAAATAAGCTTTGCATTTACTTCACGATCACTCTATACCTAGACCAAACTACGTCATTGTTTCTACAATTTACACCATTGCATTAATTTACATTCCAATTAATTGACGACATATAAATTTTATGTGAGGAGCATTCATTACTATCAGACGTACTTTCCGGAAATAACATTTACAAAATGAAGGCGGGATATAAAAAATCTTTTGAACATCAAAATTGATGGTGTACATGGTTTTCATTGATAGATAAAAATTAATTAGTTTTTTATATCATTCTAAGCTATATTGTCTTCATTCAAAATTTGACCACACTGACATTATTTCAGTTCCTTCATGTATTCGACTGCTGTTCATGTTCTGACCAATTTTTTTAGCATGGGCTTTCAGTGGTTCGTTAATTTAAAAAATGGTGCAAAGATGCATTCGTTTATCGAGTTCTCTCATAAGAGTCCAGGGAAAGACGTCATTAATTGTGAGTTGAGTCCAAATTTTGCAGATACTATTTTGCGTATTATACATCGATCAAAGTAGCCAATTAAAACTACGAATGCAGAACTGAAGTATTAAAAGGTATAACTAAGCTGAAAATTTTAACAAAATTTCTGCAAAGTTTTCCAATTACAACAACTTCTATTTTTACGCACTACTTCTTCACCTTCGGAGAGGAAATCGAGAAATGAATAACTTTTCCGCAAATACAAGTCTCATCAAAATCCCGGAGCTAGTGTTTCTTTTCTTGCCACGTGATTCAATCTCTTCGACGCGACGTGACTTCCTACTTATTCATTTGCTCAAATGTTCTCAGCGATATTGACACATTCCGCTCCAAGCACTTGCCGTCATTTCCGACAGTATTACCAGTCCTATTGTGTCGCTTCAGTCTGCCACAGCCCACGTCTCTTTTTCACATAGCTTTTGTTCTTCTTGAAGTCTTGTTAACCCACTTAATATTGGCTCCCCAAGGGTCTCCTTGACACAAAAGATAACGTTACACATTCACTCCTTTGCTTCGAAATGAGTGAGTTGACGAAAGATTGTAAGAAGAGGCAACGTAGGCTTATAAGAAGAAAGAAGAGTAAATGAATGAAAAAGAGAAAATAATACTGTAACAATTTAAATACAAAAGCAATTTTATTGTATATAGGGAAGAAATTAGATTTGCTTAATATCCTTGATAGATACAACGTTGCGCATAAAATCAATAAAAGTACGACACTGAAAATGTTTTTGTTGGTAATATTAAAAAAAGGGAGAAAATAAAATCCGTAGTGGTCTCGTATAAATTAAATTATCTCTTCAATTATATAATAATATAAGGAAGATTATTTAATTAAATATTAATATAGAAAAATTCTATATTAATAATATAGAAAAATTGTTTCAATGTCTCTTCAGATCTTGACAAATTGTTTTCAGGAGAGTCTTTTCTCAAAGTTTCACGATATTCAGCGTCGTAAATTTGTCTAAACGATTTCTTTTCAACGGTTGACATTGTGACTTCTTCTAAATCCGATACATCCTTACCGTTTCTAAAAGTTCAAGATTTTTAAAAAAGACATAAAAATCAGTTTAATGTAGGTACATTATAGCCTGTACAGCGATTGCCAAATCACAGTTGCATGAATCACACTGAGAGATACATAAAGAAATTGTACCAAAAAATAATTTTTATCACTCAATTTTACAAGTTTTGTGTAAGGAAAATTAGTAACCGTCCCCCCAAAAACTTGAAAGCAACCATATTAAATTAACTTAATGAAGAAATACAAAGATGTAAATCTTGGAATTTAGCACTTAAATTGGCATTATGCTCACATAGATAATAACGAACCTGAATCATGAATTTTCCTGAAATTAAAATATCATGTAAAGTTATATTTCTTACATCGTTTAATAGATTTAAGAAGTAGAGCTTCATTTAGGAAACGAGTAAGTTAAAAGATGGCCAATTTTATGTGTAGTTATTATTTATCTTCGTCACGTAAGAAAGTTGTGAATTAATTTAATTTGGAATGGTGAGTTTCCTACAGGCTGACAAAACGTATGTACGTCGCACTATGTATTGTGATAATGTTCATACATTTATGCTAATGTTTGACTAATTGTTTCGAGCCATTGATTTTTAAAGGAATCATATCAATGAAGACTTCTTTTCTTAATATTACCTCGCATTGTTGGGAAGTATAATCAGAAATTTGAGTGGGCACATTTTTTTTCATCTTTATTGCAAATAAAATGATAATCGTTGGTACGGTATAAAATTACTCATTGAAACGTATGTTAAATTCAAATTAAATTACCGATATTTTCCTTTCAATAAATATTGTCTCAAGTAAAAACTGTCACCCTACTTCTAATACCGGCTGTTAGATATTTATAGTGTACGTGCCGGGAGTTTTGAGAATGATACAAAAATATGTACTCGCAGTCCAACAATCATTCAATATACATTCAAACAATACGTTAATGGTACTACTGTGATCAAGAAGCGCTAAATATTCTGACTGATTCGAATGTTATGAATTCAGTCTTCTTCTCTCTTTTCTTTTTTTAGTTTGATAAATTTTTCGTTCTTAGTTTTACACTCGTATCCCCGAGAGGAATGGACAGCAAGGAAAATCCTCTTTACGAGTGCGGTTCCCTGTTGATTTCTCAGAATCTAGCAAATCTCCTTCCAAAGGCTGAGCTTTGGAAAGTGGACTGCGCTAGACTCGTTCCACCTTCCGACCTTTTTAATGAAAATTCCTCACATTCCCTTCCCGTCGTTGACATAACGGAGGAGGGTGGGTCCCAAATGCTCTTGGTGGATGGTGAAAAGCTCCTGTCTTGACACGGAACTCCACAAAGAACATTTGTCTTCCCTCCAGGAATTTATCTTCTGTTGGATCTCCACCGAAAATAAATCATGAATTATTCCTCGAAGTCGTGGGTATCTATATTTCCACAAAAAAATCATAGTATCGAATACATAAAAAATTATGCTAAAACGAGTCTGTCTCCAAAGCTCCTCGCCTCGGAAACACAACAGGTATTATTTTTCTCTGGGAGCAATAATATTCATGTGTCCCTAATTTATATTCATATCTAGCGAACCCTAAAGGAAGTGGGTGTACGCTCCTGCCTCTGGAAGGGCCATGTACTGCATCCGACGCTTTCGGTTGTCGCGCTCTCCCTACCTCTCTTCCTTCCCTTTTTGCGTTCTTACCTCTCCATATCTAGCCAACGCGCATAGCATCTTTGTTTTGTCACTGTGTGTGGTGATCTCTGATAACGCAAAGGAATAACCTTCTATGACTAAATACGAGCAACAGATGCGCGTCTGCCCATAACAAAATGGTCCATCCTTGTACAACCCATATTGTATTCAAGGATGGTTGTGGACACGCTTCCGTTGTTGCTGAAAAAAGAAATTTCATATAAAACTAGGTTAAGATGTGATACATAAAAACCCTTAAAACACAAATGTATATGTTTCAAAACAGTTATTTTTTTCTCCTGTAAAATGACCCCAGCTCAAAGCAAAACTCCTGATGATAAGAAGACGCCTGTACCCCGTGATCCCCGGGCCATAGGTCCTTGGCGTGATCGCACTAGGGTCAGCCGCCCACAACGCGTGAGGTCTAGTTGGTCGCGAGGTGGGCCACTCTCTCTCTCTCTCCAATTGTTTTTATTTATCCAGAGTTATCGCTTAGATATCTCCCTCTAAACAATTATTATATTTTTTATTATAATTTTTGTACCTATTATATTCGCTTTAAAGGCACGTCTTTAAACTATGTGAAAATGTAAGTATTTGCATTTTAATAAAAATTTTAATCCTTATTGTTCATTTAATCACATGTAATAAAATTTTGCATCTATAGGCGATATCAAATTGGAATCGTTCATCATAAAAATTTAAAAATTTCGATATAATTTTTATGCCCGTCTGTCCGGGATGTGCCAGAACCAAAGTTGATAAATATCAGCTTGTCTGTTTTGATCTTATAGGGAGACTAAACAGCGGGTTGAGACTTAGACCAGTCTCTTCGTCTCTGATATTGTCCAAAGAAAGATCCCAGCCGAAATGTCAGCAGTTCAGACAGCGAAAACGTGGCATCTCCCGGACAGCCGAGTGCCAACGCACACGGCGCTTTACGACCATCTAATTCTGATCTCCACATCATGAAAATAAAACCCAATAATTAGTTTTATTTTTTAATATCAATTCTTTGTTTCCTGTCATGTGTATCATTACTCTATTTTCCTATTATGTGGCTCACTCTCGCGACTCAGCCTCAAATGATCGAGAGGGTATCTTGCATTGGCGCTTGCTGGAAGTAAGTCTGTGTGTCAGACGCCGCGCATGTGGAACAGAGTGTGTTCGGCGGTGTATATGTACAGGAAAGGTGGAAGTTTCTATTATGACGAGTCTCTTTGTAACTATAGAATATACTCATGCAACAATTTATAGTCTAATGGGTTAGAGAACGAAATATTGCAATTCTTAATGTGTTATTTGTCTCTGGATTTGTATTTTCATGGATCTCAGCACGTATTGGGACCAATAAAAAATAACATTGCACATTCGTCGTATTTAAGCTGGGTTTTCCTAAGTACCATTCAATTGTCTATTTAAGTATCATACATTTTCAAATATAAAATATATATTAAAGTCAGAAGTAATTGTTAGAATTGCATTTTTTCGCAATGAAACAAGGGTAATTAAAATTGAAAGAATCCGTTCGATTTTTACACAAACGAAACTGCATCACGTATAGTCATTTTTTTTCATTCACCCCTTACTTCATTTGCACATCACCCTTGACATTCTTGTCGTTAGGAGATCGTTTGAGAACATGCGATAGTCGAAAACAACGACCAGGATACAGAGGAATCTCCACGCTGTGCCCTCTCACAGTATGTCTTGAGAGACTTCTAAGACAAATTATTCTGACGCGACTTCTTTTATAGTACATGTTTCGCAAAAATCCCTCAGCAAACAATGTAAGCATACAAGAATAACATATTGCAATGTTTCGGAACCTACATTCATTTTACAAGTCGAATTAATTGAGGTATGAAAATATCACAACAAAATATTAATGTAATAGAATATACACGTCACCAACTTAAACATTTCATGAGAATACAAAGCCTGACTTTAAAAAAATCATTAAGAGACGTCACAATTTTTGAAATTTCTTGGCAGCAAACTTCCATCTTTTCTGTACTTGAACTACCTTTTTCAAAGTTTTTAATCTGTTTTCTCTCCACACCCAATACCTCATCTATATGCATGCCCACCCTGCATGATTCCCCTCGGTCAATGAATTAACCCTCATCAACCCCTCTCTATGTCTATCACCTTTGTCTCCAAAAGCAAAATAGCAAAAAGCAAAAGTGCGAGTCAGACCACGCCGCCATGGATAAAGCAGGCGCCTTGTCCGATGGGAAGTACAGAAGCACGCTAGCCGTTGTTGTGGGCCGCAGCGAAAGACCCTCGGCGTCATGGGTCCCTGATGTCGTGTCCCGCCTTTCGCGTCCCTTTCCGTTCCTCCAGTCGTCGCTGTTCCTCCATCACCGTCCGTCATTGCTCTGAGAACGAGAGCAGATGGATGTGTGATGAAGGTAGTGGGGGAGAGAGAATGGAGGAACGAAGGGTGATGTGACGCGACGAGGAACCCCTGCTCGCAGAGGAAGTCCCCGAACCTCAGCAGGCGCGCCAACATAACTTTCCTCAGATAATCTCCACTCAAGTAAACAATGAACATACCGACGCTTCGACAAAGAAACAGTGTTTAACTTATTGTTCGTTTTTGTGATTTCCCGATTACGTCAAACCTATTAACCCATACACGAATTTTTTGTAAAACAAAATATGATGCTATTAGAGTACCGAACATAATATTAAAACACTGCTTCTCTTCGTAGCCGTCTGAATTACTTAGAAGTATAAAGTCACAACCCTCTGTTCCACAAAAAACAGACTTCTATTTCAAATGAAAATTAGACTATTACGAATTCCAAAAATATTTAAGTAGTGGTCTTATAATCATTTTGAAATGGTAGTGATGTTTGTAGAGAATAAGAGGTTGTGATTTAATAATAGTAAGTAATCAATTGTTTATATAATTCCAGTCACATCACTATATACTTGAAATCTATATCTTAAAAATGATGCACCCTATCATGCACGCCAAGTTGGGGTGTTACCCATGCCGGCGCCTGAGCTGTTTGAGTGGAAAACATTGTTTTGCCAGCTACATGATAGGAACACGCAAGGAGCAGTTTATCCTTTTATTGTCACCAAAATTTCCAAAAACTGTGAGATAATGTCTCACCAAAAGATTATTATATAACTAAATAAAATGTTTATGATAATTTCTTTACTTACTGAAATATTGGTTTAAGAAACCCATTAATTCTGTTTGCGATAAAAAAACTAGTCCAAGACATAAAATTTGTTGGCAGCAAAATAACTCATAAGAATAAATATTACAAACAAAATCTTTTATAGATATTTGATGTTCGTCTGAGAACGTGAATGAAAAACAAAGATACATGAATATTGTTAATGCCTGTGATTATAGCATTAGCTGCATGATGCTGACATTTCAATGTTACCAGAGCTCGCCGTCCTTCGCCAAAAATGGGTCCCACCCCGTCGTCTGTAAACTGTAGCACTAAAAATCACATGATATGAACTAACTTTATATCTTCTAATAAAATCTTATTACTTTTATATGCATGAATAAAAAATGACTACTTATCAATCGCGTTAACTAATGTATGCTCTTATACTTAAAATAAAATAAACAATGTAAAGACTAAGAGCTATTTATTTGTAGCAGCTATCAGCTGCAGCTTCCTTTCCCCAATCCACCCACCCCCAACCCACCCTTTCACCCAATCGTCGCCGGATTGCTCGATGCCCAAGTAGCATCCCCTGGTCGAATGGAGAATATCCCTGATTCATCTCCCCCGTCTTTTCAGCTATCGGTGTTTAATTTCCCGACGGAGGAGCAGTCCATACAGCCATAACGGACTTGACGATAAATTCAAGCGTCTTAGCCGTTTCCCTTACCCTTCTCCTTCTCCTCACTCCATCTCTGCCAAGTTCCCTCACGGCCCAACTTGAAGCAGGTTTTTACTGCGGCGCCCGGCGAATCCCAGTTATGGGCGTCGCTTAATAGGAAATCGATCCAGAGTTTAAGAGCAGATATTAGTTTCAATATTCATCAAATGGAGTTTCTTTATGGGCGACGAGCACCCGGCTGTGGGATGTGTCTCCGGCGGCGACTTCTTCCAGAACTAGAGGGACGGGGTTGAAGGATCGACCTCACCCTACAGTCGCCGAACGCCCTGTCCCTTTTCCCATCACAATTAATAACCGCCTCTTCCAGCGTCTACAAGACGCCTCAAAAACCTTATGAATTACGATTGAGTGATCCTGGACTAAAGGAGAAGTCTCTAAATATAAAACAAACATAAAACATCATAAACCCTCAACAATTAAAACATCCGAGCGCTAAAAGAAAAACGAAAGAAACATGTGTTGTGGCTGTGTTCTCTGACGGAGTCGCATTGCAGTGGTGACTCTGAGTTGCTATCAATATTTTCTTGTTGTGTTTGATATTTAACCAAACGTTACGTTTCCAACCTTTCCACACAAGCGCTGATGAGGGTTTCGACGGCACCTACCATACGAACGTTGTGGTCAGACATAACGGTAGCTGCTTGTACGTTCCACCGGGCATCTTCAAGAGCACATGCAAGATAGACATTACGTGGTTCCCCTTTGATGATCAGCATTGTGATATGAAGTTTGGTAGCTGGACCTATGACGGAAACCAGGTAGTACATGCTGCGCGGCTTAACGTGCGTGAGTGCGTTGGTACGAGTCGTGCGTGATTTCGTTGCCGCGACGCGAGAGGTGAAAAAGGCTGTGGCACTATCGTAGACTCTTATCTATAACAAACCAGATAAAAAGGAAACTGGCATTATTACTCTATTATAGTTTGCATTGGAATAATTTGAACTATATTAAAAATCTGTTATATTTTGCAATGTGTATTGAAGAAGCGCTCAAATATGCTACTGCGAAATAGATATGAGCTCAACCATATCGTATAAAACCTACTACAGGAAATTTAACACAACACTTTTAATTAATTTAACGAATAAAACCAAATATTCAGCATCTAAACGTATAAAGAACAACGTTGCAGCCACCTTCTCGAACGGAAATTTCTACGAGATTTTCAATTTACTTGGCTTCCCCTGCTAGAAAATTCTGTAACGAGGCCACCACCGTCCGTCGAAGCAGTCACCTCTAAGTGATTCCAGGAAGCTCGTCTCTTCAAGAGTCTCCGGTCGTGCCACTACCAACATTGCCTCGCCGCCTCGGGCATGGCCGCCTCGGGCGCACGGGTCCCCGGGGATTTCACCAACACCATCGTCCAATATTGCGAGCTTCGGAAGGAACGCGGTGTAAAACTTGTCTTGGGCGATTAAATGCACATAAAATCCAATCCCGGCTCTTCTTGAATACTACAGGAAATTGTTTCCGGATGGCACTTAATGGTCTCAAGACGAAGTCGATTGAAATTAAAGGGCTTATTTCAGAGGAATTATTTTTGAACGACTTGAAAGATATTAATTATGACTTATTGTCTTTAAATAAGAAAACATTTTGTAGACATAGGGAGAAAGTACATAAAATAAATTAATGTTATTTTGATATGCTTATTTAATATTAGGAAAGAGTAAATAATACTGGTGGGAAAAAGTGCATTTAGGTTACATGAAATCTCTAACACATACAATACAATGACTAATTTATGACAAATAAATGCTAAATTTCACAATTAATAATAATTATTTCATAATTTCTAATTTTTTATAATTTCGCACAAATAGTTGAGGATTGCTTTTTAAACTCAAAATTTCAAAATATTATATTCAAGAACCAAAACGGAAACACTACGCTAACACACCGTACCATCATAAATCACCTCGATTAAATTTATCATCATTCGAAGGCTTACTTGTGAAGAATTAAATGTTACTTAACAACCATAATAAAGTTATCATAACTCATGATAATCCATCAATTTAAGCGAGATCAAGGAGCTGCTTAAATAATATGCTATTTATGATGCTCGTATTGGAGACGAAGTAATAGCAAATAAACGCACTCTAACGCCCATTTGTTCGACACGAGAAGATATATAAAAATACAAATAATAATTTACATGGCAAATTCACAGTTCAGTCGTATTTTGAGCGCTACAAAAAAGTGCTTAAAAAATGTGGAAGTGAAAATATATGCATTCATGGTTATAAAACTAACATATTCGCCACAACTGCATTCTAAAATTAACAACATTGTGAATTGTTAACAACATAATATCATTGTCTTTCCTTACAACTCTCTGAGCAGATTATGTTGTTGTTATTTCGTCTTCTATGAATTTCCAGAATTTCTTTATATAACACTGTAGTTCCGCTAAACAATTAAAGCCTATTAGATCAAAATCACTTTACAGGATAGAATTTCTAAACTACTTTCATACCATGTACAGTTGCCTAAAATATTCAGTCATCGTAGTAAATACATTTGAAAGAAAAAAATCCTTCCCAAGTTCGCAAAATTGATTTGAACACGGGAATCCTATCCACCAAAAAAATACACATCATAGACCTCCTCGCACCGGCTCGTTCTGTTCATGCAAAATGCCGCAACCGCAGCTTTTAAGTTTTGCTTTACACGTACCTACACACGACAAAGCGCCACCGTCTAGTGTCTAGCGTCTCGTCCAATCGCTAAACCAAGTGACCAGCAGGTAAGGCTCGCACACGAGACGAACAATGGCTCGCTCGCTGCTATCATTTTAATTAATATTACTACTGAACTAATTACACTCTTCTTTTCTTAATTTTCTTACTCTTTTTCTTAGTTATTTGAACAAGGTCATTGTAAAGAGGCAATTTTTTGGTGTGGTTGTGTTCGTTAATTTCACTGCTATTAACCATTACAACAAATATGGGAACATATCACATGAATAACGCCAGTATTATAAATCTAAATGTTGGTATTAAGTTGTTAAGTAGATTTAAAGATATAAAAATAAATCAGTGAACATGAACGGCACCTTATGTCATCAAATCGCCATATTTTGTAAACATGCATTTACTTCAATACAAATTAAAGTAAATCACATAGAACGAATGAAATGTTGATTTAATTTTTACTAAGGTAGGGGAATTTATGTTTCGTTTCGAAATTTCTGGATAATCCAGAAAAAAATAAATGGTACAAAACTGTTTTTTTAATCCACCGCAGATCTGTTATGAGATTGTATATTTCAACAAAGACAATCATGGGAATCCTCTACAAACGCATTTAAAGTGTTTATAACAGTAATTAATGTAACAATGTAGATTGAGATTCATCATGCAATAATTTTTCACCTAAAACTTTTTATGTAATTTAATTATAGACACTAGTGTAGTTAATTATTTATATAGTGTTTATTGTTTTATTAGTCGTGTGATAAAACTCGTAAAAGAATACTGATTGTATTATTTGAAAACAAATTATGATAATCTAACCTTATTTTCATAATAAAATGTGGTAAAACCTACAAGAAAAGAGTAAACTGCAGAAAGAAAAACATTACTTGAAAATAATAACGTGAAAGAAGAAAATATATTGAAAAGTGCGAAAATCGAGGCTAANCTACCAATAATTTCCTCTGCGCAAATGAATGCATCGCAGTTTCTTATTTAGAGCGTAGCCTTAACAGTGGTTCGGAAGCCTGCTTGCTCCAGGCTTGCACGTCATTGAACCATAATGTAGAGCAAACGCTAACGCCATATTCGAAGCTACAAAAAGGAGAATTTAGTCATGAATTGCTTACAATTGAACATTGTGGGACACCACTCAGTGGGTGCGAATTTATCGTCGATGTACCCAGTAAAAATTATCTACTTTATTACTCAGTAAAAAACAGATATACTCAGTAAAAAATACTCTTCGCAGTCTAGAATTAATTTGCTACTTATGTAGTACCATGTGATGAGCGTTTGTATTAAGTTAAGAGTTCAGTTTGGAGTTATCTCATTCGCGGTTGAAATATATTTGCATTTGAGGATTAAAACCGATAACAAATCATTAGTTATAAATGGTAAATACAGTTTTGTGGATTAACTACATTGTATGTGTCGTTGTTTATCAAAAATACCATTTGTATAATTAATTTCAACAAGTCCAATAATTTGATTGGTTGGTAAAAGAGAGCCAACGGTTTCAAATTTCCTGAAACAAAAACCTCGACGGTAGATAGCACCCAAATGACAAACCTGCAAACACAGTAGGAGCTTTACGAGAGGCTTTTGCGATTTCGTGTTCCTATGCGTGAATGGGACGCAGAGATAAGTGAAGGATGAAGACTCTAGGTGTGGTATGTGGGGGATGTGGAGGGGGGGACGAGAGATGTGTTCTCAACCTTCCTCCGCCTTCCCTTGTGCCTCGCCACAACCCAACCGCTGCCGCATCAGCGGGGAGTCCGCGATTGGCATCGCATTTTGCATGGAGCACACACAAGGGTGCGGGATTACGCGCGCGTTCGCGCCGATGTCGGTGAGTCATGCTCTCCTCATTGAATTCCGAAGTCAAGTGAGTTTCTCTCTCTCTTTCTTCGATACTTAATACTCCAGGCATACCATCAATTATATGTTATATAGTTTCGTGTGGGTTTATTATTCGCCTATTTTGCACGCTTTCGCAACTTCCATTCTGACTTCAAGGAGGAATCTCGGTATGGAGAAGAACGCCTGTGAATTATGCAACCTGTGCATCACATTCCTATGGCGGGTTTGTAGGTTCTCTAGAAGAGCGTTCTTATTTTTCACACGCATACAAAGAAAACATTTTATTTGGGTAAGAAAACAAAATAAATTAAATTGATTTATGTGCTTCGTATTTCCTTGCACAATTCCATCTACGAAGTATACAATGTATTTTGTACTTCTGTTCAAAATTTCACAAATAATAAAACGTGATATCTAAGCATTCGATCTTACAGACTTCTCTAACTATTAAAAAATATGATAATCGTCGAATGTTCATACTATATTTTGTATTTTTCTTAATTTTAAGTGTGACAATGGAGAACTTAAATATAATATATCTCTTATTTCGTAATTTCATGTCATTAAAAGGTATCAATAAAATATAACATATAAATTTGACCACGAAAAAGTCAGTTTATGTAGAAAATTATTTTGAAGAATTTATTAACTGGCATTTTTGTCTACAGTTTTAAGTATTGTTAAATATACAAGAAAGGTACAACACTATTTTGTGAACCTCAGCTCAATGAATCTCATGTCGAATATAAAATACAAAAATATATTCATTTGAAAATTCAAAACTCGTAGAGCACCATTCAATTACAAAACTGCTTGGGTACCATGTCGCAATAAAGCCCATTTCACATCTTCCGAGAAGTAACTTTCAAAAAGAGTAATCTTCCGTTATTTCGTAAACACGACTTCACTGCCTGCCTGCCACTTGTGCGACGGGTGTATCCTCAAGAGAGGCTTGCAACTCTTCCTCGTCTCACCGCCTCTTTCCATACACCGCGACTCGTCTACATCCACCGCCGCCGCCACCACCTCATCCTACTCCACTCGCGTACTCCAAAACTCATTAAGTCACTCTCCAGAAAACATGCCCGCATTCCCTGGTCTACTCCCGAAACATCCTCTTCTAGCACCCATCCCCTCCCTTCATTATTTCCTCTTCCTGCTTCCCCACCCCATCCAGTCTTCTCCTCTGTCCTCAAGAAGCCCTGCTTCTCTTGAGCCCCTCATAAATCTCGTGTCCCAAAGCACTGACTCCCGCGAGCCTCACAGCGGACCCGCGAGACGCAAGGGGAGAGAGGGAGGAACGTAGGGGAAAGAAGAGAAGAGAGAGAGAGAAGTGAGGAAAGAACGAGAGATGACCGACGGAGACATCGGTGAAGACGCGAGCGATCCCCGCTCAGGTCTGACTTGTATTACTAAGCTCCACCGACGTAGTAGCCTAGCGTAGCTGTACTAGCTCTCTTGAATGTAATCCACCCAGGACCTAACAACCATTCCGTTTGTAGTACATGGCTGTTGTGCGTAGATGTAGAGCAGTAGATGAAGTAGACAAAGCGAGTGTATGACGGTGACCAGGTCGTGTCTGAACAACGCTCGAGGGAAACTGGGTCAAAATGTTGGAGAAGCATGAAGGACGATGACGACTACAGATAACTAGGTCAGAAAAGTAGCAGTGTTCGAAACAAATTTATCAATATATTTCTTTAAAATGCTCCCACGTTAATGAAAGGAAGGTACGAAAAAATATATAGAACATATATGTATATTTTGTTAGTTGTTTGTGACACGTGTTATTTTCTCCTGAAATGCTTCTCATTCAAAAAGAAAAGTATATCTAAATTAATCTGCATTTAAATTGTGGTACACAATCTCAGTGATTGGTTTACAAAGCTCAAACAAAATAAAAACTTGTGAAAATCTTGGTCTAAATCGGCTCACACGCCTGGTAACCGCCCAACACAGTAAATGTATTCTCGTGTAACTAGAATATATGTGTGAAAATCCGAGTAGTTTTTCATCATATTTAGAACATGATAGACTAGTGTAGTTTGATGGCCGTGTGGGAAACAGAGGGAAGATGAGAATAGGGAGAACGGGTGATGGGTGCATGCGCATGCTACGAGGGTCTCGTGGGCCGCTGCGCGCTCACCGTGCCTGTTTTGGCAGCTCGACCTCGTGCTCAACTCGGAGGAGGGCGGTGACCTCACCAACTTCATCACCAACGGAGAGTGGTACCTGCTGGGTAAGTACTGCGGCGCGTTCAACAGTGCTAGCTACTACAACGTGGTTCACCACAGACATCCGACTATATATTATGCACACAGTGTTCATAACTCACTTCAAACAAGATGGTAACGCCTATTTTTACCGATTTTGAGAGAAACTCATTCTACTTGAATGTTCAATATCCTTGAATTTTTTCACCAAAATCTAAGTTTAATAATTAAAAGGATTAAATCAGAAACACTATTATAAGACTAATAATAGACCCGCAATAGAAAAATCAAAGAGATAAGATTTAAATCTCGTGAAATGATGCAGAGAAATACAAGTTATATTATAATAGAAATAATACAATTATAACTCCAAATGATCATACACGTACAGAAGTGTAATCCGTGTTTGAATCGGACATTACTCAGACAAATGTTTGCAAAGAAATGTCAAAATCATCTAATTGCATTGTTTGATTCATCAAGAAAATTCAATGAAAAATAGTAAGTTGACATTTTATATCCGTTTACCTTAGCTAAGGAAGGAAAAAGTACACTGCGAAAAGGTAAGTAAACTGTCTGTAAATATACAAATTTTTCGGCATCAGAACTACTTTTAAAGCCTTTTTGTCTATCATTTGAGAGGTATAGTCACACGCATACAGAAAGCGATGTGACCGTGCTCTATCACGCTATAATATCCATAATCACTACAAATCACTCACTGCGGTAATAAATCAGTATATAAACTATAAGAATTAATTTTGCAACGAAAATGTTTTATACTGTGTATATTTTAGTCAAAGGATGAATGTGTAGTCAAACGCCATTGCGGCAACAATAAGTAGTTAGATAAAATAGATAAAATGTATGTACAATGTAAAATCATTATCTTTCGTATCAGATTTCCCATTTTAGAGTTTATTATTGGGAACTGCTAAATGTTGGAATATTTTGTATCGTTTTGTTGGTGTCACTTAAGGCCAAAAAGGACATTTTCTTGAACGATATATTTATCCAGATTAACACATTCTATTGTTCTACTTCCTTCATAGTACAAATACCAATATGAACACTTAATTGCTACTTTCAAAACACTTAATTTCCACTTAACTGCATTCGTAGACTTCGTGTGCAAATAAGAATAAATCTATAATACTAAAATATTACTAATGAAAATTCGTTAGAAAATTAGGAAATTAATTTCACAAACTAATTGGATAAATTTAACGTCAACAATTTGAGTAAAATTTAAGTAATACTCAACCGTTTATTCCAACTAAATGGTAAAAGATATAGAATGCCATAATTTAGATATCATATGTAATAAACAATAATATAATGTACCACAGTAGGAACACTGGCGATTAATTGTACATAAAAGCGACACAATAAAAAGATTACAGAACTTGATAAATGGGGAAAATTCGTCTCTCAAAACACATTATATCTTGACAAAATAATAATAGCCTAGTTTCATTTATTTGAAGTTGTAGGTATGTCTCTTATACCGCGTCCTGCATAATTCTGTAATCTTAGTTACTCCATGACACTGTTTGTTGAATCAGGTATATAACTGAATCCTTCTTTTCGTCATATAGACCACAAACGTTATACAGACATTTAAAACCTTTCTCACACGATAGATGTAAGCATTTATTTTCATTACGAAACTGATTCGGATAAAAAGAAGTTATGTGTAAATTTAGAGGAAAAAGCAAGATTGTTCCTCCTATGATACAAATTAATCTACGATTTAATAATATCGGATTCTAGTAACTTATACCAGAAATTTATCAGATTGGTCTACTCGTATGATCCGATAATCTATGTCATTCTACCAGTAACTTCCGTACTTCAAAGGAAGCAAACTCGTCTCTATTAAGTTAACCATGATTCGCTTGATGTTTTCCCTCTAACTGCTCGCCAATGGTGCCACTCGTCCCCGAACCATCCCTCTGCAGGCATGCCTGGCAAGAAGAACACCATCGTGTACCAGTGTTGTCCGGAGCCGTACGTGGATGTTACCTTCACCATCCAGATCCGTCGGCGAACGCTCTACTACTTCTTCAACCTCATCGTTCCTTGTGTGCTCATCTCTTCAATGGCTCTTCTCGGCTTCACGCTGCCCCCGGACTCGGGCGAAAAGCTCACGCTAGGTACAGTAGCGCCACGCCACCCACGCTCTGCTACCATTTTGGAGAGCGATTCGCATTGTCTAATTGCATTGACCTTTGCTTCCGAATCCTTACTTGTCCTTACTTGTCATCTCGTGGTGGAATTTATTGTTTGTATGATCACAAATACTGCATTGGACACTTCCATGTGTGTTTTACAACTTGTACTCATGTCATGTTTACACAAAGCTTGGTATTACATCAATACATACGTGCGATGCCAAGTTTATAAATATTTGTATTTTACCCAGGTAAAAAAAACAACTTTGTATCTCAAATAGTTTTACCCCACCGTTTCATTATTTCCCATTCGTAAAACAAACTACCTTCAAATCATTCCGGTGTTTTCTCTCTATCTACATTTTTTTTATTTCTTGAAAAAATTTTTTTATACAGAAACGTAGGCTTCTGAACAATATATTGGTAGTAAGAAAATTTTATATAAATAATTGGGTATAAGACATGTTATTTTCTTAATATCATTCATCACCTGTCATTTTCTATACTCACCAATTCCATTCTTCTTTTTTTTTCTTCATCCCTATTACAGTTTACGAGTAACAAAGTATAGCGTATTAATTACCTATTCATTTTTCAGACTTCATTATGTTTCTTGGTTCGCATGTCACTTTTGAAAACATCTGTTACAAATCACATGTCCAAATACAACATGTCAATCACCAACGCATCCTCTCATCCACAGTTAACGCGTCTAACCTTCTGCTCCCGCAGTTCTGCTGCCACCAACGAATCCTCCAACGCCATCCTCCATCCCTCCATCTTCCGTCTGGAATCACCTCGAGGCTCCTTCCCCTCTCCATCCCTCTCTTCCACTCTTCATCAAAATCCCTCTCACCCGCTCGCCGTCACCACGGGGCCACCCACGCGACAGTGCCCGTAGGCGTCAGGGGCTTCGGCATTGTTCGGTAGGTTGTTACGGTCCCGTCTCTCATTACAGCGGCGGTTTGGCGCCCACAGGCATCCCGACACGACCGCCTGCCTCCCAAACCCCGTTTCTTCCACAAACAACTTCCCGAGCCTTCCCGGATCCCCCACCTTGTGTCTCACAACGTCATATCTAGGTTTGTGGGATTTTCGTCTATTCCCTTGGTACCCCAGCATTTGTCCTCGATCTCATAATCACCTACCTCATTTCCTCTTGCCTCGGCGAATATATCATAATTTTTACATCTCGGAAAGACGAATTACGAGTATTCAGTGTAAAGAAACTTTTCTTCGAACATAATACGCATAATACAAAGAGAAATGTTATTAAATATGGCGATTTTGTCTAAAAGGTAAAAAAAAATATTTTTTTAAATGGACAATTATGATAGGTTCTGTACATTTACTCTAACGCCCGAATTTTGGGGCAGGTGGACTTAAAATTCAATTCTATGAATTACATTTTTATAATAGTGCGTATAAACTCTTTTAAAGCATATTTTCTCCACTTATAGGAATGTAAATGACCAGCAAATTGATTCACTGATTCAAATGAATATCTATATTAATTAGCAAGTTTATTACTACATCAATTAAGAACAGATGAATTGAAATTATTCAACTAGTAATTTCCCACTTTTTTTCCAAACTTTATTTCCATCTTAAATCATAAAAAAGAATGTAACGATTTATATAATACTTGTCATTCGTTAATTGAGAACTATAACATTTCAAAATTATAAGAAAACAACAGTAAAAAACCGTCAAAAGATAATATAATCCTAAGTTAGACCTTTTTTCAAAGACTTTTGTGCACGACAACATCTTCGAAGAAAATTTTCTAGCAATATCAACTTAAACTCCACTTGTGTGATTAGAATACAAAATCTTTTGAATTGAGTATTTTTTTCTACAAATATGAGACTAATGCAAATTTAAAATGAACTCTCAAAACTGAACCTCCAGCTTCGCAGGAAACTTTCAATTTTAATTTTTTACAACCCTCTCTTGTGACGAAATCCTTAATCATTAACCAAACAGCATTATGTGAATAAATATGATCAGTAAACATAAAATGTTGGTTGAAACATTTTTAAACTATAGGTCTGTACTCGCAGAACAATAGAACTGTGATTATGTTCCTTTCTCTCGCAAATAAAAATTGGCATTTGCCCTGAAAGTTAATTTTGTATCGTGATCTTCAGTTCAGAAAAATAACTTCATTACGAAACCTAAGTAGTTTTCATGTAGTGAGAAATATTAATCTAACATGATATTAAAATACATTAAAATGGTGATAATCGCACACGAACTTTACTGTTTCTCTGCCATCTCTTCTAGTGTATCATTACCTTAAAGAAAAAAATAATACATTATTTTAATGGCCGTAACATAATGATATAAGAACCTTCATTATCTCTCTAAAGAGAACATAGAACAATAATAATCATGAAATGAAAACTAATACCAAATCAATAAAATCACAAATGATTCATGTAATTAATGTTTTAGTACTTAATTTGCGGAGTTCTATTGACATGATGCTAGTAGTGGCATTCCTTTGTACCACAAAACCGCCCGCGTGAGCGTCGCACGAACGCCACGAAATCTAGGAGCCGATGCGTGAAGCTTCACTGGCGAGAGTCCATCGGAATAAGCGCCCAGGGTTACCAACATCTCTCGAGGAATAGTATTACAAATCTACACTAATAAACCAGATTGCGGCTGTACGCATTATATTTAATGATTATTCATCAATGAATAATTTATTGAATTCACGATTAAATAAGTATCCTTGGACTGTAAATATTTACGTCATTTTGTATCTTTCTGAGGACATTATTGTATATTATTCAATATATATAAGATAATAATTAGAAAATATTAAAACTGCAAGCTATATCATTTATGATATAGTATTAAATCTTCACAACCGTAATAGAAATGTCTGTAATATTTAATTATAAAAATCACAATCATGAATTCTAGGGACGCTTTGTAGCGTAATAAGTAGAAAAAGACGACAAAAATAAATTATACAAATAGTTGGTCGTGTAAGAACTTATTAAATGTTAAATAAAAATTAAACTAATTTAGTAGATAATATCTGACTGGCAAGTCTCACATATCCTACTAATTTCAGTACCGTGTGAGAGACATAGTTTCCCTCGGAGACGTAAAGAAACTTACAGAAGTACAAATACAGTATTATTTACATAATATCACGGTATTTGTTGGTCAGCAACTTATGTTTGGCTATATAAAGTAAATAAATGCTGATATTAAATAACACCGAAAGGTAAACGTTTCGAAAATTTAAAAAAAAAATATCACGATCGCAAAATTATCATGAAATCATAATAATTTAAATTACTAATGTTGTGATTTATATTATTGTTATCATTTATCAGATATAATCAACGGTAAGGTTTTCTTATGTTTCTCCTTGTCTGTCTTAAGATGTATAATACATTTATGATCATAAGTTAATGAAACTTTAATGTGTTATTCAATGAAAAAGGATGCAAATGTATTTGCGAGAATACTAATAAATTAATTTGTTTACAATGTATTTTGCAATAATTTTTACGGTTTCATTGATAAGTAATAATTATTACGTCACAAAATATAGAAAACTAATTTTCAATATTTTGCTAACCTTTCGACATATTTATGGAAAGGGAAAATATTTCCTTTCTTCTCGAAAAATCCTAATTATTACACAAAACTGAGGTGGTACGTGAAAATCATTTTTCATAAAATAATGTTAAGTTTAATGACAAAAAAATTCAAAATCTTGGCAGACTTGATAACGGTTAAATTGTAGACTCTACACTTCTTTCAGTTCCTAATCAGTTCGAATGGAAGGACTGTTTTCAAAAACTGTTCACAACAATCTACGATGATTTACTAGGATAAAGATGCTATTCAGGACCGCAACATCTCATATTGAAATAATGAGGTACCACTAATCCGAGAATGACTAAACTTTCTTTGTTCCGTTACCTGACTACACTTACAAATAAGAAGATTCAGAAAAGAAACTTCCGTATCAAGTCAAAATATAAATTCATTTTTGATGTATGTTTAAATTTTAATTTTCTATACGATATTTCACTTTCCTTATTCGTTTGTGATTCACTTTTTCTTGTGTTTTTATTATCTCAGTACAAGGAACACTTGCAATCTAAATGTTCAAAATTATTTATCAACAAACAATCCACTTTAAAGTCTCTTTTGGGAGAAAACAAAGTGCAAATCTCTAAACGTGATCTCCGCTATCTTCTCGCTCTCCCCTGATACTCACACCGCGTGCTCTAACGCAAATACCATGTCCGTGTCAGACAGTAGCGATTAGAACCTGCACACCCTCCCTCAGAATTTGACACATCAACAGGAAGCAGTAGTGTGCTAGAAACCAAAAAAACACAACGACGCAAAAACGTGGACAATAAAATAATTCCTTACAAACAGTTAACTCGATTTTAGACTCGTGGAAACATAAAATCAAGTTCATTAGTTTTGAAATATTAATGAAAATTTTGTAATGGATTGATTTAAATAATATAGAATTCATATAACCATTGAATTCCGATAAAACGCATTTCGAAAGAAAACACTAACAGATTAATCCTTCAGTAGTCAATAATTATTACAACGTAAGACGTTGTTGGTCGTTACGTTGGCATAAGACAGGCTGGTTGCAATGCAGTTAGTATCTACTCAATCATTGTTGATCACTCAGAATTTAATAAGGAATTATAGAAAATACATTAAATAATGTTAAAAATCGTAATATATTTATATGTACAAAATTCACCCGTTTGACGAACTATATTTAAGAGTGATTCTCGTCTTCGCTAGTTACTGGTCACCACGTCGTCTGTCTTTATAAATGTTCATCTATTACTGTTAGATCCTGAATATTTACGTTAAGTGCGTTTCACGTGGCACATTTTCGAGTCAACGTCACAACTCCACATTACAAACATGTTACCTTATACATTGTAAGATCGCATGCTGTGGGACTGTCACAATTCAAGAAATCCATTAACAAACACAAACAGTCCCACATGTAATGTCACAGTACGATCATTTCTTGCTGTATCGACAATGCCCAATTTACTTCTTTCACGGTTTAGTAAACCTTTTTTTTTTTTTTTTTTTGAGACAATGAGAGACTTAAATTATTTCCGACACAGTTACCTTAGATATGAATAAATGTGAAGGAATATTTATCAGTACGTACAAATTAGCACAAAAAATATACTTATTCCTCTTTCTCTTATTCTATTCTGTAAACATACTTGTATCCGTTTATCAATGTATCAACTTGCTGGTTTCCTTTGTGAAGTCGAAGAACAATAATATCATTTATGAGATGTACAACAAAGAACTGAAACAATGTACACTGTGTATAAAAGTCTAATACTAAGATATGTCTACGCTGAGAATGAAATAAGAATAGTTCATTTCAAGCACATAAAAGTAAAAGAATGTTGGAAGATGAAGAGGATAATACGACTGAAAAATACCAATGGACGCCAACGAAAATGGTATGTGGGAAAGAGAGAAGAAAAGTTCAAATAAAGTGGGTGGGATGTTTTCTATCTTTCCTTTGCTGACTTTGTTTTATGACCTTTAAAATTGAACACTCAATATTATATAAACTCTGTAAATCAAATCTTGGAATACCCAATAAAAGTTACCTCATAACTTTTCTGAAATCTCGTTCTTAAACTACAAAATAAATAACTTAAATTATGAATCTTTAAACAATAATTCCATAAAAATTTGAAAAAATATATTTAAAATATATTAAGTGTCCTATGTTTTTAATTGATCCAATATCACAGTTTGGCAATAATAAAATAACGATGTTGAACACAATGAGATAAATTAAATAAATTTAAGAGATTAAGAATAAAGTTGTGAGGTAATCTAAAAACCCTAGCACCTTGTTACGTTTCGCTTTTCTCGCCCTCACCAACCCTAATAAAACGAAATGTCTAATAATCCCCCATATACTAAAATAAAGTGTTTTAAACTGTCTTATGCTTTCTGTTTGTCCATGTTCTGTTGAGCTGTCCAGTCGAGGTGGCCAGTCGACGACCGATTGGTTGGTTCAGTGGTTGGTTGGTTGGTGGTGACTTACGTCTTCGTTTCAGGGGTGACCATTCTCCTAAGTTTAACAGTGTTTCTCAACCTAGTGGCGGAAAAGATGCCTACTACCAGCGATGCCGTGCCGTTGATAGGTAGGCCTCGCCCTGAAGGGTGGGGCGTTGATACTTGGAGAAATTTTCCGGGCCCGCTAGGCTCACTACTAACCCCTTCGGACACATTTGAACACCCCACCAAAGGGAAAGGAATCACACCCTTCTTACCCCTAACATCAACATGTACCCACCCTTGTCATTCACGTGATTTGCACCTAAACCTTAGACAACTGTGAAATGGAGGCGGGCAACGTACGTGTTGTGGGAAGATGAAGGATCAGCATCTAGAAAGCACATATTATGTTTTAGAATGTAGTGAGTTAGTAATTTAGCAACGTCACTGGCATCATCTATCTTGATGCGTATCTCCCTCTAAATCATAATTCTTATTTTTGTAATCCTAACAAACATTATCTGGTTTCCAAAATATTTCCAAGCTGATAGTTTAATATGTAGGCCTATCTGCTGCTAAACCACTGTCTTATTTGAATCTCCGATTAGAAACAAAACTATTTCTTAAACAAAATTTCGATATTGCTTACGTCGAATTTAATCTATTGGGTTGATTAACCTGTTCTAAAATAAGTAGTGGGTTCATTCCCAGGAATCTGATCCGCTGAGGCATGGTATTCCTTAAGTAACGGCTCAAATATAGCACAAATGTATTTTCTTGGATATTTACGAAGTGCAACAGTTAAACATTTCTAATTTCACGAACATCAGAATATTTGCGCATTTTTCTGTAGAATATGTCATTACCACCACGTGAAAATACACGAATCTGATTTTTCGGAGTATTTTGACAAGGTACTATTTCACAGTGTTGATGTTTCGGAATTAATATAGTAATGGAGATTAATGACTTAAATATTATTGCCAGTTTATTCAATTAAATCATAAAATTAAATATATCAACTTCTAGTCATAACTGGATTTTTCCCGAAGCGACAACACACGGAAATAATGTCGCAGAAATATAGAAAACAAATTCATGCAATTGGCGTGGTGGTAAACATAGAACACTCTGTAATTTATGAAATTGTTTATGATGCCTTTAAGATATCGCGAATCACCAAAGATTAACGTTATTTAAGTACATTTGTTATCAACATTACTATTCGTGACATTTACAACTTTACACGATCATCGTGAAAGTAAAATCAACAAATCATTTTACACTGTAAGATATTGACTTTAAAACGAATATATATATTTGTTATATTTTAACATGTATCATTAGCTAGTTTTCGTCGGTTAAAATATTTTGGGATTCCGGAAAGAGAATTAATTCTCCTTCTTTGCAAATTTTTATCTTATAACCCGATCCAGACCCGTTCAATCCTTTTACCAGCTTCCCTATCTTGATTTTCATTAGAAGCAACAATAGCGAAATAGTTGAATGGCGGCAACCAGCACACTTGGTATTTAGACTGGTACTTCGGTCACTTCTGTAACTTGCCCGCCTCAAGAAACACTTTTATCCAAAAGCCTAACAATGTCTCCTGCCTGCGCAGTCTACATATGTGTATACCTGTCTTTGTGTTGTGTATCAGTGTGTCACTCTTTCCCGCAATGTCCGCCTAGCGAAATTGGTGTGTTGACGCTCAGAACGACGAATTTCTCTCGCAATTGTTTTATAAAACCGCTCAGCGAGGTGGAATGAAACCAATTATTCATTGCGATCCAATTCGTGAAGGCCATATGTTATGAAAATAAAAAATTAATGATGTGAAATAGAGCATGCCTGATCACACGGTCTGAGAAAAAAGCTGATTATCCATGAATATGAGTACGTATTATGTTTTGTTTATTAAGAGTATGGATGCAAAAATATTCTCTAGAAACCGTAACTTTACACTCCACAACCAATTCCGTAGCTAAGAATGTTTGGAGAAATTGTATTGCGAAGAGAAAATTGTCGTTGGCGTCGCTTTTTTGCCCGTGAAAATCCCTTGGCATTTGCAAGAAAGAGGGTCTAGTAGCCCTTACACCTGTTCCTTCCTCTCCCATTATTCCCCCTGCACCCAGGCGCCACGCGTTCGCTCATCTAACTGGCTGATTCTGTTTCAGGGGTGACCATCTTGCTCTCGTTGACAGTGTTCCTCAATCTGGTGGCCGAGACCCTCCCCCAAGTCTCTGATGCCATTCCTCTGTTAGGTAGAGCCAACCCGACCATTCTTGCGACAAGGCAGTGTCTGATACTTGGATTGTCGGAGAGCCCTCAGGACGACCGGCCGGCGACCCCGTCCCGCGATCATCTGTTTACCTTCCCCATTTATAATTCCGCCTTGGTAAAACTAAATTTTCTTCGCGTAGAAGATTGCCAGATTTGTATCTTGTTCGCTGTATCACTATTTGTTTTTCCCCGTATTTTCCATTTCACTTACTACCCTTCCATTTCAAGCCTGTTTGTTATCCTTAGCTTGCTTGTGGGAAGTGCGTTAGCCAATCATATACTCAACATCAGCAATACATCCAAGTTACACGTAGTGAGGGATTAAACTGGTTACCAGAGTTAATTAAAAAAATATCACAAACAGAAAATTTCGTGAATAGTTTGAAAACACTAGTTAAAAAGTACATTACACGCACCGAAAAAAAAACTCGCTATCTTCAATCACTTAATTGAAATCATGTATTGACAAAAATATTTTCGAACAAGCAGATAAAACTATTGGGCTGAAAGCTTTTGGCTTATTAATCCCATGAAATGTTCCCGTGTTCTGCAGTGTATCTAAAATAATTAATTTCCAATTAAATCAATGGAATTTCCTTGGTAATCTTTTCTAAAACCTTATAGTACTACTGTCCAAGAAATTCTAAAATGTTTATTCTCTATCCTGAGTAATTTCTGAAGAACGATATCTTTGTGAAAGTTTTACACCCACGCAATACTAACTGTTTGATTCAATTGGAAGTTCAGTCTCCCATTCACTCACTACAGAACTACTTCCATTTGATCCTAAGACTTTCAAATAAACTTCCTTTTCTCCCTTCAAACCAAACTTCTTGCTCTTTTGAACAAACCATTTAATATTTTATTCTCCACTTTCTTCCTCTCGTCCGACATTGTTAGTTTCATTGACAATTTCAGCTGATTCACGCCTCACATTCCAACACACCCGCGAACACAGGAGAGATGACGTCCCCAGAGAATGGGCGTGATACAGGAAAATGAACGGCTGCGCGCATTCCCAATCTGAATTTGATAGGCTGTCGACAAAAAAGGTTTATTGAGAATGTTTAAATCAAACCGCGCGATCAATAAACTCTCATAACCTAATGAAAACAGCAGATCCATTGCCGCAACGAAAAGGCAAAAAATATCGCGTAATGAAAGCATTTGTTGTTGATCAAATAATATAATAACATATATAGAAAAATAATAATAACGAATACACCATTTGACTAAAGACAGAAATCAAATCAATGAGGACGAAAAAAAAATATTTTGGTACAAATGACCGATTTATATCAGACACTGCAATAACATTTTCGTTAAAAATTCATACGCAAGAACCAGAAGAGACCCATCACATTCGTGCAAGCAACTCACCGAGCAACGACTCGGAATGGAACAACCGCTGCCACCAACAGGTTCCCAGTGACCCCGCCCCCCTCCGCCTGTCCCCCAGCCACCGCTTCCCTGATCACACCAGCCAAAGCAGCGCCTACTGTTCAGTGTGCTTTGTGTCTGTTGCAGGGATCACAATCCTGCTGTCGCTAACTGTTTTCTCCTTATTGGTGGCGCAAGTGTTACCTCAGACTTCTGACGCGGTTCCCCTCATAGGTAGCTGTGCGCGCCGGCCCCGACGCCCGCCCGCGCTGCATGTTTCGCCCGATCGCCCGAATCGCCCTTTAGTTACCGGCCTAGCAAAGCCCTTAGATGCCATCCGGCAGATCCGTACACGGAGAGCGTTTCTGAAGGAATTGTTCAGTTGCCTGATTAGGTGCGTGACTTTGAATTCGACACGATCATCTCGCGCATATCGACATATAGATTTGAAATTTACTCCGTATGTATTGAATTAGTTTCCATGAAAACTCACTACACTTTTGTGCTTAAGTTTGAAGATTACCTCTTTGTCAATAAAACTTGTCCATAACTATATAAATCCCATTAGTTAAAAAATTAAAATTTCGCAGAAGTTAGTAAAAGTTAACTTAATAAATCAATTACTAAATTATATCGGTGAATTATTACTTCATACCCATGCAATATCTTCAGACAAACCCCTCAGTGTACATCTGTCCTAGTTGCATACAATGCCGCAGCCAACGCAGCTCCGCCGCCTAGACGCCGCTAAAGCGCTGGCTAGCAGCGCATCCCAGCTCTAAAACACCTATCAACTAAATAAAAAACCAAATATCCGTGTTGCCGTAACCGGGCACGCTTAAGGCTGTTTCATTTGTTTCCGCTCAATGAAACAAGGAATGATTGGTTGAAGGAAGTACCGCCGTGTTGGCTTATATATTATTTTCCGTTTTAGCTACTTCATCAATAAATTTTCAGGTTGGTTTTAGTATTGTTTGTATTTGTCAGCTTATTTAACCTTCAGATTATAAAAATTATATTTACGGTATCTTTTTTCCGTTGCTTTCGTTGGAAGTTTCTCTCAGCTTCCAACACCTTCGAAAACGTGAGAAATATGTTGAAATGCCTAGTCATAAGCACTCCAGTTTTCAAAACGTATCCCTTCTTATCATCTTAGTTCATTCTTCTTTTCTTTTTTTCCCTACCGTCACAACCATAAACTCATGTAACAACCCCACGCGGTCAATTCCTCTTCCGCTCCCGGAACCCCTCCATTCGAAACCTCCGGTCATGACCCAGAACGCTCACCTCCTCTTCCTCCTCCCATTCACGCGCCAATCCCTCCCCTCTCTCCTCCCAAACCCCTCCACAGCCCGCCGTGTCGTGATCCCCGCAGGCTCCGCCGCGCGCGCGCTTCCCCGCAACAACCGTCGTCGTATCGATTGTCGAACACGAGCGAGCCCTCGCCTGCCCGGCCACGGCATACACCTTCCTCGCACCCTAGTTCTCACACAGGTCGCGTGGCATGGTGCGCACAGTCGCCTCGAGCACCCACTACTATATATATATATATATATATACATATTATTATTACTACTACTATTTTTTAACTTTGCTTGCATTGTCTCGAATATAAAATTATTTCAAAGTTTGAAGTTTCTAATCTCGACCCCACCTCTCACTCAAAAATAATTGTACATAAAATCTGAATTAAAACAAAAAAAACACAAAAAAATTGTAGTATATTTCTCTCTTGATCGATGAAACGCCCGCCACCTCCCTACCTTTCCTGCGGCTTTTTCCCTCACCCCTACACGCCGGCCGATCACGCCGCCGCCCCCGCTCGTGTGCCCCGATGGGAGGTGTCGCAAGATGGCGGTGCCGCGCAAGGGCACCAATGGCTTTTGTCGCTTCCTTCCCATCGTCACTTCCGGTCGCATGCATCTCAGTCTGCGCCCGTAGTTCTCACCATCCCTTTCTTCACAACCTCCTCCCCGAGGACACCTTCGAGCGGTCGCATCCCCCATCCCTCCGCAATGTCGTGATCTCTTATCTTCGGAAGTTGTGCTTCACAGACAGAATGTGAGAGAGAGAGAGGGTGGCCGTCGCCACGTGATGGACAGGTGCTTGGACGGACATCCGACGGTCGCCGAGGCGGGACACGGTGCCGGGCGTCCGTCTTTATGCCGGCGGCGACGGCGACGGTGGCGACGCAACATCGCCTCTTCGCCGCCCTCTCGAACGCGCGCGCTCGCTCGGTCTGTCTGTCTGTCCCTCTCGGCTCCCTCCACCTCCAAGTATCAACAGCTCTGTCCCGTTCTCTTATATTTATTACTGTTACGTATTGTTACTGTTATTGTTAATCTGATTGTTACTATGTGTACAGCTAGGCTTTACTTACAGTCCCAAGCGCGTCCCACGTTGCCGATTTGTCGGTGGCGTTGCTTTAGTTCTTGACCGTAGCGAACCAATCGAATCCTTTCTGTTCTCCGTTCCCCACTACTGCTTCTACGAATCAACTGCTAAAGGACTCTGCCCTTCCTAATAAAACATACGCTGTGAGTAGAGCGTCTCACGCGACTAAAAAGCTCACTTCTAAAATAAAAGAAACAAAACCAAAAAAAAATTACCTTACCAGCCGTGTATATAAGTAACGCCAGCGGCGCATCGCCCGGCATCTGTCTTTATATAAACTCTATGCTCGCTGCTCGCTGCCCGCTGCTCGAGATATCCCTTGGGAATGGCTTGCACCTTTATCGCAGGTAACGCTCTCACGCCTGAATTTGGACTGGGCCGAGTCCGCGGCCGCGGTCTTTGCACTTTTGTCTTTCTCTACTTTTCTTTGTTTTGCTAGTATTTTTCACTGCGGTCATCACGAAAAACGAACCGCGTTTGTACATCTCACATGCATCGTTTCGTTGGGATTAGGGATCTCATGGGTAATTCTTGAACATATCTGTATTGACATATAAAAATACACTAACGCATCGTAGGGAATATGATGTGCAGAGTTTCCGTCAAGCGTTCATATTGAAAAGAACACATTGTTGAGATGTAGGCAATACGTAGATGCTTTTGAAAATAAGAACAAATATAAAAATATACCTGTATTGGAGGAGATTTTTTCACTATTAAACCCTCGAGTTCCAAATAATTTGTGTAGTCTCTTTCTGAGTTTTAAAAATTCTAACCAAAAGGTATTTTGAAAAATGAGAAAACCTACCTATATGGGAAAACCCATCCTGACCCGGGTTTTTCTCCGGGTTTCCTTCGGGTAGAGGCGAATTTCTTATGCAGGTTCTCTATGTTTTGTCTAGGAGCGTGTTTATTGTAACAATAAAACGTGAATTTAGTGTTATTCCAATTCTTATGATTTTTAAACACTATACTCAGAGTAATCTATAGTTCGATAATAATTTGTACATGTAAATTAATTTTTTGTGTTAAATTACAAACATATTGACATTCTTTTAGTATTATAATTCGCAGCTAACGTTTACCTTATCTAGGAATTTTTGCTGAAATTTTTGAATCCGCCTCTGCCTTAGGGCCCTTGATCGAAATTGATGGGATGATCCCTTGCTTGCTTCCAGAGAGTAAATTAGTTTATTGTCCTCCACGTGATCATACGCAGTTTGTACTGCTTTTTTTACAATAAATTTCTCCTTATAATTAAGAACATACATTTTCTCTCAAAAACTAGAATTTATCGGCGCAGGGAACATTAAAAGGACTTTTTACACCGTTGTTGTGTGTATATCTTGGATTACAAAATAAATGTAATAAAATAATCTCTATTAAGTTTTATAAGAACATTCCACGTATGGTAACCATGACAAATCTCACTCAAAAATATTTTTCGTAATACTTAGTATCATCGTTCCAATGAGAGGGAAAGAAAAAGTAAAGGTATGTCTAAGATACAAGAGCATTATAATATAGTTTAACAGAAAATTTCACAGTACAAAGTACTTTAGTCATTTGAAAATTCGTTGGGAGGTTTCATAGATTTTTTATCACCTTGCATGCTTCGAAGTGAGCATTTATCCATAAAATATTTCCAACTTATTTAATTTGGGGTTAACGTTTCTTTTTGTTTTACAGTACCTATAAATATGTGTTCTCTTGACATTGTGTAAATAAAAATTTCCTTTTCAAGGAAAATTTCCGAAGAACTGAACAGTATCATTTCGACAATTCCCATGACAAATTGGGATATTGACTAATATCAACTAATAATTTACTTGCACGCATGCTAACCAATAATGTTAGGTAATTTTTCTTGTTAAACATTTGGGAAATGGTTATTGGAACGCGGTACGTCTTTGGCGATGACCATGAATGACTTGTTTCTGTCTCTAAGAGCTACGATCAGCTTCTGAGGTTGTAGATACGCACCGCCTTGAACCACCGTACTGGGCCGTTCCATCTCAGCCTTTGATCTACAGCATAAGCACGATGAAGAACGGCCCTGCGGTTTACTGTGCATGCCCGGTCAACATCCCTCTGTCCTCCATTGTAGCCGAGGGGTCATGTCAGCTCAGTCCGTAAGCCTGAAGCTCAGCTACTGTTATGGATTCCATTCCCGTTGCTGTTCTCCTGTGAGGAGTGTCTGTTCAAACATGGTTATTTACAACGTCATCGACTTCAGAAAATAAAAACGGTATGATTTAATCTTTTAAATTCATAGTAAATACATCTTTTAAAAATGAAATATTTTGTCGCTATCCATCAGTCAAGGGAAGCGTATTCTTGGGTCACTAAGGTGAAACTAAAATCAAGGAAATATTAGATGTACGATTCACCTTTCTTTTATCAGAATCACAAAGTACAGAGAGTATTTTAACAAGAAAATAAAGTTCGTTAAACTGGATTGAAGGTGATTTTCGATATTGTCTAAATACTACGATTGAATGAGTGGAAAATACAATTTAATAAGTAGTGGAAATAGTTCCATTTCAACAGACACTCCTCAAGAGATGGTCACATGGAACCATTCAAGCAGCTTCAAGTAATACATCGAAAACGTTGTTTTTCCGATGAATTTCATCATAATATGTTAATTTAATAAAAACACAAAAATTTTAATGTATTAACATAAAACAAAGAAAAAATAAATTTTGATCAAAGATTTACACGATGTTACAAACCAGGCACGAATTAAATATTTTAAACTGTTTCATATATCGTCTTTATGCTTTTGTATCAGAAATTTAGTGTATTATCAATATCAGAAATACAGTGTAGTGTACAGTTAAACGATTTCTTTTGGTAAAATTATTCAAATACTCCGGAAATAAGTAACGGTAACAGACTAATCTATCAACACAATAGTATGATGTCATTATTCTCTTTTAAGACCGTCGCCATACGGACAAATGCCTGAATCCGCGATCCGGTATTCACCACCCTTAAACTTGGCATCAAATAGTGAATTTCGAGTAAATTTTTGGAGTTTCTTGGCAATTTTGAAAAAAAAAAAGATTTGATCAAAACCGTTTAGTGGTTTAAGTACATAAATGTATAATTAAATTGTTATGTCTTTAATAACTGCCACTCGTTAGTAACAAAAGTTTTATTTTCCAGTAGCCATACACATACAAATTCCACAATATAATAGCCGATGGCGGACAGTTGCAGTAGTAGCGCCGAGTCGAAGATCCGCCGTGACGTAAGTTGCGGCGAGATCTGGTTCCGATGGGTGGTCCGTTAACTGAAGCGCCTCGGTTGTGGTCTGTCTGCCGCTGCACGCGGCGCAGCTTATAAGCTACCGCTTTCCCGCGTCTCGTAACCGCCGCCCGCCTCCTATTGGTGCTCGCTGACGTAGCACGGCGCCGACATTACTTGCTGCGCCCAAGCTGCACTTAGCGCTGTCTGCGGGTAATCTAGAAACTACTAGCTCCCGCGGTCTTCAAACTGAAGTGTATGCTGCAAAAATATTAATGTTTTTCACGTTTTAATGACACACACGATTGTATTCAAAACATCATCCACCTCAAAAATTACTTTTGTTTAACTCTTTCGGGAGTATACATACACTAAAAACAAACTGAGATAATAATACAGTCAGTTCCATTTAACGAGTTAGACTTATTTCACTCTTCAAATCAAAGTAAGGGTTTTACAATAAAAACTTCGGTCTGAATCCGTAATATTCTGATACTGAGTTGGAATATTTAAACCGCAAACGAATGTGGAATTTCAGTGGAAAAATATATATATCCCTTTGATCACTGCAACCACAAAATTCCTGACCGGTTCAGATATGAACTGCAGGAAGCTGACTGCCCCTCAGCCGCAATTTCAAAGTAAAACAAGTTCATAAACTTCCATTCCCGAAGGCTTCATTATGCGGCGACAATCTGATTTCAAAGCTAAATGGAGCCGATACTTAAAACCACAACTTTAAAAATTGCAATTGTAAGTGCGCATTGTTTCACCTCTATTTCGCAAGTTTTCAATATTTCTTTATTGAATCGTTTGATGCTGCATTTCGGAGGAACTTTTCCAATTTCGTTCCCGTGGACTGTGATTTATTGCCTGCTGGTGCATTCCATTTCCAGACAGTTTGGAAGTAGTGACTCCAGTCTGAAAACTGTAGAGTGGTATGTTGGTTGTAATGCAAGTAGTACGGTGACGTTTACTGTCATCCAGTTGTGGTCTGCTGATTTTGAATTGTAATTTTTACTCTCTTCTTGGCTCATACTTTTCACTCTGTCTCTTGTTATCTCTTACTTTTATCATGTAATGTATTTGAATTGTATTTAGTCTTGATTTGCCATACTTTTATCTCTCTTAAAAATATTCTTGTTGCCAAATATGTGAGAAGTATCATCTATATGCTTGCAATGCCTACTTTTTATTCGAGTGCATGTGTGCTTGTTTCTTGACTCCTGTGATTTGAGAATACGTACACTAATGACGCGCTTGTCGTCGATGCTCTTGCCTTACAGGCACCTACTTCAACTGCATCATGTTCATGGTGGCTTCGTCCGTGGTGCTGACGGTCGTGGTACTCAACTATCACCATAGGACAGCCGACATTCATGAAATGCCTCAATGGGTACGTACGAAGCAGATTCAACATAACATTACATATATACTTTTTTCTGATGAAAGTCCAGATAAAATATACAAAGCAGGCATTAAGTGTCACATGTAGGAACGTCGATAATTCCCTTCGTTACAAACAGTAGCTGTGAAAAATAATACAAAAGAGATCAAAATCAATCTCAAGTGTATAAACATTTTTGATCACATATGCACGTATAGGATATTACTAAAAACTATAAACTAATAATATAAATTTTATTGTGTGTTGTGCATACAATACAAGACAAACAACAATTCTTCAATTTTGCTATACTTGTACACACCAAATCTTCATTGATACAGCAATAAGTTTTTGAAGTTTATTTCTGGTCAATGTAACCATAATATTGTGAAACAAAAATGAAAAGCAACACAAGACAAATGAAAAGTTATAATAATAAGGGAAATACAAATTTTAACTTAAATAAATAAATTAAAAATTTTTTTTTTTGAATTTTCAATAATACCGGCACAATATTATCGAGATATTTGTGAATCGATTTATCATTTGGACAAATATATCAATGTTTTTTTAATATTCTATATTATATCGATACGCATGACTACTTGCACCACACATTTGCTTAATGTCACCCACATTTGCTGAACATATTTTCCGAATATATATTGCACTACAAACATTTCAAAGTAAATATAAATCTATCTCCAAATGATGTAACTTTTTGAAGAATTTGATTTACGAAAGAATAGTGGAAGTGATATCAGAAAGAATTTCAATCGATTTATCATCAGTGACAGTGACATACCAAGAAAAAGAATGATACGCCAATGTGGAATTCGCACAAATTCAAAAATAGCATAAAAATCTCACTCATTCAAATTCTGGTCGCTATGTATAATGTTTTACAAAATGAAATTATTTTACTGTTTAACGTCATGAAATTATAGAGAAATCAAACGAACATGATTGTGCGTTTAATTACCAAATATGTACAAGGAAAAACTTACTGTTGTGAAAGTTGATAGCAAATTGGTGAGATATTCTTACGAGAAAGATGTCGCGGTGAAAATCAATCCAGTGTATAAAATGTACCTATTACTACATAAATTACTGATTGTCGAGTATCTCTCCTTTATATTTTTTTTAAACACCGTAACTTTTACTTGTTAAAACAGAGTTTTATTTAACAAGATTCAACTTATAACTAAATAAGTTCTCACGGCACAATATGTATTAATAATATTCTCCTTTACATCATAATGTTCTTAAATGTTATCTTATGTTCAAATGCAAAAAGATACGCTATTTTAATTATAACACTTGCAAAGAACACGCTGAATTTGAATGTAAAATGACTTTCGGATGCATTCTTTAAATATTTGATACAAGATATGTATGATATTTCTTGAATATTTACTCTTTGAATACATAAAAATATCAATATTCACCAACTTCCACGGTACCTAGTCATGGAGAGAGGATGGGTCAAAATCGGAAAATTCACATCAAAATTCGTTCAAATTCGTGTTATTGTGGGTTTAGATATGAAAAAAAAACAAGAGTTGTCTACTGGTTATCCTATATCATTTAATTAAGCGAACTAACTATGAAATTAGAACGCGTGCACAAGCAGACAGACGAACGCGGATACAATGACATCTAGAACAAACATCATATGAATAAGTCTATGCACGACATGATATATAAATAAAATGTTAGCCAGTATGAGTAAATTTGAGAAACAAATATGACTATTGAAACCAGAGATGTGCTGCCAAATTAAAAAAATGTTAGAGGTCTTATGTCAGAATAGTATTGTGAATCTCAGAGTCTTCTATTAATTTTAAAAGCAAGACGGTCGATGTAAATGCTGTATTTGCTCTAATTTAGGTCGATGGTATCATATGGATACCAAAAAAGTAATATTTATTTCATGCTACTTCTGAATTTGTACAAAATACATAAAAGCACTCACTTGAAATACAATTGTTCGAAAAGGCGCGCCGCTCCCTCGACGAAAGCAATGCGAAAGCGTCGGACCTGTGCGTTCCCATTCCACTTCACTATTGAAAGCGTGCGAATCCTGTTCCAGATCAAAAGCGTCTTCCTGCAATGGCTGCCCTGGATCTTGGGCATGTCTCGTCCGGGCAAGAAGATCACTCGCAAGACGATTCTGATGAGCAACCGCATGAAAGAACTCGAGTTGAAGGAGCGCTCCAGTAAGAGTTTGCTGGCCAACGTACTGGACATCGACGACGACTTCCGACACCACGCCAACAGCACGGCGGCGGCCGCCGCAGCCGCCGGCTACCTTCGCGGCGGCAGCGGCGCAGCTTCCGCCGGGGGCGGTGGCTCCGGGGCCGGCGGCGGCGGCGTGTCGTCCGCGCTGGATGACGCGGCGGCGGGGTCGGCGTCGGCGACCGGATCGGCGGCGGCGCTGGCCACGACGACCGCGGCGTCCGGCGCGCCAGCAGTCGGAGGAGGCGGCCCCTCTTCCGTTGTGGGCGTGCCGTGCGCCGCGGCACAACGCGAGCTCGCCGCCATCTTGCGCGAGCTGCAATTCATCACGAATCGCATGCGGAAAGCGGACGAAGAAGCGGAGCTCATCAGTGACTGGAAGTTCGCCGCCATGGTGGTGGACCGGTTCTGCCTCATCATCTTCACCATGTTCACCATCATCGCCACGGTGGCGGTGTTACTCTCCGCGCCGCATATTATTGTACAGTAATATTGGTGGAGGAATTGTGTGGTTGTGGAAATTTGTTCGTTGTTCAATTTTATCGGTGGCGGATGTTTTTTCCGTTTTGTACCGTCTTCATATTTCTGTGCTGAGAGGGAAGGTAGATCTCGCAACAGGCTTTAATTCCGTGAAGGCTAATTACATGAGAGGTTCGATTTTATTCAGGGTGTAAACAACATTCTTGAATAGATTGTCTTTTGCGATGTTGGGATTTGAAATGCTGAGGTTTGCCTTTTCAGGGTGTTTAACATTTTGCCTGATTCGTCTTTCACCAAGCAGTTTATGATGATAAGTGTTTCCGGTATGTTTAGGTCGTGTTCTTGGATTCCAGTGAAGCTATAAGGAGTTTTTTCGAGAAAATTGAATTATTGCGTCGTCTTCCGATGTTTTCTCCGTTAAAGGTGATAAGTCTAGATTCGGTTCTGCTAGATGTCGGGGCCAATGTGGGATTTGCCTTCCTTCCTGGCACTCCACATAAATCTGCTGGAGAATCAGTTGTGGCCACGCTTTCTCTCTCATTCTTACTCTGAAACACGGACGGACTGTCGCACAACTCTCGTTATCTAATAGCTCTTGATAGTTCGCTGTCCTTCCATGTTCCTTGACTCTCCTTATTCCTCCAGAAGACGGTGAGCCCTTTCCTCAAACTCGTTCCTCCCCTGATTCAGTGACGACGGACAGCCGCAGATTCGGGTTGGTCGTTTTCTGTGATATTCCCTTGCTCCCTCCCATCGGTAGATGCGTTGCTTGGCGTCTACACGCTTGCTTTGTCTCAGTACGTAACGTTGCCGCTCTAGATTAAATGAAATTAAAATATTAATTATTGTAATCGTTCTTGTTTATACGCTCCTCCCTGAATCAAGGAATTGAGCCGCCACTCTCCGGGGTGCGGTCGCACAGACTCAAAGAGGCTGTAGATAGTTAGGCAAACAGACAAAAAAAAACACGCGCTTCCGTACGTCGTGAAAATCATCGAAAGCGAGCAGGGAACGAAAATCGGAAGACATTCCAGCATTCTATCGGAGCGCAATCTCATCAGCAAAAGTGTGCATGAAGCTGCAGAAATGTTTGCAGCAGACTTGTCAATCACTAGGTGCTTGTCACACAAGCACAGACGAAGTGACGCAAAATATTATTATTTGTAAAAAAAATAATTATGTTGTAAGTGAAAAAGTTGTTGTGTGGTTTGTGGAAAGTTTTGATATCTCTGTAACATATTGAAGAACCCCCTGTATATTGGAATATACATATTAATGAATGTAGATTTTAGAGGGAACCGATACAGCACAAATCAATTAAGAGATTTAAATATGTAACACGAGGAGGACGTTGGTACACTTGAGTTTCAGCAACTTTTGGTTCGCTGTGTTAAAAGAGGTTTCAATTAAAACCACATCAAAAACTAACGCTCTAATTCCAGGGTGGATGATGCGGGGACGGTGAAGGGGGCACTTTCACTCTCACCGTCCCGTGACGGGGTTGGAGGGAGGCACCACGTAGTCGCCGCGAAGATCTGTTTCTGTTTTGCCTTCGCGCCAACCACGTCCAAGCCACCCCTTCATTCGTCCCGTCATCCAGCCCTAACCCGCGTACCATAAAACAATCGAATTAAAGCAGCTGAACCGAAGGTGGTGGCGGCGACGATCGTGGTTCGGGCGAGCTCCCACCCCCCTCACAGGGAGCCAGCCGCCCCCACGCCTTCGCCGCCACCGCCCCTTGCTCACTAAAGGAACCTCTACGTGTTCGTCGTGTATAAACAGGAGGAGAAGCGAGTAAGTAATAGCCATGTTGATTTATGATTCTTAAAAACAACCGAAGTATCAATCGTGATGCTTTTGATACTTCCTGAATTTTTTAAAAAAAGTACAATAAAAATACTTCGTATAATAATTGTATTTTGTAATCAACACTATATAAAAACCAACTTTTTAAAATAAATGAAACGATGATTACTATAAATCCACACGCCGTGTCTCTTATGTCACAGCTAAGTGCGTGGGCGGTGGGGTGTCTCGTGCGTGAGGTGGCAGTGTGTGAGAGAGTGCGCAGGCGTACCCAAGTCGCCACCGCCATCCCCCACCCCCACCTGGCGGGTCCCCACCGCCCCCGCAGCCGCCGCGGCGCCGGGCTCCGCTGAGCGATAATGCAGAAGTGCTCCCTCAACAGATAAAAAACGCTCTCTTAACTGCCATGCGATAACCCGCATGTAACAATGCTTCTAATCGCACAATTCAAAGTATTACGTAGTGTCTCAAAAGAAACCAAAATATAATTTTTTTAAACACCTTTCAAACAAACAAAAACATCACTTTCCTTGTCTTTAATGACGTTTGCTGTATACCTGTTCCTCAAGTCAAGAATCATCCCACACTCTTGAGTCTTGATAAATATTGTAAATATTACTACTAGTGAATGTTGTGTAGGATTGATATCTCCCTTAAATCCACAAAGTATAATCCAAATTCATCGTATATCTCTCTATGAATGCAGATTCCTTATCACAACCCACAGCTTGATTTATAGTCCCGCATGTCTAACTACTTGCAAATTTAAGAGCACACATCCTGAAAAAAATCTTCCCTTCAATAACCTTCTGCGGCCTAGTTTCTGGATTTCCTTAACTTTCATTTCTTTAAAGACATTCTGACCTTAAATGTCCTGTACCAGTGGCCAAGGGCAGCGGTCACTTCTGCATTACACGGTATTGTCCGCGGCCGCGCCCTGTCCCTTAAAAACACCCCACCCGAAGTGAGAGCTCTGCGGAAATCCATCTCTATTTATTCTCTGTTCTCTATAGGGGAATAAACACTGACGCTGTCTCCGGGGTACAGGCAGAGCCCTTTGGCTGCGTTTTTGGTCCCGCAGGGTCTCTCCATCTATCCCTTACCGTCGCACTAAAAATTAATAGTTTGTTCTAAAACTCCAGCAGGACTCAAACTATGATAACCAGTCTAGTGTAGCAGAGCGCGAAATGGTCACGACGAGTGTATTGTTGGTGGTAACCTATGCATATATACATCTATATACATATATACATAACTATATTCAGAATTATAAAACAGTTTTGCAGACGCTCTTGTGTGATCTCTTGCGTCAAAAAGTGAGAGCATTCAAGCGGAGGTGGCGTGTGACCAGGCTTGCGTGAACAAAGTGAACAAGAGCGATGCATCGCAGGGAATGTAATGGATTGGACAAAATGGGTTTTCTCTTGCTTTTAAGTCAAAATAAGGCATAACGCTATTTACAGTTAATATGTCTCAAATTGTTTTTAATTTGAATTGTTATATTAAGTAAAAAAATTAAAAGTAATGAGAAAGAATAATAATAAATACAATGATCGGTTTTTGATTATTTAAAAAATAATCAATTACAAAAAGGTACTTGTAATAGTAGAATGGCGTGATTCTATCTTCAGGGGTAGCTCATGATAAGTTTAAATGTTATATTTGAAATTGCGAATTTTTCCAAACTCGAGAGTCATGCAGTTGGAAGCAATGTTTTATTGTTGTGTGAGAAGCCTGGGCAATCGCTAGTTGAAGATTGAAAGCATCTCACTCTTAGCCCTATTCGTCCCTTTGTATTGCTTTGCAATTACTCCTACATATCTAAATCAATAATTTTTAAAATATAATTTGTTCATGAAACAGGACCATCATGGTCATCTGATTTCAATTGAAGATATATTACGTTGTTTCAATAACCATTAACTAATTTAAGTTTTCAATAACCATTAACTAATTTAAGTTTTCAATAACCATTAACTAATTTAAATTATAGATGCACCAAACTCAATACTGTGAGAACAACCACTAAAATTTTTATTTAGAACTGCAGATAAAATATTCTTATGCCAGGTATTTAATTCAACTTTATATTTGGACATTGAATGTATTATATGTTTGGATGATTTTAGTCTGTAATTCTCAGCGAATAAGTATGGGAAACACCCCTCTTTCTATTGTATGTTTAGAGTAGGCCACTATTTCTAATGAGCAAGAATGTTCACCGGAAATTATAGGTCTTTATAAAAACACTGATCATTTATACAGACGTTTAGATATATGATACAACTGAAATAACCAAAAATCTAAATAAAACTAAAGAATCTAACTAAAATCTTACATATTTAAATTTGTTGAATTCGTTATCAAGAGTTTAAAATAGTAACAAACATACTCATAATAATTGAGACTTCCATGTGTTCGTAATAAAAATAATATATACTGATTTTCTGACGATGTTTTATAACGATATCAATGAAAAACAATTATATATGTGTTTTTTTATATTTTCAATTGTTTATTGATTATATTGGAAATTATTCTAACCATAAAATTTAGGGGTAGCTTTACTTTAAAAATTTAATTTACTTTTTACTTTACTATTTTATGTGAAATGTTATCCGTGAACATAAATTGAATATCCAATGATGGTAAGACGTAATAACTACAGAGTTTTAAACAACAGTGAAGCGAGTCTGTCATCATTCGACGCAAGGTAAGTAATACTCAGGTTTATAACTAAAAAATAATCCATATAACAACAATGAGGGTACCTATTATTCCAGTTACGAGATAAGGGTTTATCTATTTTTGATGTGACATGCAGAGAAACGAATAACAATGTTGCTGAAAGGAATTTGATCAGATCAACGACACACCTATACCACATTGCAAATGTTAATAGATACTAACAAACATAAAAATTCAATTTCACAGCATATTAAACTTCTCAGATGACATTTACTCTTTGTCTTCTAAGTATCCAATATATAAACTCAGTGGATAACTTAGAATAATAAAATAATACAAGTAGGCCAAAATAAGAATTATGGCGTACTCCCCTGATGAATTCAATGCCCAACGTACTTCATCCCTCAACATAACTCATCCCTTTTTAGAGGCATTTGCTCATTTTACTTCTTTTCATCAACTACCTTCTATTCAATCTGCTATCTGTATTCGATCTCGGGACATTTTCTTGGTGTTTTACGTTGCTATGGCATTCAATAACAATCACAAAGTTAATTGTGACACAAATAAATAAAAATATATACTTCTAATCTTGAATGGCTCATATCATTGTAACATTTATTTCTTCCATTTTCTACCTTTTATTATTTGTTTCTATTTTCTTTTCAGTTCAAAACCTCTATTTTATCAGGAAAAATAGTGGGTGAGGATGAAACGGGAAGCATTCACCAAACAAAGAAACATTTTAATTTTTTTTAATTTCTTCTTTGAATATTTTCTACATTTATTTCTTTTATTTCTCTCAATTTTTTCCAATCATGAGAACATCATTGACATATACTTTATAAGAATTGATTTCTATTTCCACCCCATATTTATTCTGATATTTCCAATTTTCTCCAACAAAACTCCATCTTTCTGCGAGAGGGACGTTTTCGTAGAAATCTCACAATTTTTTTCCATGTGTCAACAAGAGGTTTAGGGCAAAACAAATTCGTCTAGGAAAGTCGGGAAGCGATCAAACAATAGCTTCTGCAATACAGAAAATACGATTCTTAAACTCACTGGAGGTCTAACAAGTTGGGGTTCTACGGTCCCAGAACATACATATAAATTCCTTAGTTTCTCATTAAACATCATTTTGCAGTTACAGGATTTACCGGGTGAAAGATGTGTTGATTGTAAAATGAGACAATTTTCTCCTCAACTGTTGAAGAGACGAATAGATCAGAATCTATAATCTGATATAAAATAAAACCACAAAAATAGTTAGAATTGTTTATTAGTACCACTTATTTTCATATTTACTCATACATTTTTGTGTTCATACGCATTACAGTACTTTGAGATTTATAGCAACAGGCATGGACAAATTTGATCAATACATTATTTTCTGTTTTTCTTTTTTTTTTACTTAAGCCATATTTACTTCTTAAGTTCGTGCAGATTAATGAATTACTTTTCCATCAGGATTTCCAGGAGTAATTATTGAAATTACAACTCAGTTTCAACATTTATACTGTCTCCCAGACACCACTAGATTTTCAAAAAGAGCACCGATTCTATCAGATACCAAGTGTTATGGACTCATCACATGGAGGCACGTTATGAACCACTAACTACATTCTTCATAGAATCGAGTAGTCCTTAGCGACGCATGGGATAAATCTTGCAACATATCACAATTCGAAATTTGAAACAAATTATAACAGAAATAGTTCAAAGTTTAATTTTATGATTACGATACTTCCAAAATCCAGAATGTACAATGGAGTAACAATACGTGATTTTGAAAATTGGGTGTGTCAGGAAGAAAGAATGTATACGAAAAATTACATTTGAAAACAAAATACAGCAATTGCTTTGGATTAAAGATGCCTATCAATGTTGGTGAAATGGTGTAGACAAGACAGTGAACTATTTTAAATTTCTGACATCACTCGGGACACATACATTCGGGAAAGTATTTACCATACAAAAGTGGTTTATTGTACATGGGTGCCGAAAAGGAGGTAGGTAAGATGTGCTTATGCAGAAAACAAATAATTTAATTCTATGTACATATATTTTATTTATTGATCTTCGTGTCTAATGACCAGATATTCCAGTTTTTTCGACCGTCGTAAAGAGACAAATTCGTAATCCTGGGTGACATCAGGTAATTCCGGCTAGTAATGAATTAAATAAAACAATGTTATTTGACTAACGCTTAAACTACACACCGATTTAACCAATTCATTTTTGAAATATTTTTAATACATGGGTTTTCAGAAAATCACTAATTTTTCTCTGCTTACTTTCGTCCTTTTCCTCACTCATCTCTCACACCACCATTCCTTAAATGGATTTTGGTTTTCCTCAATTACCTCAACTCTCACCAACTGACTCTTTCTCTCCTTCTCCCTTTCCACTCAGTCGTTCTTTCCAATCCCACATTACACATCTCGTCTGATTAGCCTATCGGATTAGCCACAACGAAACGTTAGCATTCGCAGTGTCTGTAAAGAGATTTACACGGTTGGACATTCTCACACGTATCTAGTCTCACACTGGATCAATGATTGTGCACTTTGTTCGTGTTTCATGGAAAACCCTTGAATTTTTTTTACATGCAAGGTCTACCAGAGCAAGGAGATTAGATAATCGAAATTAAAACGGAAAAAAATCCTGTGAAAGAATACTCTTTTTCTTCTCCACCCATGGGGGCTCTACGAGTGTTTATCCTCCCATCTCTCAATTGTGGCTCAACTCTCACACAACATACGAAGCGTCTTTCTTCATCTGAACAAATCTGAAAACAAGGGTATTCGACTCAAATATAATTGAGAATTTTTCGTGTCATCTCCACTTACAGGGGTGTCACGCTATTCATGTGGTATGAATGATTACATAGAGACATCGGGAGTATAAATAACAATTTGAAGAAGAAGAAAAACTATGGTTTAAGCCTAGTATCGGTCATGATAAATTATTTTTACGTATTAGCTATAGAAGTACTGTTGCTCGATGTGATCTGAACTTGAACTTAACGGAATCGGTACATCTTGCTCATCCTAACAACTATAGATGCGATACTAATCGATTCTTTTCAATTCTTTTTTCTTCACTCATACCCTTTCAATCCTTTTCTCTCTCTCTTCCTTTTTATACGTGGGGGTTTAAATCAGAGTTGACACCATTCATCTCAGTGACACCGAAAACTGAATTTGTCTCAGGTATGTCATTTTCGATAATTCTTACATGTTATCCCTTGCCCGAGGATTGCGGGGATGTATGGTCTAACAGTGAACTGGAGATGCATCTGCAAATCACACATGTCTGTAAAAGTTTAGATCGATTCGAAACTTTAAAGTGGGCGAAAGCAAACCACTAATTTTGAAACGGAAGGATAAATACATAAATATATAGATCCGCCATTCCACTCCTTTCAGGGTAGATTCCCGTAAAATGGTATTTTCTTAAATCACACATGTCTGTGAAGTTTCAGTTTAGGAAACTCCAAAAAAAGTTGAATTCTTTTTATGTATAATAAATTATTGATAAGTAAAATTAATAAAATAATTTGATTAATTATAAAGTTAAATTCCTTAAAATGAAGCGTTTGGGAGATAATCTTTGCGTTCCTGGAAACACTTAAAGAAAGCAACCCACCAGCTCCGTAAACAGCAATGGAACGCCCGCATTGGTAGAATTCCCGGAAATTCCTCTAGTGTCCACGTATCAGCTGCAGAGGGATCATTAAATCATAATAGACTTCCTATCAGTTCACTGGTTTTCGGAAAGTAAACCTTAACTAATTGATCTAATTCCTCGCAATCCACTCTCGCAAATACGGTAATAACCCATCCGGTTTAACGAACAAAATGTCTTGTGTATAATGTACCTCGGAAATTGTTTCATATACTCGTCAGAGTATAGGGATAAAGCATACAAAGTTGATTGTTCTCGGTACATTTAGGTTTCCCACCATGCCTATTCTTACAGGCAATCAAGTGAATATGAATTAAAATATTAATATAGTAGCAGATGATGAAGGTAATTCAGTTCTCTAGTAGAATGTTTAACTTTTTATCATATGAAAGCAGTTCTCTCAGAATGAGGTATAGTTCTTCAAAAATATTAATTAGCAATCGTTGACTCTTTCTGAAATCAATATAAGCTTCTTTGACATCTGCATTTGATTTGTAAATTAAATCACCAAAATAAATGTCATCTCTTTATTCCTTCACGTTGGTCCATTGGTTCTAAGAGATAAGCAAGGTATTTCAGTGGCCTGCAGAGACGTACGGATATATCTTTAAAAGCTAATCTACTCGAAGTAGCTGGGAATCCCTGTGACTAGCTGTCACAGAGGCAGGTGAGAGTTGTGTAACGTGCGCAAAGTTATAGCAGTCCTCGTTTTACTTTCTCATATACGTAGTATATAAAAAGTATTGTAATCGTGAAAAAATTGTAAAGTGAGATGTCGAAGGAAATATCCGTTTTGGCGATCCCTGATTCTGAAAAAGTGTTTTTTGGCATAACGTCCATGCGCCTGTCCGTCTGTGCGCAGCGATTCTGAGTAAATGGATGGATCAATTTAATTCGCATTTCGTATTTACGGTAGAATTTTGTTGTTTTCTATGAACATGCTTTAATATTTTTAACTTTAAAACAAAAGGTACTTCACACGATTTTCTTTTGAATGTTTCTCAAAATCGGTTCCAACGATTTTGCTTAAACTTTCTGTACGTAAAGTACAATTACTAAGCATTACATCCGCAATAGCGGTATTTCGCTTGAAAGTTTGGTATAGACGCAGTAAAATAATTTCTGACTGCTACACTTTCTGTTAGTGTTTCAAGACGCTTGAATAATATTTAGCAGTGTAAATGGACTAAGGAGACGTAGAATACACTTTTCGTAAACTGGAATGAAAGAAAGATATGATAATGATAAAATACATAGGACGACAGCTAACGCACTGCAGATACGAAAATACATCAATTTCTGTCAACAACAAAATTACATTTACATAACACGTTTGTGATATTTTCTGTGCTGCAGATGGAGAAACGTATATGAAAAAGTAAATGCAATGGTTTTGCACCACCAGTTATGTTACCATTTATTTCGGTTCCGTAAAGTGGCGTTACCACTCGCGCCATTGGTCAGTCAAATTTTTTAATGTAAAAGTGAGTGATTTATTATTGTAATGTAGAATTATTTTAATCAAAAAACGTGTCCTCATACTATAGAATTTTGTTTATTTCTTTTTCGTCGATCAAAAGAGAAGCGAAAAAAACATGTATATGGCTTCATAGAACAACGTCTCCAGAAATGCTATGAAAATTCACATCACCACTTCAGAATTAAGATGGTGGCGAGAGTTGTCGACGTTTCGAAAGTCGAAGATAACGGGAACTACTTCTATTATCATCGGTCGCCGGTGAACCTATCACTATACATACCGAGAGTGGCCGAGGTTTTCAAATAACATTGTCTGTTGAATCTTCATACTTCAATTCCCAGAAATTTTGAAGGACAGAAGAATATTATAAGAAGCTTTATTAAAAAAAGTAATTATCATTCAAACACAACGATTGAAATAATGTAGTTTTATGCCAAAGTATACTTATTTCGATCTGAAATACTTGAACTCTAAGTATTTTTTGTATAACTCAAAACAATTGATCTGCTTTTGTGCAATTAAACAGCTGCATACTGGTCTAAAATGCCGAAAACGTGGCCAAAAGTCTAAAATTGTGTTAATGTGGACGAAAATTAGTACAATGGTTAGTTTTAGTCCACTCTGATTACGAATTTGATATCAAATCAAAAAAATTCAAAATGGTGGATCCAATATGGCGGATCAAATTTTAAGAAAATATAAATAATCGGGCAAAAATCAGTATGTTGGTGTTTTCCAACCTGCTGAAGACGAACTTGATATAAAAACTGGAAACAAATTTTTAATGGACGTACAAATTAAGATGTTAATGAGTACAGATTTATTGATTATTATTTTTGGCATAAATACCTCTATTACAGACTTAAACTGAAATAATAGGTACAACATACTAGCATTGGTGTTTGTTAAAAAGTCTTATTTTGTAACATAAAACAGTACAATACAATTCAATGAAGTTTAACTGTTATCTCCATTTCTCTTTTTTTTCTTCTGAGTCGACTGCTTCTTCAACTTCACTCCCCAAAATATCGTCGTCGAAATCATCACTCAAACGTTCAATGAAGCCACCGTCGCCATCGGAATCGTCATCTGGTCTTTCGTTGGTGTTTGCAGCAGGTGGGGTTGGAAGGACAAAAAGAGCCATTGCTTCTGGTAACATGTCCTTCATTTTATTCTGAGGTGTTTCTCGCAAAAGAAGTAATGACGGGATCCGTTAACGCAAGAAACCTTCTAAAAGCACCCTCTATATTGTCAACTCTAAAACATTTTCGAGAGAAGTATTCTCGATATCTTTTGATTAACTTATTAGTAAACTCTTGTGCATCTTCTGGCAGTTTTCCTATTGCTAATGCTGCAGCAGCTATTATGTCTGGCCCATGAGTTAATAATCTGTGAACTCCTGTGGGCATTCTGTACTCTTTAACAAATAATCTGGCTGTTTGCATTGTATTACCTCGGAATCTTTGTATGTTGATTTCATGTCAGCTTGAAATGGTTTGGAGAATTGCGTGCAATCGTTTCAACAGTTCCTCGGAGACTCTTATGTTAGCTGATATAGCAGTGTTTTGGAAAAATGTCGAGACCTGTTTTCGTCGTTGGTGCTTCCCAATACTTGCTTAGACATTGTACAGAAATTTTAATTGAAATCACTTGTACATGTACGATGAGGTTTGGGTTTGAAGGAACATGAATTTACAGGCAAATTGCGTAACATGAGGAAGGTAGATGGGGTGTGTTTAAACCTTGGATTGCCAACAAACAATTTTATGACATGAAACATGGAAGTTGAAAATAATGAAATAATACAAAGCTGAACTTAGGTGATCCAGTGTGATGGGGTGAGACAATCCGTTCTTTCAAGGATTCAGCTCGGACGGCGTTGGGTCAATGTCGAGGTGATGGTTTTGAGTTGAACGGATGGAGTTCAGTTCGCGGCCAAGTATGCTGCGGTGTGTGGAGCGATTTGACCGTGAAATTGTCTCGTGGGCCAGTTACATGTTGGTACGGTACGGCATTCTGGTGGACCGGTGATGTAAGGCGCGGTTAGGATATCTGACCGTAGACGTTGTGGCATGGCGCCAGATGAGAAGCAATGTTAGTGTTGACTCTTCGGGCGAGTTCTGCAGAGAGAACTGACATGTCGTGGGTGCTAGATGTGGAGGTGATGTGACGTGTGATGTTGACTGATAGCAAGTGTCGCTCGTCCGTGGCTTGCTTGTTGGTTGCTTCTTACCGACAGCGCGATCGACAGTCGGGAAAGTGCAGTTCTCGTGGATTCCAGTATGATTAAGAAACGAGTCTGTGGTCGATTAAGCCAGTCATACTATGTCCAACCATTTAATCCAATTTTTTTTAGAATGGGTCTATGAAATTTGAAGAAATTGTTCATGGAAGCTCAATAATCGAGAGATGTCACTCAATATGCACAAAGAGTATAGTCCATAGATTGTTCACTTGTTTAATGGAAGTATATTTAAAAAATATCTGAACAGGCATATAAATGAGAAGTCCCAATTCTTCTTTAAAGGCTTGTTGCACGACCAACTTCGTCTTCTCTTTTGCTGCTTTATTTTCGGTTTCACGCATTTGCCATTTTTGGGTATTCTTTTGATATGAAAGTAACATAATTTCGTTAATTGGAAGAGAAAGTTTAACTTCCCTTCTATTTCTTAATATTGTGTCCTTTATATACTGTTTATATAGATTTATATATTATTTTTACGGATAGAACCGAATTATATACTTTTATATTAACTTTAACAAAATACGTAAAAACAATATTTTGCAGCTGCCGCTGTAAACGTCGTTCTTTGTCGTATTCGCAGCTATTCGCGAGCTCTTAAAACTGATTCGTTAAGCAAATAGAGTAAACATCATCAAAAAATTCGANCGTATTCGCAGCTATTCGCGAACTCTTAAAGCTGATTCGTTAAGCAAATAGAGTAAACATCATCAAAAAATTCGAAAGAAAGTGGAATATTGTGAGACATGTAACTTATCTCTAGTTTCTCATTCAATTTTTTAATAATTTTACTTGTGTTCCGGCGTGATCATTATTTTTAAAAAATGTTTAATGTAGATTGAATAATTAAGGTAGGGCTTATATTTAAGAACATATCTTCTACATTATCCTCTATTTTACAGTTTTAATATTCACTTCCACAAAACACAAATATTACGTCTCAACGGGGCACTACGATTTTCGTCCTGCTTGAATAAAGCAACTGACACAATAGTGCTCTATGTTTGACCTCAAATATGACCTCCAGAAGGAAAGCACTGCCGTTTATATGCTCGGGAGTTAAGAGTCCCAACCTACGAGTTAAAAATTCCTAACAAAAAATATTTTTCTTTCTACTTTTGACCACGTTTTCGGCATTTTGAACCATTGTGTGCTGGTAAAAGGTTGGGTTCCCAGGAACATTTCACACAACTCTAAAAATAATTATATCACAAATTTCATTTAATAGAATACATAGTTCATAGCAAAGTCTTTGCGTGACATGTCCGGCGTGGATAAATAAATGGTATTTCACAGTCCCAAAGCAAATCTCGGAAAACTGGAAATCATGCTGCGTTTGCAGAAAAGAAGAAGAAAAGCGATATCCATTTTTATGTTTCAAAACATTTTGACGAAAATTAACGTTCTTTTAAGATGAAAACACTTTAAACATGCTAGAAAAGAAACTTAAAAACTTAGTTCCAATAGCCTTATTTTCAAACAACTAGGAATTATTTTGAAATGGAAGATTTGAAGATACGCGCTTTTTTTTAAGTAAAACATAAAAATAAATCATTAACAATGTAGTTCAACATGTAGATGTATTTTAATATTAAATTTGAAAATAAATGTATAAGTAAGGACACTTAATAATTCTGATAACGCTAAAAGTGCCTACGCTTCTAGAAAATTTTAATTTTTTTATAATTTTATTGGTATTTTTCTCTACTTTTTATTGTTTTTTAAAGTAGAAGTGCGTGTCTTAAAAGTATGAGAGTATTGACATTCATCAACACATCTTGTCGTGTTTTTTAATTTTTTCATGAAGAACTGTCGTGAGATAGCTCTTACTTTCGTCGAATGTTTTAATAATTTACAAGCGTCAAATGATAATACACGGATTCATTTCTACTTAATGTTGGGGAACAGTAAAATACAACGCTGATATTACACCAGTCTAACAAAAATTTCGTGAGCAATTTTGTATCAAGTAAGTTCTAATTTTCTACATATGTGAATAGTCTCATAAAAAATCACAACCATAGTATTGTTCTAAATTTTTGAAACAGCCAACAGCGCACTGTGTTCGTTGCTGTCACTGCAAACCGCCTGTTAAGGACTATTCACATGACTCCATTACAGAGGCCCGTACTGTTTGAGGTGGTGTGAAGGCATAGGATACTACCTCAAATCTCTCCTACATTTTGTTTTGTGATTTATGTAGAGCTTCCAACTCACAAATCAAATAAATTATATAT